>PVJL010001380.1:0-80647 GCA_004026885.1 Lyroderma lyra | reverse complement strand
TAACCCATGGACACAATCAATAGTTTAATGTTTATTTGGGGACGAGTGGGTTAGGGAGGGGAGAAAGGGGAGGGGGTGGGAGAGGACGGGGGGAAGCTAAATATAAGGTGATGGAAAGAGAAGTCACATTAGGTGGTGAACTTATTATACAACAAGCTGACAATGCACTGTAGAATTGTATGCCTGAAACCTATGTAATCCTTGCTAACAGATGTTACCCCAATAAGTCTAACCATAAAAATGAATTTAAAAAAAAGAAAAAAAGAGGCATTATTTGTGTAACCATAAGCATGTATCGTTATGATTTTGTAATAAAATCATAATTCAAGTCTGGGTGTTACTTCTCCTGAACACTGTATTTTGGATATTAGCCCCTAATTAGATACATGATTTGTAAGTATTTTCTCCCATTTGTGGGTTGCCTTTTCATTTTATTGATGTTTCCTTGGGTGTGCGGAAGATTTTTAGTTTGATGTAGTTGTATTTGTTTACTTTTGCCTTTGTTACTTTTGCTTTGGTATCAGATTCAAACACCCATGTTTTTTTCTAGGAGTTTTATGGTTTCAGATCTTATATTCATAGCTAGCATATGAAAATATTATATTAGCTATAGTCCCATCTTTTCAAAACACATTGTCACCAATCCAAGCTCTGTAGGACTCTGATCCTGGAGGTACTTGGTCCAAAAAGTATGTTCTTTTTAGTCAGTGGTATAAACTTTCTGTATGTTAGGGTTCTATTCAAATCCTACATACAATGACAAGATAGCCAAAACAGATGGCTACTTTTAATTTTTTTTCTTTTGCAAAAACACAATAAACACCAATTGGCCCAGGCTGTATTTTAAACCTCCTGTGTTTATATTAAAGTGGAAGATAGTAGCTACAAGTTTCTTATTTCAGGCAAAGTAAAGTCACCTTATTGCTTTTTCTCAGACAATTGATTCAAAACCTTACAAGCAAACTGGCCTCTAAGCTTTGCTGTTTCTAAGGAGATTTCATCTTGCTTTTTTCCAAACTAAGTATATTTCACATCATACAAAATTTTGCCTCTAGACTGGATTGGCATAATTCTTTCCTCTTGAGCCTCTCTGATGAGAAAGTATATTCTTTTCTCCAAAATCAGGCTTTTCATTCTGATTGTGATGTTGCTGTATTGAAATTCTGTTTTCTCCCAGGGGAACTTTATATATCTAAACTGGACCAAAGCTGCTTGTAACAAGGACTTTATGCTTACTGTCAATCATAAACTCAGGAAAGTAAATCGGATTTTCTTGAAAAAGTCACTCATTTGAGTTACTTCCTCTGATTTTGATGAGGGTGACAACCATTTTCTAATCAAATGAACACATGCTCCTTCTGCCCACCTCTGGACACTGTCATATCCCAACTTCCTTTTACATGATTTTTCTCATCTCAGTGCCTTTAAGTTTGTTGTTCTCTCTTCCTAGAACAGGTTTTCCTTTGCTGTTTCCATTGCTAGCTTTTCCTTATCCTTCAGGGTACAGCTTAAATATCATCTTCCTTCAAAATTCTATGTAGATATCCTCTGATGTTTTTTCTCCTGGCACCTGTTTTATTTTTTCTTAAAAATTCACGTCACTTATTTCAATATGTAATCATTCTTTCTGTTTATTTACATAAGGTCTACCTCTCCCAATAAAACAGAAGCCTCCGAGGGCAGGGAACTTGTATATTTGTCACTATTGTAACTCCAGCTGCCCACCCCCATTCCAGGTTCTGATTTTAATTTTCTCTATGTATCCCAGTGCCTTCCAAATTCAATATTTCTTATTCACTCAGCCACCATTAACTTGCCTCTGCTTGTGGACTCCATCTTAACTCTCCACCCTAGCCTTCTGAGTCTCCTGTGCTCCTGGGTTCTGGCCCCTGCATTTGCCCCGTACTGCAGAAGCTGTACTACTAGAAATGGAGTAATGGATGTCAGAGTTGCTTGAAATATTCTGACATTGGATGACGTTCTCTGGCCGAGCTTTGCTACACAGTCGATCCAATAAATATAGATTTTTTTAAAAAAACTAGTAATAAATTGAATGTATTTGTTCTCTAAATACATTTTGAGCACTTGTAAACAATAATGTTATTGCTTCAGCTCTGTACTTGCCCTCTAGAGTTCCACCCCTTGCCTCCAGTTCTTTTGGTGGCTGCTACTCTCTTCCCACACCATCTATGAATTGTAGTAGAAACCACTACATTACAATGGAGCTCTTCACTTTGTCCATCAGTGGGTGCCTGGCCACTGCTAGCAGTCACTCAGTATACCACACATCACTGGTCACAGTGAGTTATTAGTCTAGGGAATGGGTGGCAGATTCAAGCATGGTCAATCATTCCCGCTCTTAGGATTTTGTCTTTCAACACGGGAAGAATGGGCCTGAGTACCTAGACCAAATGACGCAAAACTCTGGATCTTATGTGGTTGTTTCCTATTGCATGGGCTGGAGCAGCTGAAGATACTAGGCTGGACAGAGAGAGGAGAAATGCAGTTGGGAGGGGAGGAGCGGAGTCATGGAGAGAGCCAGTGTTTGGGTTCCTGTATCAGCTACTCCCAAGCTTCAGCGCTGCTCCTGACTACTGCATTTAAGATTGGGGGTAGAGGCAGAAAACAATTCCATTCTTCCCTTCTTGATTCTTTGCCTGGTTTAATAATTAACTTGACATAAGACAGATTAATGGGATAAAAATTAATTTAACTTCCTATCTATTGGAGCCTCATAAAAATACAAGACTCAAAGAAGTGACCAAGGCAAGAAGCTTTTATACCTTTTTAGGCAAAGATAGTCTATTTGTGAAGAATTGGCGAGACATAGGGGTTTGGGCTTTGGATAGGAAACTGGGAAAGAAGTAACAAGGTTTGTTTATGTAGCCGGGGTACTAAATTCCCTATCTCGTGGTAAGGATGCCTTCTATCCTGGTACAGGAAGGGTATCCTTCATATGGAAGACTTATCTCCTTTTCAGGGGAGGGTCAAAGTGTCTTTCTTGCACCAGCTGTTTCTCAAGTACCTTTAGTTCAAAATAATCATCATGCCAAAGTGGCCTGTTTGGGGTTGACATATTCTGAACCTGCAGGTTCTATCACCTGCAACCCAAACAGTCCTAACAAATACAAATATGAGTTTGGCTCTTATATCTTAATCTTCTTTTCTGCCCTCATTAAATAGCCATCTTCCTCAAAGTGGGGTGACTGGGGGTTAGAGGAGCATGAAGGGTCCCCCTTAGCTTTATTAGCCTCTTAGAGTAGTAGGCTTAAGGGCCTGAAGGCACACAACATTCCTTCTTCACTGTTTTTGATTCATTTTACACCATGGCACAAGATACTGCCTTGTTCACTGCTGTGCCCTAGCACCTGACACTGTGCCTACCAGACCCTCAGTAAATCTTTGCTATAAATGTGTCAATCCTTACCAAAAGATAAGCTCAACTTTCTAAAGCTAAAGAAGGAGAGTGAGGCTGGACTTTTTTCAGAAGTTACAGTGATTGGTTTGGAGGGGATATCCTGATATGTCTTCCTTGAGATTAGGAATGTACTACCTGGAGGGGCTTCTTTTTCCTTTGCTATGCTTTGTGTTTAACAAAAGCTGGAGCATCCTTAAGCAGACATGCTGTTAGGAAAAGTCAAAAATTGAATGAGAAATCCCATAAAATGACCTTTTAAGGTTCCTTAAAATATTAAATTCCCTATGGCTATCATTGTATGTCTGAAGGAGACAATATTAACAAATAAACAAAGACAGTCTCGAAAGTTCTCCACTTTGGAGATAGTATTTTGTAGTGGAAAGCACTGAGCTCTAGCTGCTTACTTCTCACCTGTTTTGTGTCCTTGAACAAGGTGATTAATCTCTCTGTCCTGGTTTCTTTTCCTCTATGATTGCCTTACCTTTTCCCTTGGTTTCCTCAGGTAACCACCATCAAACCTAAATTTAATGTTTCTCACCACATTCCTCTGCATGTCACTATAATTTTTTAACACTTATGTGTATTCCTTTTATATAGTTTTAGCCTTATATAAAAGGTGTCTATCTGTATATACTGTTTTGCAACTTGTTTTTTCAGCCAATATTAGGTTTTTGAGTCTTATTTATATTGATATGTGTAGCTCTAATAGACTTAACTAATTGCGATATAATATTTCACTACAGGAATATCCTGCAATTTATCTGCCCAACTGATGGGCATTACAATTACTTCTAAGTTTTTGCTATGACCCACAAACCTGCTAAGAACATTCTTGCATAATATCTTTGTTCACATGTTTGAGCATTTCTATCAGGGGTCAAGTTGCATGTTTCTTAGAATAAACATTAGTTTCAGGATTCTGTGATTCCATATTATATCTTCTCTGCTCTCACAAATCAAAATTAGGACTTCTTAAAGCACTACACATGTTAATAAGCAACCTAGTAAAATAGATACAGAAATATGTATTTGGATACACAGATTTCCATTTAGATTTATGGATGGAAAGATAACAAATACAGAGTACTGAACTTGCTCTTACAATGCTTCTTGCTTCATTGGTATGCCAACAAAATAATTAACAGTTCATTGAGAATCGATTAAAATAATTACCAAGTCATTTGTGTGGACTTTGAGTATGAGGGTAACGACCTCACTCACTAAATAATTCATGATGATAGGCAGGTTAGCTCTGTTAGCGAGTATTGATTTGGTATATAATACCACCTAGTCCAAAGTCTTTAATTTTCTTAATAAAAATAAACTCTTCCTAATGCCATGTGTCATCTGGTTTCAGCCTCCTTCTTTTACAGAGGAGCAACTGAAAGGCTTAAATTTTGCATAGCCAGTAAGTAACAAACTTGGCACTGAACCATGATTCCTGATGACTGCCTGTTTTCCCCACAATTCTCTTTCCCTTCCCTTCCTCCTCCCTTCTCCTTAAGATACACGAAGATTCAGGACACTTTTGAATTATTGGTTTGTTTCCTGAATCATCATTAATATAGCCATTTCCAAGCCCAGTTGAGAAGTGTAGCAACCAGTTGTATCACCAGGGGCAAGGATATAGTTTCAGTTCTCCAGTTGAAAAACCTATAGAGAAGAATTTACTATTCCAACATACCTTGACTTCAAAAGCAAGTTCAGCAGTACAGAACCAATGTCTTTGAGAACAACTTACTCTGTGATCTTCTTTTTAAACTTGCCCTTCAATAGTAAGTCAAGTAACTAAGAGGTTTGGTGAAAAATGTCATGATACTCACTCAGTTCATCACAGATTAAAGAGGGATAATATGGGAAAGGAAAAAAACATGGATAGTTTTCTAAATAAAAGAGCCTTAGTTTTCAATGTGTTTTCTCTGTTAGGTTTCCCTGAGTCACAGATTACCAAAAGTTATATTGAGTTTTATATATGGGATTGAAAGTGAGTATCTTTGTGCTCCTGGAACAGACAGAATTAATCACTAGTCTCCCTATGCCAGTTCTCAACCTTCCAGCTCCATCTCTCATGCCTGAGTCACCCTGAGTTGTAAATATTTGCTTTAATGTCTGTCTTGCTGACTGACGACAGCCCACTGAGGGTCACGACCACAGTGCCTGGAACTTAGGAGACCCCAATAAAGAGTTAAATGAAAAGAAGTGGGGAAGAAATGCCAGAGACAGGGAGCAGCTGATTGTTTATCCAGGACTCACAACGGATCAATGTTTGATGTGGTCATAACCTTCTAGGTCTGTTTATGAGCTTTGTAGCTCTAGATATTTCATTTTTCCTCTTCTGAAGAATTATATAATTTGGCGGTGGCTACTCATATAACACTAAATAAATAGCCATGGGGATATAGACGGCTTCCCAGAAAAAAAATCAACCATAAATGCCTCTATTGTTCATACTATGTGGCTGGATACTTTATGGACAGCCCTTGTATATATAACCCGGGAATCATTTAATTAACAATTGTCATATTAATGGAGTTGTAGCTTCCCAGTAGTTAGAATAGCTATATGCACTGGCCCATCTCCCCGACATTCCTTGGGCTCAGAGTGTTGGAGGGAAAATGTACTCTTCTCGAGGTCACTTAATTTGTAATATGCTTGTGGGAATGTCTTGCTCAGGTCATGGAGAAGCCTCATAGGCTAACTGTTTCACAAAATACTACATTTCATGGTGTTACCTCTCATGATCAGTCCGGCTGGCTGTTTTTGTACCTGGCACCTGTAGAAAATTACATGAGACAGGTTGGTACAGGATAAATTGATGGGCTCTTAATGTTGCCTGCCAATCCCATGATCCCTTTGGAGCTTTTTCTCTCCTGTTTTCCAGAGAGGCAATTTCTGGAATATTACTTCCTCCTCAGTACCCCAAGCACATCTACCTGCTCTCCCATGTCTCTGCAGATCATGTCTCCTTGTTCTTCACAGACAAGAGAGCATCCAAGAAAACTAGTTTCCTTCTAACAAAATACCAACATACCTACATGCACCTGCTTCCACCTTAAATCCTGCTCTTTTCTCAGCCTCCTCTGTCTTCTGCCTCCTCCTCCTCCCACTCATATCCTGTCTCCCAAGGAATCTTCTTCCTCAGTGATCTTGCCCATCTTCTAGTTCATCCCTTCTATCTTCATCTCTTTCTCTGTCACGTTCTTATACCTGCATTCATACATGGTCCAATCTCATCTACCTAAAAATAACACAACTCAAATATCCAATTATTTCATCCACTTTCCCTCTTCCCCTAATTTATCCATTTTCTCCCCTTTAAAAGAACTTGGAGTGATCACTGCCGCTGTATTATTACTCTCTTATCACCCTCCCCAACTTCCTGCAGTGTCCTCATCAGCCACTGGTTCTGTTTTCCTGTAATTTTTCCACCATAAAATTCAGTAAGTCCTTCACAGTCCTCGTCTTAGCTCTCTGCAGCACCAGATACTAGAAGCCCCTTAAATACGACCTTCTTTGATGTCCATGAGGACAGACTCTTCCAGTTTTCCTACTCTTCTATGCCCCATGCTCCGTTCCCTCTGCAGACTACTTTGTTTTCTTTTCTCATCTCTTAGATGTTGCTATTCCCTGGAGTTTTACCCTCAACCCTCTTCCCGCACTACATGCTTTCCCAGTGTGGTCTTATCCATAGAAACCTGATCTCTCACAGATCCCTTTCATGCCTTTTGCTTCCTACACATCTGTATACCCACTCAATGTCCCACATATTCCTTAAACTCATTAAATAAAAAGCTAAATTCATCATTTCTCCAAAGTCTGTCTTGTTTCACTACAATGGCAATTGCCTTATCTAATTTGTTGCCATTTGATGCCTCCATTTTTCTCTTCCCTCCTCTCATATGAAACTCTTCTTGCCCACCACTTTCCACCATTGCTCCTGAGACAAACCTAAACTCCATAATTTAGCTGTTAAAGCCCTTTATGATATGACCTCTACTTAACTCTCCAGGATATTCGGGCCACATTGCTCATGGTGCACTTACCTTCTAGCTATACTAAATCTCTTCTAGTTCCCTGAATTGGCCATTGCATTTCTCAATCGTAAGCTTCTGTAGATGCTCTAGAAGCATTTTCTGTGTCTCAGATGTTTAAGTTACCCCGCACCTGTGTTCTTCCTGCGCTTCCCTGAATACCCATGATAGTGAATTTGGAGTATTTGTTAATATGCTCACCACCCTCAACCCACCAAGCCTTGATATCTATGAAGGTGGCACTAACAGACCATTTCACCATTGCGTCCCTGTGCCTAGCACATGCTTCCTTTGGCCATAATAGTTAGGGTTTTGGTAACTCAATTTGAAAATATTAAGTTAGAAATTTGGGGCAAGAAAAACAGGTATATGCCTTCTTTTTTAGGTACATGTCAGCCTCCCAACTTGCCTAGGCATGAAAATTATTTACAGCCATAAATGCCTCTATTTTTCATAATGCATGACTGGATACTTTGTGGACAGCTTTTGTATGTCAGAATCTGTGAGAATCCACCATCTAACTTCATGGGAAGAAAAATGCATGATTGTATTCTATCATGGTGACACCTTTGCAAAACTTCTTTATCGTGCACTGTTTTAGTGATAATGTAGTTAAATTTTGGTGTTATATAATTTTCTGGTTTACCTCCATAATAACAAAAATTTTACTTTATAGGTTAGTTATTAAATTTCTTTTACTCAGAGCACTCATTTCTTTTATTTGCTGAATGTCACCCTTCTGAGATTTCTTTTTTTTCCAGAACATTTTAAACTCCCTTGGGTAGTCCATCTGTGTGGCCTACAGTGCAAAAATTATGCTCACAGTATCAGTGATTTTTTTAAAAGCCAATAATGAAGAATGTGGGGGCAGAGTTGACATTAGTGACATCAACAGCTATCATCTCAGGAAGTTTCTCATTTGTTTGGACCCATCTTAGAGAAAGAACAAAATACATCCTGTGCAGATACCGTTTCCTTATTTTCTAATGACATTTAACTGTTATGTGGGTGGCTGCTGGCTGCATATTCAGCAAAGAATCTTAATGGAGAGAGAAGTTTCCTCATTAATTTTTCAAAAATTGAGAAGGCCAGAAATTGACATTATAAATGGTTCAGAAGTATTCAGAGAGAAAGTAATACAAAGGTGAAATATCCAGTTTTGCATGATGTGGCCATGCACTGAGCACAGTACTTGTAGAAATGCCTAAATATACTCTTAATAAAAATGTCACAATGATAAATGTAGAATTCTGGAATACTCATCATATACCATATGAATAAAATCACAATTAATAGTTATGTGTGGATGAAAAACAATAGACATAAATATTTATATATTCCATGATCCTACAAACAGCTTTCAAATGACTTTTATAACCAATTTATTATGAATGATTAGTTTATATAAATTAGGCTCACACAATTTTGCATTTCTTATAATAGGAAATATGCTTAAAATAGGAATTATTTTTATCATAAGATATTCTCAAGTGTTTTCTACATGACCATTGAATTATAATTAGCTAAGAAGGATATATTTGGTAACACTAAGAAAAGTTTTCAGTTTTAAAACTCTTCAGATGCAGAAAGCCAAAGTATATCTAGTAGCAGAAGAAACAAGAATAGCAGCCAGCTTTCATGCACTCAGTAAACCAATGTGGGTTTTACTAAGCCACCTTTTACGTTTGCTCAGGAGAGAGACAAATCCATAAAGCAGTCAGGCTGCTTATGATCACACTGCCAGAAATACACAGTAAACAATGAAATTGCCTCCAAATTTTGGACTCAGAATTTTATGATTGACATTAAGGGTCAGTGCCTGCATTTTAGATCCATCCCCAGAAGCAATTCAATAATCAACAGAAATCAGAAGTCCATTCACTGAACCACTGGCAGAAAATTAGGTAGAGACTCCCAGTTTGCTTTGGATCACAGGTATGTCTGAAAACCTAAAGCTAAGGAAAAAGACATTAACTGCAACCTGAAATCCTATATCCAAAAAGCAAGATGCTATGTTTTTTGAAGCACTCTAAAGAATTATGAGCAATCTAGAATAGATGGGAGAACAGTGATGTACTTAAATGGAAATCTCATGGCAGTGGAAAAAAATTAATAGATTTTAATTTTATTTCTCATTCTTCTGAACTGTTTTATATTACCTAGATTGAGCTTGTAATGGGAGGTGTGCATTTGAAAAAAATCTGAACAAATGCAAATTCTGTAATGGCAGTACCCATGGAAATTTAAATAGCACACGCTTTTTAGATTCACAGCTATAGGTAGGCAGCTTTTCTCCTTGGTATCTCTTCCAGTTAAATTTCGTGCTCTCTGTTTACAATTGGCAAGGGTCGGGTTACCCTTGATTTCTGCCAAGATGCCAAGTTAACTTGGCGGATGTTGGATTCCAGAAGGCAAAGAGCCTTCTTCCCTGAAGCAATTTCTGATTAAGAAGAAAATGAGATCTCAGGTGTATTTTTAACATCTGGAATTTTTAAATATTCATTTATTCAGTTTTGACTTTGGGGACCCTTTGGGTTGTTATACTTTTGTGTGTGTATAGTAAGTAGCTCTACTACATGAATCATTATATTAACTTCAAACAATTTTGTCGCCATTGCTCCCAGAAAGCTTCCTTAAAGGTTCCTATAACTTCATACATCTATCCACATTTGTACTCTCTGAATATTCATGCAAGTCACTGATGGCCAAGGGCTGCAGACAGGAGAGAGGATTCCTGAGGGCAGGATTTGTCAAAAACGTGCTAGGATCTGCCTGGCCTGGTCAGAAACGCACACAGATCCAAGGTTTTCAGGTGCTGGTGGTTTTCAAAGGGTAACCTTGTGGCCAGACTCTATCTTGTCAGATCCTAACAGATCACATTCTTGATGTCAGTGTGTAAAAATGGCCTCTTCTGTTGCCACAATACTTATGTCTGTTTTGGAGCAATCTGCTCACCAGCAATTCTGAGAACTAATGGGGTGTCCTGGGGAAATGAGTAAATTTTCCTTGTTTTTGACATTTCTCCCCATTATTTCTTAGCCCTCTCCAGACTTCTCTCCTCTTTTTGTTCAGTTTCTGTAGAATTTAACTAAACCTAGGACATAATGTTCTGTCTTTATGGTGTTACGGTATTATGGGCTATCTTTTTCTACAAATGTAAATTTGTAGGATAAAAACTCTACATCATTCCAAAAGAGTCACCACATTGCTGTTAAATACAGTAGACCCTCCATTAACTGGAACTCAAGCAAGAGAGTGCTGGTTGCTTGAGTTCTGGTTAACAGAGAGTCTACTTACATTTATCTGGCATCTACCAATCCCCATGGGCACTGGTTAACTGAGAGTCTACTGTACTATGGCCTTTTACAGGGTAACTGTACATCAGGGAATAGGGAATAACCAGACTTCCAGAGATTATTGGACACTAGATCTGAATTAACACTAATTCCAAATGTGACTGTCAGAGTAGGGGTTTTTGGGGGGTCAGGTGATCAATGGAGTTTCTAGTTCAGGTCTATCTCACAGAGAGGTCATCCCCAAATCCATCCTGTGTCTATTTTCCCTATTCCGGATGCATACTTGGAATAAATAGACTCAGCAACTAGCAGAATCCCAACTTTGGGGATATGTCTAATGGAAGAACTTTACCTAATCTGTATATTATTTCCTAATAGATGTATATTTTAGAGAGAGATATAATCATTGATTAGCATTGAGGAAACTCCCACTAATGAGCTGTGAGACCTTGGTGAAGGCCCTCAGCCCGCCTCGATGTGTCTCCTGACCTAAAACTCAAGGAAGTTGTGATACAGGATGTTCAAGATTCCTTTTGATTCTAAAATGCTGATATTTGCATTCACTTACTACTCATTTCTTTTGTATTTTTTTTTCTTGAGTTGTCAAACTGGAGATGTACTGGGTTCATATCTATTTTCTTTGTATTATTATAACCAAATAAAGATAGCTTGACACTCCTGCACATTTTTAGTGATTGATTGTGCAATAAAAGCTGATGATTTTTGTCACTCTTTTGCTTTCACATGCATCAATTTGCCCCTTCTCTCCTCCAGCCTCACCTCTTTTTGAAGGTCTTATTAGCTTGACATGAAAAATGTGCATTAGTAAGTCTAATGAATAATTACATCAAAAAGGCAGGAGAGATTATCTAAATTTCAAATTCAGATTAATTACCTAAGTCTTTACTGGAACTAGAGTAACATAATTGTTTTTTCTTCAACTTTCTTTTTTTTATTGTTCGCCATATACCAGTCTGATTTTCATTAACTTTTAATGTTCTCTGTACCTGCATTTGTATTCAGTGTAGCTTTGAATAGAATTTTACTCACAATGGAACACACCATTGTATAGCTTTAATGAAAGACAAAGGCTCATGCTGAAGTTGTAAGCATAGCATTTCTATTAAGGTTGTTTCATTTAACAGATGGGACAGGCCCACTCTTATCTGGGATCATATTTCAGCAATAGCAAAATTTCTGAACAATTCAGGGTAGTAAATAAGTTTTTAAACATTTTATGATAAATTTATCTGATTTGTTTAAGTATATTCAAACATTTGCCCTTCAGTAATGATAATACATAGAGAGCTAAAGCACACTATTCACAGTGGCCAAGGTATGGAAACAGCCAAAGTGTCCTTTTATAGATGACCGGATAAAGAAGCTGTGGTACATATACAAAAGACAAAATAGGGCCATTTATGACAACATGTATGGACCCTGACACCATCATGCAAAATGAAATAAACCAGGTAGAAGAAACCAAGAACCATATGATTTCACTCATATATGGAACACAAAGCTGAAAGCAACAAAGAAACAAAAGCTCATGGACACAGTCAATAGTTCAGTTGTTAATGGTTATCTGAGGGTCTGCGGGGAGGGGCTGGGAGAGAAGGGTTGGGGTCTCCAGTATATGGTGATGGAAGGAGAACTGACTCTGGGTGATGAGCACATAACACAACACACAGATGATGCACTGTAGAATTGCACACCTGGAACCTATGTAATTTTTACTAACCAATGTCACCCCAGTAAATTTAACAATAAAAAAATACAGTAAAGCAGTAACAATCCTGCCTTCAGGATGAGAGCTTCTACACTTCTGCACTTACTTCTCTGCATTGTTATAGGGTGATAACCTTGGACTTTCCTCAAACACAACTTCACTGTACCCTGGAATAATCCATATTGACTACAAATATGTCAATAAAATACTCAAAGGTATTGTGCAGAACTCTGAGTTTTAAGTAACAGAAATCCAACTCCAGGTAGGTTAAAACAATCAATAAATATGTAGAGACATTCCACAAGAGACTTTCTTCACACAGCTCAGCCTGTGAGAAATCCACAGTGGTTTCAGAAATGGCTAGATCCAGCATTCCAGCAATTTTGTTATCAGGACTCCCTCCATCTCTGCTTCCTCTCTTTGCTTTGCTTGCCTCTGCACAGTGTCATTCTCAGCAGGTGCCTGCATTTGATGACCAAGATGCCCATGGGAAATCCCAGGCTTTTATCACCTTTATTGATAGCAATTGCAAAGAAGAGACCCCTGTCTTCCCTGGTTCTCCTATCCATTACTGGAACTGGACTCCAATGCATCCTCCTGGGGTCTTCTGCCAACTTGTGTACCAGTTACTGTGCCCATGAAAATAAATATTCTGACTGGCCTACCTGAATTACTGACCTTCCCCTGACTCACAGAAAGTGTGATCTGACAGTTGGCAGTCTCACACCCATTACAGAAGTAGAAAGCGTGGAGGCAGTGCTGCGAAAGAAGGCAAAAGGCAGTTTTTAATATCCATGACACCACACCCAATCCTGCTGTGGTGGAGTTGCCCAGCTCTTGAAGGAGCTCACAAAAGTGACCTCAGAAATCAGAACCAGAGGTAAGTCAGTGGGAGTCCTCCTATCTTTGAGTCAGCCCTGAATTTCTAAAATCCCTAGAACTGGCATTTCCTTCAGTGATTGTGTTTCTTATCCAAAGGTCACATAAAGTCAGGATTTCCTACCTCTTTTTATATACACAACTTCATTAGATAGGTACCTTTATGATGATTCTTTTACGATTGAGGAAACTGAGTCACAGAGTGGATAGGTAACTTGTCCATGGCACACAACTAATAGTGGAACAGGGTTTCCCAGTCCTTTTTCAGAGTATAACCACCTGAGAAGCTTTTTGGGGGGTGGGGGAATTCCCTGAGTCTCATCCTGGGACATCCCAATTCTATAGTTCTGGAATTGTTTGGGACACCTTACAGTTTCTAAGATGGCCTAAGTTATCCTGATTGGTAACCAGGCTCAAGATCCTCTGATCTTGAGAGCAAGAAGGAAGCAGAATGGCAAAAAGCCAGAAGATTTTTAGTTACAGGATACACCATAGTAAAGATCAAGGGAAAAAAATTAATTTATTTGATGTAATTCGTGGCAACCTGGTCATAAATCTCTGGTCCTGTTATATCAGGAAAAAAAGCATTCTGAGAAGAGGTTAAATGGCTCCATACTCCAGTCTCTCCTTCAATCTTTACCTGTATCCAAAGTTTACTATTAATATATGCAACTATTTCCATTGTCAGCTGTAGTAAAAAAACATTTTTTATCTTTGGCTAACAAACATTCTTACTAGTGTGAAACATAAAACTTAAAACCTCAAGGTGATTCTAAATGCTGTTTCTTCTGCTTGGAATAGTCTTGCCCATTTTCTCACTTAATTCCTACTTAGCCTTCAGTACCCAGGTTTAGTATCAGCCCCTCCACAAGGCCTTCCCTGGTCTACCCATCTCTATTAGGTCCCCGGATCTGCTCTCTATCAGTACCATGTACGTTTCCTTCATAGCAGTTACCATAATTTGCAATTGTTAATTTACTAGATTACTATTTAATAATCTAGTACTGACCCCCAACACTAAACTATAAATTAGTGGCTATGTTTGATTATTTAGCGATATAGTCTCAGCGTGCTCTACTGTGCTTGACACATACTAAATATTTGATAACTCTCTGTTGAATGAATGAAAAAGTAGACTCCTTTAAGAAACTGTTGATACCTGAAATAAATCTGTAAGGAGACATTCCTCTAAATGGAATTTCTTAGAAGAGAAAGAAATAAAGAAAGGCTAGGAGAAAGCTTAGAAAGGGCTTAGAGAGCAAGTGGCAAAGAACTGATAAGGGGCCAATTATCACCTGAAATCTAAGTATAGACATAAGCAACAGAGCCTTAAGCTGTGAAAATAGCTAGGGGCCCACTGAAAAGGGACCAGTAATCATGCCATTAGCTAGAAAAACAGAGCTAATTACAGTGAAGTGGATGTAATGTTCTTGGGAGCATTTTGTTTTCTTTTTTCACAAAATATGGCAACTAAAAAAGACTTTTAAAAATAGCTGTCTAGTAGTTCACAAACTAAGGTCCACATACCCCAGATCCTCAGATTGCTTGGAAAGTTGTGTTCAAAATTTCTGAAAGTCCAATGAATGTTACATATTTTTGTATAATGTGGCTGAATGACTTTGCAGAGAACAAAAGGTTTTTTGCATTTGCTTCCAGTCCTACTAACCCCGTGAGGTTGTGGGTGCACATTATTAATTAAAACACAAGTGAATGTAGTAGTTGATTTGGTGGGTCAATCATTTAGAATATGAGATCCAGAGGGAGATGAAATGGGGTCTAGTGATTTTATCCAGAGGCAGCTTCCATCAGCCCTGTACCCAGAGTCTATGATCTTTCCAAGAACTTGTAAAAATGTTTGAGTGCTGAAAAACACAGCTTTTGGTTCCAAAATAAAAAAATTAGAAAAGGAAATGGCTAAATCAAAATGACTGCATGTTTACTTAAATGCCTCCTAAACATAGTTCTTAAGTGGCTTCTTTAATTGTTAAATGGAAATCATTTTGTTGTAGTAACAAACATTTTCATTACACTTAAAAACTATATACAGGCTCTCCTCGATGACTGAGTTCTGTTGTTTATGACTAGGTCATTAAGCAAATTGGTCGATAAGCAAGGTGCTTAAAGGTGGATGTCTTGTGATGTGTGTGGCGCCATAGGGTATATATTTTTCAGTGGATATCAAATGACATCATACTTATAAACGAAATAGGCAGTCTTGCATGATTGTGAATGCTTCGTGTAGTGAATACTAACCAACTCCAGGAACTAGACAAAGACTGAGAAAGGGGATTCCCCATGCTAGAGAACTGGTCGTAAGTTCAGGCAGTAGGTAACAGGGAGGTCATTAAGTGAGGAGTGGCTGTAATGGTTGAGCCAGGAGGTTTTGATGAGGGTAGGGTGGGTAGTGGGGGAAAGGCAAGGTGAAGAGGACTAGTGGCGTTCTAACAGGACTGGTGGGTGCGCAGAAAGATCTGAGGATCTCTTCAGTTGGCTGGGTGAAGGAAGCCAGGAGCAGTCTGGTGGCAGAGATGGTGTCTGAAGGCAGTGCTGACTGGGGACTGAAGTGCCTGGATGAGCAGGACCTCAGCGACCTTAAGGGGCACTGTGGGCTGCGTTCTGCAGAGCCAACTGCAGGCCTGCAGCTTGTGGGTATTATTTTGTTTTCTGTTTATTAAATCTCTTTCTAAAGTATTTTGTTGAATGCTCTCATGTGGAAATAGTTCTTCAAGTCTGGCTTTGAAGTCAGGCAGCCCAAGTTAATATCCTTAGTAGGTCTGTAGATTTCAAACGCCCTGATGTTCTCTCTGATGCTCTTTGTTTTCTCATCCCTACAATGGAGTAGTAATACTTATTTGCAGGACTGGTGTAAACATGGTATATAATGTGGGAAGTACTTAGCACAAGCCCTAGTGTAGGGTAGATAAAATGTTTCCTATCCTAAATATCCAAGTAATTTAAAAGTACCATACATTTCTCACATATTATTTGGATATGTTCCTCATCTTTAAATAAAAGTCTCCAAAATTGTATACAAAATGTTCGGTGAAAAGTAAAGTCTTGTATCCAGATTGAAAAGGAAGAAGTCTGTCTATTTGAGGATGATATGAATATATATATATATATATATATATATATACACACACACATATATACACACACACACATATACATACACATACACACATACATATATATATATGTGTGTGTGTGTGTATATATATATATATATATATATATATATATATATATATTCTGAAGGAATTCCCCAAAACTATTAGAATTAATAAGTGGGTTTGGCAAGGTTACAAGATATATAATAATTGATATAAAGAAATAATTTGCATTTCTGTACATGCAATGAACAATTCAAAATGTAATTAAGAGAATCACATTTACGGTAGCATTAAAAAAGAATAAAATATATAATATAGGGATATATTTAATAAACAAAATGCAAAACTTATACTCTGAACTACAAACTATTGTTCAAAGAACAAGGACTTCAGCAATTCAGTTCTCTGCTGTAAGAGATGCTGTAGAGGTCACATTCATAGTCTCCTAAATCCATCACATGATTAATGAAAATCAAACTTGAACTTGAATAGAAATCACTGGAGGGTTTATTCCCTACCCCAGAGTTTTGGATTCCATAGGATAAGGTGGGGCCTGAGAATTGGCATTTCTGACAAATCCCCAGGTGATGCTGATATACTGCTGACCTGTAACACTCTTTGAGAACCACTGGCTTAACTATTGCCCTTATTGTTCATGGATGAAGGAAAGGGCAGGTGACCTAAATTTAGCTCCTGAAAAACATGAAGGGATGTCTTCTTGGGAGGCATGAGGTACCTTATGTGAGAATGAACAATTCCCCCATTACCTATCCTTTTCCCTGTGGACATTCTATTTCTGGATGTGCAGCCTAGAAACTGCTGGGACCATCTTGTGACCATAGGGGGAGACTTTATCATGACTCTGAGCAGGGAACTAACTGGAAGACATTGGGCCTGTGAGGAGACGTAACCCCCATGGTACCTGGCATGGGGCTGAGCTTCTAGTTATATGAGAAAATAAATATCTTTACTATTTTAGCCAGTTTGAGTTGGAAATTTCTGTTCATTATAGCCCAAAGTACCCTAATTAATACAGAAATATCAAGTACCTGAAACCTGTAAATGGAACATAAAAATTTTAGGTAGAAAAAGAAGCCTCTATCACATGCAAACAGGAGGAAATAGTGTCAAGCAAGAGGAACTGGTAGAACCCTAGATCTAACCTAGTGGGAGAAAGCACTAGGGGAAGACCAGTAGCAGATTAGCAAAACAAGACATTCTTTTCAGATGGCAGAAACAAAACAATGCAAACCCAAAACTAGGCTATAAAACTCTCTTCAGGAATTCTACACCGAACATTTACACTTTTGCAGTAGGATGTATTTTAATGTGTTAAAGCCCTGAGGCACAAGCTCTGTCTGCCTTCCCAGACCACCCTGGTAATAAATTACTCAACCCTGCTTTTACCTAAATAAAGAAAATAAGGCTTCCCTATTTCTCTTCTCAGTCAGAAGCTTTCCGTCCTGTTAATGGTTAAGACGTGGAGGCCTAACTTGTCTTAGAGGTGCCGAGGGCTCAGAGGCCAACTGTCCTGAACTACCCCTGATTATGAAGAGAAACATCAAATTGTCACACTCACCTAGGTAACCGGGGCACAGCCTTGAGGTTAAAAACAGAAGTTGTCAGAATCAATTTTAAAATTCCCTAGGAATCACTGTCAGACAGATGAAGTGGTGGTGATGGACCGATTCAGATGCAAAGTGATAGGAATCAAGCAGCTAGCATCAGCACCAACTAGAGTGTGACACTGAGGACACAGCCAGTGTGCACGCACCGTCACGCGCCCCCTTGGAATAGACAAGCGGCCATGACTGCATTGGGATCGAACAATTAGATGTAATGCAGACAGCGGTGGATTAGTCAAAGGCATAGCCTTCACCTGTGGCCACGTGCTCTTGTCTATCTAGGTACAAGACGGCAGGTAATATATATCACTCAGTATGTTGCTAATTCCAAGACAAAAACAAGCAACGTGTTAGCACAGTTTGAAATAACCCTGCCCCTTCATACTATGCACAAATGCCACTTTACAGGGTGAAATAAGGACAGGAAATCCCAGGAACCAATAGGCTATGTCCCATGGGTTTGTAGAAAAAAAGGTAGTGGTGCCTTGATTAAAGACTTAATGAGATCCAGCTTCTAGGTGACCTGAGGCCATCCCAGATACGGGCACCGATTCTCAATACTGCGATATTATCTGCTTTCACATGCTCTGCTTATTTGATACATAAATCTTGCTGTGTAGTGGAATTTGCTAGAAACACTGTTGGCATCTGATTTTGAATACAACTCAAGACCCTGACCTCCTCATCCTCCAGTTATCCTCTCTCACTGCCTTGAGAACTGTCATGGGGTAATTTGGGGTATTCACTAATGCATGACATCATAATGCTCTGTAATGAGGACTGTAGAGAAGTATGGATAATGGTTATGTGATAAAAACAAAGAAAAGTTTTAAAGATATTTTACTGTAACATTTCTGGGAAAAATGAAGTTTCTATCTCCTTAGCCCTGATAAAGAGCAAAACTGAAAAAAAAAATAATGATTTAAGTATCTCAATATGAAATGCATTGTAAGTGTAATATCTTTATATTATACCGTATTTGTAATTAACAATGATTATTTCTGTTTGGTAGGGTAACAATAGGGCATAATTTTTTCCTACATATCCCATGACTCCTTCCTCTCCTGTCAGCTTTTCCTGAATCAGATATTTCTTGGTAAAAAATGAAATAGCATTATCTTAAAAGAGAAAAGTATTCCTTGGAACAAAAATATTTATATTTCTACTTAGATGCATTGTTTTCTTTTCATTTTTTCTTTCTATCTTCCAATATCTGTGAATGTGAAATGTGCAATCAAAACCCTCAGTCTCTTAAAGGAATTGTTTGTATTTATCACATAAAATTCTGTGTCAGGTTAAACATCATCTTAACATTATTCACGTGTAATTTAAATATCTATGCTAGCAAAAACTCATTGACTTTCTTCTTTAAAATAATGTCTAAAAAATAATAATAATGTTTGTTTGCATCAGTTCGCATTCACAATTGTAAAAAATACTGTGACTTAACTGATAATAAAAAAGAAGAAAACCAAGGAATTCTGAGTCTCAGCACTCAACACTCCACCTGTGTTGGGACACATATCATATTTTGGCATGTTTAAAGAACACTTCCCCCCCAGATTTGTGAGGGGAAAAATAAGGATGTGCATTATACATGGGTAGTACTAATTCCATATCTATGTAAATATTTTTAATTCTTTTATTTATGCTTATCGGTTAAAAATGTAACTCTAGAAATCAATTACTATATCCATAGGCAAAATAATATCCTGGAATACGATAATCAGGGGTTTTTATTGTTAAATTTATTGAGGTGACATTGGTTAATAAAATTACATAGGTTCCAAGTGGAACCTATGTATTGCTATATCGTAAGCTCTACAGTACATTGTCGATGTGTGACATTATGTCACCACCCAGAGTCAGTTCTCTTTTTATCACGTATATTTGATGCCCCCTCCCTCTTCCCCGACCCTTCTCCCCCATTACGTTCAGGTAACCACTGAACTATTGACTGTATCCATGAGTTTTTGTGTCTTTGTTGCTTTCAGTTTTATACTGTATATGTGAGTTATGTTAAAAAATAAATGCTAGAATTCCTTTATAATACAAAAACAAGTACCTAAGTATAAACAAATAAAAAATTTGAATTAAAAAATTAAAACAAAAGATTTTTTTCCCTGAAAGTTTGGGCCAAAAACCTGGTTGTGCATCATTATACATGGCAAAATCCAGTATTTGGAAGTAACCCCAGCCACAGCTGTGAAGGGAAACCTTAAACGGGCAAGTAGACCATAATTAGCAGAGAGTCATACACGTTTACTAAGGAATACTTGGTGGGTTTCCAGGACGATAAGTTGAGTAGGTTAACGGGATTCTGGGAACAGGCAATAGGTACGTGTCTAGGTGAGTAAATTGTTGGCATCAGGAAATATCAGAGAGAACTGCTAAGAGTAATGGAAGATTTCAGTCTCTGAGAAACTGGAGAAATGGACAGAGAGCTAAGTGATAAACAAGCCCTGAGTAATAACATGGACATGGGGTTTCAGGACACTGGAACACAAACAAGAAATGCAAGTGGTGGGGAATCTGCATAGTATGCTTCATTCTTACACAATTGCCCTTCACCCAGGCTCCTCTGAGCACATGCCATTAGACTAGAACCAGAGATATTTACTAATTTCTGGTAAGGTTATACTGAAATGACAGCAGAAATGCTACGGCTGGCTATCTCTGTGGAATTTCCTCAGAGATGACAAGGGAGACATCTTCCGTCTTCAGCAGTTCTATGAGAAGTGAGGGCTAAGGACCGAGTACACTCCAAAGCCATAACAGACACTTAGTTAGGGGGCACATGTAAATTCAAAAATGTTCAGCCTTTTCATCTCAGTTCCAGTTCATTACTGAAATCTGCATGTCAGCTATAGACTTGCAGCATCTGTTATAGCTCCCTTGTATAATTCCAGAGAGTGTTTAACTGACAAAATTGGCTCATAAACAATGAGACCTTAGAAAACACAAGTCTCTTGTGCTGTTGATATGTTTAAAAAAATAAATAAGTAAACAGGGGACAAGAGGTATTCAAGCAGCAGTGCTGTATGAGAAAGTGAAACTGGGCAGCCATAGCCGAGGGACTCTGAGGGGATCTGTTCTTTCTTAGTCTAATTTTGATACTGCTGTAAATGTTGTCTTCCTAAACTAAGTCCCATCATACCACTGGCTGAAACTCCAGAAACCTTCCATTACCTATAGAGTAGAACTCTAGCTCCGTAGGCAAATGTTTAGTATAATTCAAAGTGTAGCCATTACTTACCCTTACAAGACCACTCTGCTATTCTACATCATTCTACCCTTCATTCCCCCACAGATCCTCTTTTTCTGCCTTTCCTTCCCAAAGGTTTTCCCACCCAAAGAAATCCTCTTCACCTTTAATGGAGTGGCAGCTCTAACCCACGTGAGTCACCAGTTGTCCAGCATTCTCTTCAAATACATATCCACCCTCACGTGCACATACATAATTTAATGAGATAGTTAAGTGTAACCAAAGTCCTAGGATTCTTTTTTTTTCCCTTTTGGATAATGAGGATGATCTAGATAAGTAAAAGTTTATTTTATAAAATCACATTGAATTGACAGGCCAACGTGTCAATTGCTTTAGATAGTTGATAAATTATTGCTGGTGGAATTTATCAAAATTAAAAATGAATTATATCATTTTATATTATAAATTATATTATATAAAATTCTGATAATATTGTTTCAGTTTTTTTACATAGACCTTACATAGTAAAAAGATGTGTTCTGTTATGGAAATAAACAATGCTTTAATTTAAGCTTTATTCCTATATTTTTTACCATTAGCCAGAAAGCAAACTATAAATATTAAATAAATTTCCATTCAAGGTATTGTCATTAATGGAAAATTTAGAAGGAGAAAGGTTTTATTTTTTTTTCCAATTATTTTACAATTTATTTTACAATTTATGGATGTGTTTTCCTAAGGTTATATGTGAAATCTCAGTGAATAAGAAGCTGTTGCTAAGACAGCAATTACAACAAAATGGGAACAAATTGGTTAGGCTGGTGGGTGAATTTATCTAACTCCAATAATAGCGTTAACAAAATTAGAGGGCTAGTTTTCACATGGAGCTAATCATTAAGATGAGGAACTAGGAAGAATGATCCTTAGTTAATGATTTCGTTCGAAGTTTAGGTTCAGCCAATTCTACACTTAGTGTGGGGCTACCTCTGTTTCCTCAGAGGCAAACAAAGCCGGTTGAAATATACACAATTCAGTTCATCAATACTTTGGTTGATAATGCCAACAAATTACTAAGAATAATGTGTGGCTGGGAGTGTTCTGGCTGCTTATGCATTGATGAATCTTTCAGAAATTTGAGTTTCTAGCTCTGTGAGTTGAATTTTTTCTCTAGACATTCAATTTTTTTTTTTGATTCATGAGCAAAGTAGCCTGCTTCTACTGAAGAAAAATATAAAATTTACAAAGTGAATTGGAATACTACAATTTGGGACCTATCTTTAATAACTTGTATCTATTAAAGTTTTGCAGTTTTCCTTTATTTAAAAAGTTTTATTCTTAGTATTTCAAAATCTTCTTAGCACATGAAATTCAGAAATACAGATTATTATATGAGTGAGGGTAGAGGGCTCATGGACATTTTGGGCCCAAATAATCAGGCTCTAAAGTTTCTGTAACTGCACCATGTAAAGCCACATGGATCAGGTTTTGCATAACACAATATTCAAGAGTAGCCAAAAGAAATTAAATTAGAATTTCAGTATTGAATTTGGTCTCTTGAAGAACATGAAAAAGGGGCTAATTCATTGTACATAGTGATACTTCTTAAAAGTTTCTGTCCTTTCTCCCTTCTCTTCCTTTCTCTTCTCTTGTATCTCTAAAGGAGAGCTAGTAGAATTCTTTTTCTTTTTTAAGGAAGTAGAGTAGTAAAATTAATAAACTCTTTTTGTTACTCAAACTTTGATGACTAGAAAGGAATGGAAGCCCATACTTATTTTCACATTCATAATTTATTTTTCCTTAAAACATTTATTTATTTTACTAAGACCTCAAATAATGTTTTCAAGTAGTATTTGCCAAGAAAGGAAAAAAGAAAAAGGAGTGAAGAAGGAAAGGAAGAAAGGAGGAGAGGGAAAACCATGAAAGCTCGACTTAGTAAAACCTCATTCCCACATGTAACTGGAAGATTACTGTTCCTATGCTTCAAATGACTAGCAACTGCTTCTTTTATTCATTTAACAACTGTTTCTTGACTCAGGCACTGAATAGGCACCATACGTATTTCCTAAGATTCAAATGCTGGATGAAATTTCATTTTTCTTTAAGGAAACAAAATGAAAGCATGCAAAAGACAACATACCATATCTCTGATAATCTGTGGAATCAAGTTGTCCTCCCAATATGATTATTTTTGCCCACTTTTCACCTTAGTTTATGAAATTTGATTAGAAAGATTATGGAGAATGCATGTCTCAGCAACACCATAGATCATTTTTTGAAGTTTAAATCAATAATCAAAATCAACAGCTTAGCCAAAGATGCTGCTTATTTTGTAGAGATGGGCCACCCAAGTTAGTAACCAATATGGTTTTGATACCATTAATGACATATTTCAAGAATCAACCCTTGTATGCTGAGTAATTGCTTTTCAATAATATCTCTGGCCTGAACAAAACTTGACTTTAATAATTACCTAAGGAAAAGGTCTTCATTAAGCCTGATTTGTTACAACACAGAAAAAAAATTCTGATACAAATTTCTATCCAGGAAAAGCTGGCAAAGAGCTCTACAAAGAGCTTAGCAGAACAGGGAACTCTGCTTCTGTACGTCAGTCAGACACCCAGTCCTTTCTCAAATACCGTAAAGAATCACAGCAGTGGCCTGAGTGTTCCAGTATACTCACCCCAGCTTCTGTGATTTAAAAGACTACTTGTAAGAACATGGAATTTAATTACATTACATGTAATGAAGGCTTCTAGTAGGTGCACAATTGTAGTGAGGGTTGTGATGGGAGGTGTAATATAAGGTGGGAGGTGTAATATAAGGTGGGAGGTGTAATATAAGGTAGTAGGTATTAACTTGTAAAAACAAGAATAGTTATTCAAAGTCTGATAGACAGGAAAATTTAAATGTCATGTTATATTGTTTAATGAGCATACACATAGCATACACTCAAGCTTTATTAAAATAAATTGAATTCATCCCCTTGCATCAGGTAGTATGGATTAGTAATGTATCTACTCAGTATATACCCCAGAAATCATGTAAAATTCAGAGTTGAGGATAATGAGCCTCTGCCTCCATTGTACTCTTCACAGCAGTACTTATAAATAACCATGTGAGAGCAAGAAAAGCATTTATTCTGATGGTATGGTTACTATTACAGTTAATTAATTGCTTTGAAGTCTGTTAATGACCAGCAATTGATGATTTCAAGAAATTTGTAATTCAAAAGGTCACTTGGCTTAACTTGCCATAGGCATCTGTGTACTCCCACGTAAGTAGTCCAAGATTTTTCAGCAGTTCTTTTTTTTTTTCCGTTGGTTTTTTTTTTTTTTTTTTGCTTTTTTTTTTTGGTATGTGGGTATTTCCCTGACTGGGAATCAAACCCAGGCCGCAGCACTGACAGCGCCTACACTGAAGCCTTAAGCCACTACACCATCAGGGAACTCCCTCAGCAATTCTCATTGATTGTAACTGATCATATTAGAGGTTTAACTAAGTTTTGGTAAACTGCCCTTAAAGAGCCCCTCACTTGGTCTTATGCCTTTGCCTTCATGGAAATCATCTCAGCCCCATGCATGTTATTTGCAAGATAGTTTACCACCCACCTTGCTTTCTGGCCTAAGCTGGATCATAGGAGTTTGTTAAGAGGAACCTTGAGTGAGTCATTAACCTTGTGCTTCAGAAGCTTGAAGCACACAGTGAGGCTGAACCAGTGGTGCCACTTGTCTTCAGGGGCAGAGGTCTGGGGAGACTGACAAAGTTGACAAGAGGGGTCATGTTCAAGAACCAGCAGGTTCACCATCAGGCACTGGTTGGTTCCACTATCTTGTCATATGAATTTGAGGAATCACTTACTCTTTCTATAGCTCATTTTACTCATCTTTACAATAAATGAAGAAGGTTAAAGACTGTATCTCTAAGGTGCTTTCAAGCCAAAGAATTCTGAGATTATAGTCATCATTCATAAGGCTATTTGTCAATTATTTTTTTCACTGTATGCACTCTCAGTAAAAACCTTAGGCAGCAAGAATACATTTGACTCCTGACACATTAGCATAACTAATAATTTTCCTTTCCAAAGAGAGACAAATGCCAACCCATTATACAAGGTCTGACAGTTAAGTTTGAGAACTCATTCTAGAAAAAGTGCTACATACCTTATTGCTGAATATCACAATGGTCACCTTTGAAGCACTCCCCTTCAAAGCAATTTTGGAACTCTTTTTCTGGAATGGCCATCAGAGCTATTGTCGTATGACCCTTGATGTCCTGAATGTCATCAAAATGTCTTTCTTTCAATATTTCCTCTATCTTCAGGTAAAGAAAAGAGTCACTGGGGGCCAGATCAGGTGAGCAGGGAGGGTGTTCTAATACAGTTATTTGTGTACTGGCTAAAAACTCCCTCATAGACAGTGCTGTGTGACCTCCTGGTGCATTGTGGTGATACAAGAGCCATGAGTTGTTGGCAAAAAGTTCAGGTTGTTTGTGTTTAACTTTTTCGTGTAACCTTTTCAGCACTTTCTAATAGTAAATTTGGTTGACTGTCCAATTGGTACAATTTCATAGTGAACAATTCCTCTGATACCAACAAAGGTTAGCAACCTCATTTTGACGCTTGATTTGGACTGACAGAACTTTTTGGGTTGGGGAGAACTGGCTGATTTCCATTGTGCACTTTGACACTTTGTTTCAGGGTCATATTAGTATAGCCATGTTTCATCACCAGTGATAACATGGCCCAAAACATCGTCTTGCCTCTCTGAAAGGTCTTGGCAAATTTCAACTCTTTTTTGCTTTTGTTCATTGGTGAGCTCCTTTGGGGCCATTTTTACACACACCTTTCTCATGCCAAGATTTTCAGTTAAGATTTTCCTGTTTCTCTACTGAAGTTTACTTGGTCTGCTATGCTTCTCACAGTCAGCCAGTGATCCTGGTGCACAATTCGATGAATTTTTTGCAATGTTTTCATGAGTTCCACTCGTTACTGGCCTTCCTCACCTCTCTTCTTTAGTGACACTTTCTCTCCCCTCAGAAAAATGTTTTATCCATTTGTACACTGTTGTTTCTTCAAGGCATTATCCCCATAAACTTGGACTAACATGTCCCTGATTTCACTTCTGTTCTTGCCAAGTGTAACAAGAAATTTAATATTTGTTTGTGGTTCTAATTCAAGCCCCAACATTCTCACAATGGCACGCAAAAACATGCAACAACAACAACGAACACCACTCAAGCAAGACACAGAAACACAAACACAGCTGTGAGACACAGATGTTACCAAGGTTATGAAACTTTACAGAGTTGTTTGTACAGTTCTGGCAAGTTCTCAAAATTAATTGTCAGACCTCGTATAGGCTGATAGCTACTATACCTTACCTTATCACATTTAAAATCATCACAACAGTACTCTAAACCTTAGTACATTGAGAAAAAAACAGCGTTGAGTTCCAGTTATGTGTCAGGTATTGTTTTCGCCAAGGCTAAACACCATTTCTGCCCTCAATCCAGTTTTGAGTCTTGGGGGTGGCCAATGTTAAACAGATAATTACACAAGTACGTATTACAGTTGAGACCACTCCTGTGAAGGACAACTTCCAGGTGTTTTGCTAGTGTATCTCAGAGGAACCTAATCTCATTCAAAGGGACAGGAGTACTTTTGTGGAATAAACATATCCAAAACCTAAAATCAAATGTTGAGGTATTAATGTGATTATTCAAGAAGTGATTAAATATTATTAACAAGATCCTGTACTCTGTCGACAAAGAATGATACACACTTAGAGAAATAAATCTACTGTACAGGATGGGGGGAATGAAAATATAATCTTACACCCTTTTTATGGTTGACCATGGTCAGTTTCCAATCATTTGTGCCACTGGACAAAGTAGACTGAATCCCCAAATAGGGAAAATCACAGTTATTGTTTCTTACAATATCTTTATAAATTTTGCCATTGCAATGTACCATAAATTATTAATACTTTTCCTTAAATTGACTTAAAAGATGATTACTTAGACTTACCCTAAATATAGATAATCCATAAATTAGAATAAAAGTTTTAATATGCCAATTAGATTGTTCAATTGTCTTTTTAAATGAACACATATCTATTCAAATAAAACTTGATCATCTGTATATCACCTAACATTATCTTGAGTACCAAACTTTGGGAAATACTGACCATATTCTATACCCCCATATGCAGACACAGACACAATTGTTAGACTCCAATCTTAGAAAATTCTTCAATTAATGTGAATGGTGCATAAGAATAAAGACATGGTTTTTTGATAAATAAATTCTGGGTGTTTTTGGTCCTCCTTGTGATCTGTTAACTTAAAGGAACTTGAAGTTTAGTCATGAGTGGAATTCCAGTTACAACTAAACATCTGTGCCTTTCAGCAGTTTTCTTAAATTTCCCTCATGAACCCACCTGTGATTTCCAATTGATCCTAACTTAATAAAATAATTATGAAAGACCACCTGTGTAATATAATTTCTAAATACAGTGACACCTAAACACTAAAGATTTGTAAATTTGGAGATATTTTAATATGACACAAGGACTAAGAATTTTGTACTTTCAGTCTAAGAATATCCACAGCTAATATAATTTTGCAATAATACATTGGAATATATCATTTCCTAGAAAGGTAATTCAAAGCTTTTGCAATAGCATTAAGAGTCCTTGGGAATCCTGATAGCTGAGATGTTATCTATAATGGTGATCACCTGTGTGATGGAAGCACCGATTTTTAAGGGGGTATTTAAAACCAGAAAAATAATTCATTTTTCACCTCTGTGGAAATGTTAGCTGCACTCTGTAGTATTAAAAACTAGATATTCATGTAAATAAAATAATTGAAATTTTAATACAGATTTTTCATTTCTCTGAACAACTTAATTATGTTTTAGCTCGCTCTCCCAAATCCTACAAATAAAAATAAATTTTATTTCGATTACTAACTTTGGCAGATGGGTTACATGTTACACGGTGACATACTTTGGTTTTAATGATAATTTAGAGATTGCTGTTTTCTAATTACATGAAAGCAAAGAAAATCAATTACTTCTAGCTTTTTGAGGATTAATAAATCACCAGAGATTAGGGTATGTAGAGCACGAGTTTATCTGTGTCTCAGAACCAAGTTTTCCTATAGTTCTGACAAGTGTGCAAATTATTCTTAAAAGAGAAGAATTAAAGCAAGCAGTGTACTTCCCAGATAGCAAAACACGACTGGGTGAGCTGATAAAGGTTCCTTGCATCAATCTCTGTTATCAACCAATGGGAGATGCTAAAATCAATTAGGATGAATCCTGGACTATTGCAAAGGGTTGGGTATATTGATTGCTGCTGAAGTTCCATAACTTACGTCTGAATGGCAAGCCATGGTTTCTTCCTGTTTATTTATCTGAAATTATTTAAAATCTAAAATTGTGGGAAAGATATTTGAGGCTGCCATATTGATTTCTTTATCATGTAATAATTTCACATTTATTGCCCATAGAATATACACACCAGGAATTCCACTCATGACTAATCTTCAAGTTCTTTTAAGTTAACAGATCACAAGGAGGACCAAAAACACCCAGAATTTATTTATTAAAAAATCATCTCTTTATTCTTACATGTTTAAACTTCAGTCATTTTCAAAGTACTCTCCATTTGATGCAATACTCCTATCAAGATACTTTTTCCACTGCTCAAAACAGTTTTTGAACTAGTTGATTTTGATGCCTTGCAGTGCTTCTGCTGTTTTTTGTTTCACCTCTTCCACATCAGCAAAACGTTTCTTTGAGGACGTTTTTTCAGAAGTCACTTGGGGCGAGAGCGTGAGAATAGGGAGGGCGGGACATGGGGGTCATGCCATATTTGGTTAAAAACTGCTGAACACTCAGCGCCATGTAGGCAGGTGTGTTGTCATGCCTTACATTGTGTAAATCACCATCATGAAATGGGCAAATATGTTGAAAGAGTCTCCGAAAATAATTCACTGAAGCCGAATGCAGCCTCTCACAACAACGACAGTTTGTATACTGATGGAGATGGCTTTCTATAATAGAACACTCACTGAAGGCTATATTACAAAGGGGCCCACCCTCCAGAAAATAATTCCATGTTTTTCTAGGTCCCCCCTTGTATTCTATTGGCATCAATGCCAGACTTGAGAATCATGAGGAAATTAACACAGTGCCCCAAGGAAACTTTAAAGTAACTCTTGTTTCCTAATTGTAAATATGTATAATAGTACACATTCAAAAACTCGACATCCCACTAATTATCCAATCCTTATTTCAATGCCAAGAAACCAAAATTTGTACATTTTATATGTCCTTTAAAGTTTTAAGTTAGTAAAATTTATGTTAAAGGGAATTCACCCTCTAAATTTATTTCTTGAAGAAAAGAAAAAAATAGAGTAAATTATTTTTTGTAAGTTAACAAAAAATATTTTGTACAATAATAATTCTTTGGGAAAATATAATGTAAATTAACCTCTATATGTTAGTGTAATGCATAGACTGCAGATCTTGGGAATAGAAAACCTGGATTTTAGTTGCACCGTAAAAATTGAACAAATCATTTCACCTTACTAGGTTTCAATTATCTTGTCTGTAAAAAGAAGTCAACATGGTATATGGAGACAATCATAGACTTTAAATCAGAAAATGGAGGTGTGAGTCCTGTCCTAATACTTGTTAGCTGTGTGACCTTTGGTGAGTCTCCTAACCTTTTTGAGCCTCATTTTCCTCATCTATAAATTTGGAGTTGTAGCTTGGATTTCATCGGGTTGCCATGAAGGTTAACTGAAATTTCAAAGTTCCAAGCATTGTGTTTGGTCCACAGTATGAATGTAAGACTTGATATATCCTTTCTGCCCATTCCTTTATCTCTAACTTCCTGACATCCACCTCTTGCATATTTAAAATGAAATGTCATCTATAATTTCTATTGCTAATATTCCATACAAATACACAGTAATATTAACATAAAATAGATATAACTAAGAGGAGATTGCTAAACCTACTTACTTTTATAATGGAAACTGAGAGCTCAGTCAAGCAATTTGGTACTGTTACTATAGTGTTATCACCTGGCAGACAAGGCTTCTAAATATTTCTAACGTCTGTATTTATAATGAATCTTGGATTGTAAGAAGGGTTTTTGTTTGGAATACATATGACATAAACAAAAAACAAGTGAGACTAAAGATTTTCTTTTAATAAGATTTTCTATATTTTTAAAAAATGTTTAGTAATTTTTGTCCCCTACTGCACACCCCTACAGTGAGTGTCACAAGATGTTCCATGTCTGTCAGGTGGTTCCAGTATTTGATCACGAACATTCCCTCCGGTTTATTCCATCTTCTAGAGCACAGAAGACATTTCTATTACATATATGATATATATGAATACATACACAAATAAAATCAGGGGAAATCATTTTCTTAGTGTTCTTTAATTCTCTTAATGTGGAAATAAACTGCATTTCACACAATCTAAAATCCATGTGCTGTGCTTGCTTCAGCACCACATATACTAAAGTCTATATGCTCCAATACAAGCTTCTTTACCTTTATTCTGACTTAACATGAAGACCAAGAGAGCATTAGCCTTTTTTTATGTTTCAAGATCATTATTTAATCACATCACGGCCTCTTTGGTCAAAAAAATAATAAATAGAAGAGAGAAAAGTGAGAAAGAGGAATGTTGGTATAAGTGTAGCAAAAAGCATGAAGTTGGAAACTATGGGAAGTTAACCAGGATATTAATTGATATGTTTTAATGTCACATAGAATAATGATGCTTTATTGCAGACAGTGACTGAAGAGTAGCCTTTTCTCATCTCAGTGTACAGAGATTCCCAAGAGCTAACTGATGCAGCTACCAGCCCATCGCTTTAGCATTCTGCAAGATTCCCAGCCAGTGCCAGGGCTCTGAGACCCTGCCTGACAGCTCCTCTCTGTTGCATGTTTCTGAATCTCGGCATCTCAAGGATGGCCTAGCCCCCTTCTATTCCTAAGGGAAGTTTCCTAGCATATAGGCAGTAAAAAGTGACAGTGAAAATGCAATAAAGATGGTTGTACCTCAGTATATTAGCAACACGAGAAATTGAATGGGTGAAAGACAAAAGTGTAAATTATGGGTAAATGTTACTTGAGTAGAAAGAAGACATTTCTCAGAACTCTGTGTCCTGTAGTTTTGCCCCGTTGACCTTCCTTTCGAACGTCTTCATTTCTATTGTAATATGGTTCTCCCATGGCCCTACGTAAGTCCCTTCCTGCTTTCATTTACTGTGGAGTTCAAAACTGTGTACACCAAATCATGGGTTTTACATATTCTAAGATGATGGGAAATTATCACTGTTACATGAGGTCAGAAAATTAATTTTGCAAACTCTTCCTAGAAAAAGTGCTACATACCTCATTGCTGAATATCACTATGGTCACCTTTGAAGTACTCCCCTTGGGAAGCTATGCACCCATGCCAGCACTTAGTCCCCCTTTGAAAGCAGTGTTGGAACTCTTTTTCTGGAATGGCCATCAGAGCTGTCATAGTACCTTAACAAAGTATGACACCTTACTGAGTTGTTTGTACAGTGTTGCCAACATAAACACATGGTGGCAAGTTCACACATTTAATTGTCAGATTTTGGAGATGATGACAGCTCTGATGGCCATTCCAGAAAGAGAGTTCCAAAATTGCTTTGAAGGGTGAACTAGGCACTGGCATCAGTGCATAGCTTCCCAAGGAGAGTACTTGGAAGGTGACCATAGTGATATTCAGCAATAATGTATGTAGCACTTTTTCTAGGATGAGTTTGTGAAATTAATTGCATGAACTTAAAAAGTGGGAGCCTTTAATATAGCAAGATACTTAAAGGACACAAGTTACCAAAAGCTTCTCAGGTCTTTGAAAATGAACATTTGTCCTTTTGAAGACTCACCAAGTGGGAGGAGTTGAAGAACTGAAAAAATCTCTAACATGATGATCCTATAATACCAAAAATTGTCGGAGATTGCTCATTAACACAAGACCACTTTGTGCTCTGTCTGGGACTAACAAGGGTAGTGACAGACTGTCATTTCTCCCTGCAGAATCTCCTTTCTCTATGCCACTCCCTAGGGGACTGAGTATACATTAGTTTCCTTGGGAAGATAGCTGTTAGTAAAGTTACCTGGTTAGTTATTATTAACTAATAAGATTATTAGATAGATACTCATGGTTTAATCCTAAAGGTCATTGTGGAATAATGTTCCTAGCAATTTAAGACTCTTGGATCAGGGAGGAGGGGAGGACAGGTGTGTATGAAGTTACAGTCACTGTGAGTTATGGTTTTGCATATCTCAAATTTTTATAAATTTGCAAAGCAGGACCTACTAAGAAGATTGACGTGAAATATGCCCAATATGCTTTCCTTATGAAGAGAAAGCACTCAGTAAATATTCAGACCGAATGATTGGATGACTTGGCAGTGTTTTACTGGGGAAACCAACCAAAAGGGCAAAAATACTCAACACGAGGGGAAAGAAGTTCAATTAGAAAGGTGATTTTGCCAGTGTTTCTGCTAATGTTGGGTCCAGATGAGCACTGAAATTGACAGATACTGACAGTAGGGATGACAAGATGGTGACAAACTTTCTGACACCTTTTTGAAGTATTTTTTTTCCTTTTCCTACTAGCTCCATGCTGACATTTCTGATGTCAGTAAACATAAATTTTTAGAACAGCCTCTGGGGTTCTAAAGGCAAGTCCAAGAAAACTAACTTTCAGACATCCCATAACTGTTCTGCAGTTTTATTATTGCATGATTACATCCATACTGTAGAAAGCATTGGGGGCTCCCACCTTCTTTATAGATTTACTTTCAAGACAGTATAACACACGCTTCAATTTCTGCTTCATTTATCTGTACATAAAAGTCACTGTGTTGTCCGTGAATCATGTTTGAAGGATCTACTTTCTGTTCCATTTAAACCTCAGAAAGTTTAAGAGGCCAACTCATTTAAGAGACCCCACATTCTGGTTAAGCAAGAGTATCCAAGCCTCAAATTTTAGTGCTTTCCCTTACTTTACAGAGACTCTTGAAGAAACTCATTAGAATCTTATCTTACTCATTTGAGTATTTGTTAAGACTTTGAATCTCTGAAATTATATAAAGTATATACTTTTTATTTAGTTTTAGGCATCTTCAGACCTTACCATCAGAAAAAAAGTCAGAAATTGTTTTATGGTTTTTTTAAAAAAGTAGTTATCCCCTTTATTAAAATCACTGTTTCAGATTGTGCTTTAGTTTAATATAAAGCACACCAGTTTTAGAACGTGATAGACTAGGTTCAAATCCTAGTTCTGATATTTAATAGGTCTGGGAGTAAATAAATGATTATTTAATAAATTTAACCCTCAATTTCCTTATTTGTTAGAAAACCCTTGTATTTTGTTAGGTTACTTTTAGAATTCAACGAGATATTTATAAAATGAAGACATCTTTAAAGAAAGCACTCAATAAAAGATAGCTATTATTCTTAGATTTAGGTAGCTTTAGGAAATTCCAACTGAGTTGGCTAAAAACCAGTTTCCCATGCTAATTGGCAAGGACCAATTCATCAAATTTTTAATCACAAGAAAAAATTTACTTTGAACTGTGATATACAGAGTGTGCCAATAAAATATATACACATTTTAAGAAAGAAAAAAACTATTAAAATTGTAATACTCGATATATACCAATAACAAAAGATGAATACAAGTCACATTTGACTTATGCTATTACAAGAGGTGCTCAAAGTGGTTACTGTCAGTATTTATGTAATACATTGATAACACAGCTTAAATAGTGTATACCCTTTTTTGGCACCCGGATAGATGTTTTAAAGCATCTACAGGACAGGCTGCTGCATCCAAAGTGGGGAGTGGAGGTAGGAGGAAGGTCAGATAGAAGAGTACAAGTGGGTGGAGACAATTAAAAACACCAGAGGGGAGTTCCCTGGTGGTATAGTGGCTAGGCTTCAGCACTCTCAATGCTGCAGCCTGGGTTCAATTCCCAGCCAGGGAACTACCCCTCCCCACCAAAAAAATAATAATAATAAAATAAATAAAAACACCAGAGGCAGAAGTTCCAGAAGTTCCAGGCATCTGAATTATGAAATATGCCAAGTGTGTATTAGCTAAACCCAACTGGTATGCCAGTGGGAAAAGAGATAGAAAAGACATGGTGAAATCAACACTTGTGAAAAAATTGACAAATTGATTATTTGACAAATGGATTTTTGGTGAATTGATTTTGTGTAAATTAGTTATTTAGCAAACTGACCTGCTATAGAGCCTGTTTTTAGGGAAGAATGAACATTTTTAATGTATCAGATAAAAATTCACTTCGGAGGCAATCAAGTTATGAATTATATATTATACATTAACTTTGTAACACAGAAATAACTTTTTTGCCCCATTCAAAGTTTTCATGAGCTGGACTTCCTCTCAGAATGTGCCTTGAACAATTCATGACAAAATAAATTAGAACTGATGTTAAATTTTAATCACACATAATAAGCTTTTAACATTTCTAGTTTGAGGTTCAATGGTAAATAGAAGTAAAGCACTGCATTACTTCTTTGCTAATATCTATTTAAACAAGTTTAATACTGAGCTAAATAGGGGTTGATGAGTATACAGAGCTATCATCCTTAGTACTATTAATAAATTTAACACCTTTCCTTGTAGCTATCTCTTCACACTGGTTCTATATTTCTATATGGGCCTTTCATCATTTGGGTTGTAAACAAGCAATATCATATGAAGGAATAACCTTTCATTAGATCCAACACACCTACCAAAGGAGCGTGGTGACTCACCATGAAAAGATCCATTCCCTAAGATGTGTGTGAAAATCTCTGGTTCCTATGGGGATTTTAAACCTAACAAATTGCATATAACACATAAAATAAGCATTTAGAGAAAATTTTTCTACAGCTTGAGTGCCCTTTCAACCAGACATATCAAAGCCCTCTGTGTTCTTTTATGCTGTCGTCTTGCTCCCTTGGGCAGAAAGATGCTTCAGGTTGTCTTTTCCCTGTGTATTGATAAAACTTCAAGCAAATGGCAGTGAGAACCAGCTGTGAAAAGCTTTCGAAATTTTTGCCTAAAACTTTTACTTAGAAATTGGCTTGCTTTGAAAAAAATTAATGCCAGTTCCTGAATAGTAGGATTCACCTATTAATTTTATTTTTCAGTTTTTATTGTCATTCACGGTATTGAGGCAGGGTAAATGCCACAATGAGGATAGGATAATCAGCAAAATATGTTCATAGACCAGTTGGATGGTCATAGCCACAGAAAATGTTTGGCCAGACACATGCGTAGCTGGGAAGGGGCTTGCCCTTATGTGGGCGTGGTAGGGACACAATCTGCACATTGTATGTTTCTCCATCCAGTAGTTTCTTTATGTAAATCAGTGCTAAGTCTGAGAATTATCTAATAATAGGTGAACTCGTTAAAGTTAATAACTGTCATTTCTTTCATGTTTAAATATAAAACATGAACATTTTGATGAACTTTTCGAATATGTATTATTATGACCATACTTAAAAAGCAAATTTTCATCGTCTAAATAATTTCAAACCTACAAATGTTCTTTGCTTTACATCGTTTGAAACCCTGTTCTATGAGATGTTTGCACTTGACGTATTTTTTGAAATCCGCTTTTAAGGTAAACTTGGTAGATCTTTTGTTAGGGCTGCATTTCTAGTAACTTAAGTACTGATTACCCCCAGAGGGAGTATTCAATCAGACTGACTGATAAACACGTTGCAGGTGACTTTAGGATTAAATCTCGTCTTGGGACAGAAAGCTCCTGTTTATATTTTTAATTAAGTACAGGCTCTGTCCTTTATTTGAACCTGAGAAGTATCATGTAGCAGGAAGTTTCAGTTGGACCGCATACCAACTGTTTTCATGCCATTCCACTTTGCAAACAAGACAGAATTAACACAAGGTGTGCTTTTAGCCTCTAGCCTATGCACAGTGTCTTTACTCCTTTGTAACGTGTTTTTCATTCCAGGACCTTAGGCAAACTGCAGAGAAACTGGATATAATAATATTAAGAAAAGAAATACCACAACATCTGAATCTCATTCGTTCATTACTCTATTGATTGATATGTGTGAAGAACAGTTTAGTACCTGGGAGACATAAAAAGGAAAAGATAAAGCCCCTGCCCTCAAAAAGTGTATCATCTAGAAGAGGAGGAAAGACAAATATTACTCTCAAATAATAATGCAAAGTGGATACACTACTTTGTGCCATCTAGTGGCTCAGAGAAGGAGGCAGTCTCCTCCTGTCCTGTGATTAGAAAGTCATCTGAGAAATACTGCTCCATTCTTCATCTGATGTTAATTTGATTATTTTAAAAGGGCCCTTTTAGCTAGGTCTCTCTAAATATATTCACCAACATTCTGTCTCTAATTCTTTCCTCTTTTTTCCTTCTTGACAATCTTTCTCTTCAAGTCACCCCTATGGCTCACACTATCACTCTTAAGAAAACTAACTGCAAACATTACCCTATTTTTTCTCTTCAATTCCACCTCTTTATTTCTTGGTCATCTCAGTCAGCTCTTCCTTAAACTCTTCAGAGTCACAGAGTCAAAGACGACGTCAGGATTACTTTGCACCAAACCTATACCTCTTCATATTTATGTATTATTTCTGTTATTGCCATGATGGTCTTTCTGGTCACTGAGGCTTGAAAGTGGAGCTTCATCCTTGATTTTTCTCTAGGCCTTTCTCTCAACTTTCCCTTACCCTCGGTTAGTTGAAAAGACTCTCTTGACCCCAGCTTTAGTATGTGGCTAACCTTCCCACTGCACATGGCATCCTCACTGTCCAAAATTAGATAGCCAGGCTTCTATGCACAGTCCCTGCTCACATTGATTCTCTTATCAAATATTTGCTGAGTGTCTGTTATATTCATATCACCATGAGGTGTTGAGTATACCAAAAACAAACAAACAAACAAACAAACAACAACAACAACACCCTAGGTAACTCTTTCTAATTAGAGATGCACATTTAAAAAAAAAGAATGTGACAGGAGTATCATCTGTTTGATGCATCAGGGAACTTGTCTCAAATGAAATGATTCTTGAATTTTAAAGGATGCGTAGAAGTTAACCAAGAACAAGAGAAGGAAATGACATTTCCAGATGAAGGACATATAGAAAAAAAGGCACGTGTCACCTTGTGAATCTATCCAAATCGAGATTTTTCATTCAGTCAGGGACCTGTCTCTTCCTTCGCTCGGCGAAGCTGCTCTGCCTCGTTCAGTGGTTTTATAATTTGACAACTACTGCTTAGATTACAGGTTTTAGGGGTGGAGACTATGCCTCAATTGCCTTGGAGATCACTACGGCACTTTTACCCAGTATACTTTTGTGGTACGCCAAACAGTGGACCAAAGGCATCCATATGGTAAAATCTCCAAAACCAGTGACTGTGTTGCCTTACATAGCAAAAGAGACTTTGCCAATATGATTAAGTGAAGGACCCTGAGATAAAGAGGTTATTCTGGATTATTGGGATACTCAGTGTAATCACAAGGATCGTCATAAGAGAGACGCAGGACAGTCAGAGTCAAAGGAGATGTGAGGACAGGAGCAGAGGTCAGAGCAATGTGATATCTGACTTTGAATAGGAAGGAAGTTTTATGAGCCAAGGAATGTGGGAAGCTGCTAGAAGCTGCGAAAGGCCAGGAATGGATTCTCCTGGGAACCTCCAGAAGCAGTGCAACTCTGTCTGCACATTTTAGAACTCTGAATTGTGAAACAATAAATTTGCCTTGTTTTAAACCACTGGGTTTGTGATAGTTTTGCAGAAGCAATAGAAAACTAATCTGGTATTTAATATTCACATATATTAACATTATATGGATCCATGATGTGACTCAATGTTTTCTTCTATATTAGCATGACAATTTTAGAATTATATTTAAAAATTTTGTATAGGGATCTGAAATGTAACAATAATTAGATTGTGCTCATTTGATAGTGTGAAGTAAGTGGAAAACTTTCATTACACAAGTTTTAGTCATCAAAGAGGATTTAAAAAGGAAGTTAATGAGAAACTCTAGATAATGTGATAAAGTCACTTCCTTCAACTAATGAGATCCTTTACTTTGGAATACAATTCCAAGAAAATTTCTTTGGGTGCAGTCATTAGAACATGTGAATTTTACTGAAATTACCGCAAAATTCCATCCTGCATTTGTCTTTAACTAGCTCTATAATTTAGAATACAAAGACAATAGTTTATGTGCATTGCAAGCTTTTCAGTGTTTCAATGAAGAAAAGCCATAATCCATTTTGATAGGTGCTGATAGACAATGAGGATGAACCATGAAACTGTTGACAGTAGGGGTCTAGGAGGGTCCTCAAAGCACACCCACAGGCATGACCTCCAAGAGGTGGTAGAAGCCTATATAGGACATTGGTCTGGAAACTGAACCACCCACAATTTAAGTTTAAACTTAAATGACCTATTCTGATGCAAGGTTTACAAATACAGTCAATCCTCATTATTTGCAGATTATATTTGCAAATTCATTTTCTTACTAAAACTTATTTATAACTCCAAAATCAATACTTGTGGCACTTGGACAATCACAAATGAATGTGCACAAACTAGCAAAAATTTGTGTCTCCCAGTAAGTATGTTCCTAGCTGAGATCAAACACGGCCACGCTCTGCCGTCTTGTTTCAGCTCTCGTACGAACATGACCAAGGACGGAAGTTGGTAGCACAATGCAGTGCAGGAAGCTCTGGCTCTGGGGCCAGAAGGACCAAGTTTGAGTCCCGGCTCTGGTGCCTATGAGTGGGGTGGCCTTGGGCAAGTCACTTAACACCTCTGAACCTTGGTTTTCTTTTTTGTGAAATAAAGAAAAGCAGAATTTACCAAGATGAATTGTTTTTAGAATTTAATATTATAATCTATGTAAGACATATACACACACATACACACTTCTCCTAGGAGCAATGGTTCAGTGTTTGTTAATTCATTGTTTTTGGTGACTTTATAGAACATAAGTACCACAAATAATGAAAATCAACTATACATTTCAACATGAAATACTTTAAATAATGACTAGAGCTGGGCATGATGCTACTTAGAAGATGTCCGCAATGAACCTCTGTTGGAAATATGTGGGCTGAACTCATCATGTGTTAGTGATACAGGCCAGCTGTATACCATACTCTAGCACTCTATTTTTCTCTTAATAGAAACAATAATGAAAAACAAATAATGAATTCTTTCTATAATGTATTTTTCTTTCTTTTTATCAAGATATATTATTTGCTATTTATTTAAGCAAGTTACAAAATTTCCTATAATACTACATTTTAGAGATGTAGATAAATATATAGAGGGAATTCATAAAGATGTGATCACTTTATCACTCCCCATTTCGCCCAGAGAAGTTTCTTTCTTTATTTCAATAAAAATATCCAAACCAAGGCCCTTCCCCACACACACATTTATCTAGTATGAAATGGAATTTTTTTGTTTTCAAAACTCAATTTACCAAAGTTAATTAAGCATTATGCTGAGTACTGTGGAAGATTCAGATACAGAAGGTATGTTTTCTTCTCACCAAGTACTTACACCATTTGGGGGGAAACTAAGTAAACATGCAGAAAAGAAAAAGGAAAGTATATGATCAAATATATGCAAGTTGGAATCTATATATTTAGTTGCTAACTGAAAGCATTGCAAGAGAACTTGAAGAGTTTACCCATCAGAATTTTAGCCATTTGGAATTTTCATTGTCTTTCATTTATTTCCTAGTTAAAATTATAATTCTTTCATGTCTATCGATGTGATTAATTCTATGCATTGGTAAAGAAAAAGAAAAAAATGCCACTGACACTACCAACAACTATACACAAATTGTTGCAAAGTTTCCAAACAGTCAATGAACTCTGGCTTGGTGGGTTAAGCATGTGAAGCTATAAATTCAGAATTGTATGTACCTTGTAAGAACATGGTATAAGGAAATAAATGAACTACCTCTTCTGGTAGTGAGAATTCCCTGATCAATGTTTACAGTTATGCTATATATTAAAGCTACTAGAGTCTGTTTGACAAATCACCCCTCTAAAGGGCTAAATGTGTGGTTAAATGATGAGTTACCCTCTTCTTTCCCCTCCCCTCCCCTCACTGGGCATGTAGCTCTCGTCTCCCTTTTCCACGTGTGGAGGAAAGAGCACAACTGCTGTACTAAGTTCCTGTCAACCACCTTATTGGCCTGATGTGGATAAAGAGCAATGCATAGAATTCAAAGCTTACACGAAGGATTCATACCCTCAATATAATTATTACATTTGTAAGACCCCAAGGTCATGCAGAGGAAAACAAGGAGTCCCTTGTGTTAAATGCAGGCAGGCTGTCCATTATGAGCTTTTTCTGATTAACACAAACAGAAACCTAAATGGCTTTAAACAAGGGATTGTTACAGAACTGTGGACTTGGAGACTGCGTACTTCCCTTCTGAACCTTCAGGCATTCGCCTCTCAGTTGCCACACTGACCCATACTATCCCAGGGATCCCTTATTGTTCAGGTACCAAAGTGTTCCAAAGCATCCTGTACAGTGTCTCGTTGGGCTGCCATTGAAAATTTTAAACAGGGACAGGCAGGTCAAAGGAAATAAGAGGTTCAGATTTCCAGGTGTAAAACAAATAAGTCACGGGGGTATAATGTACAGCACAGGGAATAGAGTCAATAATATGGTGATAGTGTTGCATGCTATCCGACGGTTGCTGGACTTACCATGGCAATTGCTTCTTTAGGTATATAAATATTGAATAACTATGGTGTATACCTGAAACTAATATAATATTGTGTCAGCTATATTTCAATAAAACATTTTTTAAAAATTAACCAAAAAAATAATAATTTTAAAATGAGAATCTTAGAAGCCTAGAAAAGCCTGCTAAAATGAGCTAATACCACACACACACATGCACACACACACACACACCACACTCATTAAAAACAAGTTGGCCCTTTAAATTAAATTAAATAGGACAGTTACTAATATTGCTTCTGGAATTGCCCCATTTCAGAAAGAGCCTAAAATTTTTAATGATATAATTTAAGTAAACTTTTGGGAATTTAATCCTTTTCAAATAGAACATATTGTCTTGAAATTGCACATTTAAATAAGGGAACTGAATCCTTTTGCCAAAGTACTTCATGAATGTTGAGAAATGTCAGATTCAATAATTTATCACTTGGATACTGCATGCTTTGAAGTTGAGGACATGGTAACAGTGGTAGTGACACGGTAAATTGTGTTACCATGGCATGACCGCCTCCAATGGTGGCTCAGATTTCAGATCTGTGGATTTCACTTCTTTATCAGGACCTGGGTCAAAGGGGCATATATTCACACATGTGTTAAAATTGTTTGATCCCATGGAATTTAGTAATTTGCTCCTTGGATTCAAACATCTGCGACAATCTTTCAGGTACCATAAAGAAATACCTAAATATGGCCTATCTTTAAATATTTAGGTGTTTTGTCATTAATTTTAGTAATTCTCACACTGTACATTTGAGGAGAGTGTTTTCCATCTCTAATAGAAGACATAAGAAGTTTTGCTTTTGTGGGAATATGTATAAATATGTGGAATAGATACTTAATTGTAAGTAATTAATGCCTAGTAAGTGAGATTTTTAAGTTTCATTGTAAACAAAAAGCACTCGTAGTATAGTCTAATTTTACATGTTATAGTGGTTCAGTAATCTATGTTCCAGTGGATTTTACCTACAAAAGTACAAGTGAAGTAAATTTGTAAGAATATCAGACCATTGGACACCAGAATGCACTTTCTCAACGTTGAAACAGACTGAGAACGAAGATACTTTTAGATAAAACGAGTTGGCAGGTCAGTTTGTTTTATCCTTCAAGCTTCTTTGGTATCCTTCTGGAAATAAGGGTGTGTGTGTGTGTGTGTGTGTGTGTGTGTGTGTGTTGAGTACCTTCCTTTTGTAAAGCAGTGGACGTTTAGTGTATTTGCTATCTGAATGGAAAAGCTTGTAAAGCGAGTGTGAAAAATAGGAGTCTGCCAGTGGAGCTCCTTGTAACGAATGAGATGTATCAGAAAAAAATAGAAATTAAAAAAAAACTGATAAAAGCTGCAAATACATGTTAGTCAAAAAAGCAGTTGCTGCAGCAATTCAGAGGCACTTCATTTTAATTTTCAATGACCAATAATCTATACTTCCCACCTTTTAAAAATAAAAAATGAAATAGAAAACTGTGGGGGGGCGTTATCTTTAAAGCATGAGTTATATTACTCCTATTTAATGACTATGTTATAGCTTTCAAATTTTATTTGTTTTATAGAAATTTTTATTATTAAATTTGTTGGGTGACAAATTAGTAAAATTACATAGATTTCAAGTGTACAATTCTTATGTGTTGTATACCACTCAGAGTGCTTTCAAATTTTACATACTACTGTGCTCTCAGTATATAAATATACGAGGGCTGTCCAGAGAAACACCAGCCATAAATGCCTCTATTTTAAATATTACATGGCTAGATATTTCCCGGACAGCCCTCAGATAAGATTTATTAATATATCTATATATTAGATGTTATATGGTATTATACATAATACATTATAATTATATAATTACATATAAATTATTATATATTAATATATATCTTATATTAGGATTTAATATATAGTAAACCTTATGTTAGTGTGCTCTCTTCCAACCTCAGCAATATATTAAAAAAACAGAGTGTAGTAATTCTTACTTTTGCAAAGCCAGAAACAGAAAATATCGTCTATGTTTTGTACAAATAGAATACCAATATCAGGACACAAAATACCTCATCAGAGGCAGGCTCATAGCACTATGTCAAGGTTAAGAGGTGATGTGCTAGGTCAGGAGGGTGGAAATCTTTTGTGGCCATCATCTTCCAGAGAAAATCACAATTTGTCAGATAGGGAAAGGATAACAGTAGATTCCCTTTTACTCAACTCTATAAAGGATACACAAAAAGTTTTGCTCCCAGGCTATTTTTTGAATGCTAATCTGTTATAAACCATTTTCATTAACTTGAAAGCATTTTTATAGTTTTTTCTTTGTTTAAAAATGCATACCAGTTCATTAAGTACTCCATTAGTTACTGAATAGATGGTATGTATACACGTGGTTTCAGATATTTGGGCTAAAAAACAAAGAAAAAAATGAAAATAATTTGAGAAAAGATTTTTTTATGCTAAGCTGGCCAAAATAAATCATAGTTTTCAAAATAGCTTATCTTGTGGGAGAAAGTTGCTTCCATGCTTCACAGCTTTAAGTATGTTAGTCTCATAAACCTTCACACGTGGTAAACAGAGAGGTGTTATATTCAAAAGTGCTAGGATAAAATATGAATATCTGCATTCTATTCTTAACTTTATCACCAAATATACTACCTTAGGTGTGACAAATGGTTCTGTGTCACAATTACAGCTCAGTTGCGACTTACCCAGGATGCATTATACCTACACCTCCTCATACAGTTGTGGGTGCCACTGAGTCTGAAAAAAAAAGAAGGAAAGATAAGATCATGAACGTGAACCTAGAGAAAGAGAAAGTATAATGGACTGCTCTGTATACTGGGAAAAATATATTCAGTCACAAAAAGTAAGTAAAATGCTGTTTAAAGAGATACTAAACATAAGAAGCCACAAAGACCTTTCTGGGAAGGGACACAGAGGGAGCAGAAGTGAGTGAGCTGCATCAGTGACAATGCATCAGTCCATAGAACGGCTGCCTGGCTCTCCTGCTGACAACATGCTCTCAGCATCAGACCCTCAATCACCCTTCTAAGTCACTCTTGGAAGTGTCCTGCCTGGGCTACCATCTTTGCTCTAGTCCCACTGCTAGTTTGCATGCTTTGATGATGTCACCTCATTGTGCCACATAGTTGTCTGGGCTACTCAGTCTGAGGGGTCCACTTTCCTCTTTGACCTGAACCTGCCCTACCCGTCAGCTGGATGCTACTCATGGGCTCACCTAACTTGTTAACACAGCAACAACATTATTCTCAGGCTATGCTAGTCTCCAGAGCAGATTAGGGAAATCTCTCAACCTGGTCTGCTCTCCAGCTGGCTAGCCACATCCCTCCAATACTGATGTTCTGACTCTGCTAAATCGGGGGACTTTGCATGTCTACTGCTGGTCAGAGTTCTCAGAACACTGAGACCAATCATGTGAATTCTAGCTTCATCATCCAGTTAGATACTCACCGACAGTCACAATCCCATTGTCACTGACAGGAGACACAGGTACTATTTCTAAGTTAAGTCACCTGGCGATTTAGGCCAATGCTTCTCAAATATCAGTGTGCACGCAAATTACTAAAATCTTGCTAAAATGCATATTCTGATTCAGTAGTTTCTGAGATTCTTCACCTCTAATGAGTTCCCAGGTAGTGGTAACAACACACTTGTCCCTCACACTTTGAGTTTCCAGAATCTGCCCAGAGTTGAGGTGAGCCTCTCAAAGAGAAAGAGAGCCCTCTCTTGGGGCAATAAGTACTCTTCTTAAGGGAAGTTGCTAGCCACGAATTCTGTCTGGACCAGAGTCCTCTGGCAAGGTTTGGGCTGGAGCAACAAAGCCCTTTAGATCTGTTAAGAAAGGGGGCATCACTCTCTGACAGTATGGGCTGGCCTGACGCCTTGGATATCATCACTCTGAATTTGGGTCCAAGTGAGGCTGAACATTCAGCCAAACAAGACTAGCCTATCTCTGATGTGGGGTTAACACTGAATCTTCTCACCAATTAGTTTTATCAAGCATTCAAAGAGGAACTAATGCCTGTCCTCCTCAAATTCTTCCAAAAAATGAAAGATGAGGCAATACTTCCCAACTCATTTCATGAGGCCAACATAACCCTAATACCAAAGCCTGGCAAGGATAAAACAAAAAAATAAAACTATAGACCAATATCTCTGATGAACAAAGATGCAAAAATCCTAAACAAAGTACTAGCAAAAGGAACACAACAATGCATTGAAAAGATTATATACCACAATCAAGTGGTATTCATCCCACAAACACAAGTATGGGTCGACATATGCAATTCAATCAATATGATACACCACATAAACAAACCAAAAGATAAAAAGTATATGACTATATCAATTGATGCAGAAAAAGCATTTGACAAGATACAACATACATTTATGATCAAAACACAGATTACAATGGGTATGGAAGGAAAGTACCTCAGCACAATAAAGGCTATATATGTGACAAACAAACCTTCAGCTAATATCATACTGAATGGGGAAAAACTGAAGCCTATTCTCCTAAAATCAGGAACAAGACAGGGATATCCCCTGTCACCATTGCTATTCAATACAATACTGAAAGTCTAGCCTGAGTAATCAGGCAAGAAAAAGGAATAAAAGGCATCCATATGGGGAGAGAAGAAGTTAAACTGTCACTTTTTGCAGATGACATGATCCTTAATATAGAAAATTCTAAAGACACAACCAAAAAACTATTAGAAATAATAAACAGATACAGTAAAGTTGCAGGATATAAAATCAATATACAAAAATCAATTGCAGGGAGTTCCCTGGTGGGGTAGTGGCTAGGCTTCGGCATTCTGAACACTGCAACCTGAGTTCGATTCCCAGCCAGGGGACTAGCACCCCCTCCCAAAAAAAGCTTTAAAAAAATCAATTGCATTTCTATATACCAATAATGAAACTTCATAAATAGAAATGAGAAAAGCAATACTTTTTCAATCACAATAAAAAGAATAAAATACCTAGGAATAAACTTAACAAAGAACATGAAGTACTTATATACTGAAAACTATCATAAGACACTGCAAAAAGAAATTGAAGATGACACAAAAAAATTGAAAGATATTCCGTGTTCATGGATTGGAAGAATTAACATAGTTAATAAGCTCTATTACTTAAAGCAATATACAGATTTAACACAATTCCTATCAAATTCCCACAGACATTCTTTTAAAAAAAGATTTGAAAAATTATCATATTCGTATGGAACCACAAAAGACCCCGATTAGCCAAAGCAATCCTACATAAAAAGAATAAGGCTGGAGGCATCACACTCCCCTGATTTCAAGCTATACTACAAAGCAATAATTAAGATAGCTTGGTATTGGCAGAAAAACAGACAAACAGACCAAAGAACAGAATCAAAAACAGAAATAAACACAAATATATAGACAGATAATTTTTGACAAAAGAGCAAAAAACATGCAGTAGGGAAAAGAAAGCTTCTTCAGTAAATGGTGCTAGGAGAATTGGAAAACTACATGCAAAAGCTTGAATCTGAACCATGAACTGTCACTATATGCCAAAATTAACTCAAAATGGATTAAAGACCTACACCAAAGACCTGAAAAAATAAACTGTAAACAAGAAAACATCGGTCCTAAACTTATAGACCTTGGGATTAGAGAGGACTTGACAAACCTGACCACAAAGGCAAGGGAAGTAAAAGCAAAAATAAAAGAATGGGAATATATTAAACTAATGTGGAAATATATCTGCACAGCAAAAGAAACCATCCACAAAGCAGAGACAACCAACTGAATGGGAGAAACAATTTGCAAATAATGCCTCTGATAAGGGATAATATCTAAAATATACAAAGAAGTTGTACAATTGAACAACAAAAAAAATAAATAATCCAATTAAAAATGGACAGAGGACCTAAACAGACACTTCTCCTAAGAAGACATACAAATGTCCAACAGATACATGAAAAAATACTCAACTTCACTAGCTATTATGGAGATTCAAATCAAAACCGCAATGAGATATCACCTCACACCTGTGAGAATGGCTGTTATCAACAAGACAAGGAATAACAAGTGCTGGAGAGGATGTGGAGAGAAAGGAACTCTGGTACACTGCTGGTGGGAGTGCAAACTGGTACAACCACTGTGGAAGGCAGTGTGGAGGTTCCTCAGAAATCTAAGAATAGAGTTACCATGTAACCTGGCAATTCCACTTCTGGGGATTTACCCCCAAAATTTGAAAACCTTAGTCTAGAAAGATGTATATACCCCAATGTTCTTCATAACACTATTCACAGTTGCCAAATCATGGAAATGGCCAAAATGTCCTTTGATTGATGACTGGATAAAGAAGCTGTGGTACATATACACGGACTATTCCTCAGCCATAAGAAAAGATGAAATAGGGCCATTTATGACAACGTGGATGGACCTTGAGACCATCATGCAAAACAAAATAAGCCAAATAGAACAAACCAAGAACCATATTGATTTCACTCATTTATGAAACACAAAACTGAAAGCAACAAAGAAACAAAAACTCATGAGCACAGTCAATAGTTTAGTGGTTAGTGGTTATCTGAGGGTCTGGGGGGAGGGGGATGGGAGAGATGGGACAGGGTCTCAAGTATATGATGATAGAAAGAGAACTGACTCTGGGTGATGAACACGTAACACAAGACATAGATGATGTAAAATTGTACATCTGAAACCTATGTAATTTTTACTAACCAATGTCACCCCAATAAATCTAATAGTTGAAAATGAATAAATATAAATAAGTGAATAAATAAATAAAAGAATAATAAGAGTTAAGAATTAATATTTTTCTAATTGCTTTGTGAGTACCTTAAGGGACACCATTACATTGATTTTGACTTAGACACCTCTAAATCATTTGTACATCTGACAACTAAATTTCACCTATATGAAAGTATAAATCCCAGAAACAAAATGAAAACCTAGTATTTTCCAATTAAAATCTTTGATAACTCATCAATAGCAAAGCGAAATAAAAGAGAACATGAAACAAAGATTCAAATGAGAGGCTCTCAAACAAGGGTGATCAAAGTTTCCAGAAGATAATCCTTATGTTACTTCCTTTACCATTTACTTCTCTAATCATAGAAAGTCTGAGCCTCATTTTCCATGTTTTCAAAGGGTAGAACTCGGTATAGCAATTAGTGAAATCACTCATTTTCTCTATTCTCATATCCTGGATATAAGAAAAATTGAAGCCTTAAACCATATGTATTAGGATAACCAAGATATGATGAAATTTAATATGAAAACAAAGGTGACCCCCTTTAACAAATGTAAAAACAAAAGCAAAAACAAAACTGTATCTTAGTTACAGGTCTCACATGTGGACACCCCAACCTGTAGCTTCAACCTCTGCACCTCATAAATTCCCTTACTAACTTAATGTATTTCATCAGCTATGATAAATATTGCCACAAAGCTGCTAAGAAGAAGCCCTTTGGCATTTAGAGGGTCTGCCCTCATTGTTCATCATAAATCCACTGGAACAATCAAATCATGAACCTGCAGTTGACAACTCTGGTTGTATAGCATTCCAAAATGACGGAACTGTCAACAGCTTTGCCAGCAGGAAGCTTTCACTGTGTTAAATCCTAGCCTCAAACAACAGAGCTTCGCTGTGGACTGCTATAAGGTGGCAGAAACAGTGTGAGGGAGCAGGCACACTGCGATCTACAATGACTGGGATTGTTTCTGAACATAGACTCCACATGCTTGCTATTAGTTCAAGTGCTAGAACTGCAAACAGTCAGCCTCTCAAAAGCCCAGCTGTAGCTCAATCAAGAACAATCTTCACACAGGGCAATATGGAAATAACTATTAAGTCAACATTCATCCTGACAGCCACACTTATACACAACGGTAAGAAGGAATAGTATCATCATCAAGTAGAAGAGACTGCATATATTCAGGAGCCCAGCTGATAATAAAATATGCCATATTGTATGTGATAAATATGTCCTATTTTATGTGATAAAATATGTCTCATCAGATCATATGTCTGGTAGGAAGAAGGCCAAGATGAGGGACTATTTACCATAACTAATTGTGGAAATATCTATCATTGATAGTCTTAGAACCATGGAAATATGGATCCCCCAAGGGCTTTTGTTATCATATGAATGCCTGTCTACTATTTGTATGTCTTTAAGTAATGATGTCACTTTTATCTGAATGGAACAGTTCATTTTGTCTTGGCAATTAATTTCCCAACTGGGAAATGCAGATATTTGGATGGAAACAAATGACTTCTATAAAAGAAACAATGAATTAAAGCTTTTGAATTAAAAAATAGAGTATCTAATATTCGCTGCTGTATTTAGAGGAAAATACAATGTATTTATTGAGCACCAGGATGAGAAAGGCATTGTCTTCAGATAAATCTCACATCACAAGTGTGATGACACTCACTCTAGAATGGGTTCTTGTGCTCAAGGACAGTAGATATACATCTATATAAGCAATTATAAGATCAATTCAAACATTTTAAGTATTACAAGAGAACTATGAAACACAAATTGGACTTGTGCCTTGAACATTGAATGAAATCTTGACATATAGCAATGATGGAAGTCTAGGTAGAGAAGAGGCATGAATTTCAGAAGAAAAGCACAGTATCTAATTGGACATAGAGAAACTGCTCTGGTGACAGGTGCTGGAATAGCTATAGAACCTCACTTTGTATGCTGGGGCACCCCAAGATTAGTGAGACCCTGAGGCTACCATCACCAGGGCTGTGAGGACAATAGTGTTACTGGAGCCCAGAAGCCAGGGCCGGCGGGCACTGACTGACCCACATAGCTGGGACTGTGTGGAGAATGGGGTTGACACATGGGAACTGGACCCTTGAAGTTGTCACAGGATCCTGCAGGATGGCGGGGGGTGGATAGTAGTGTAGAGCCTGGCTACTCTGTTCCTGTTGTCCTCCAAACTTTCATCAGTACTTACCTTTGGCCAAACCTACCAAGATGTATGTAAAAACCTGGGAAATTTAGTTTCTGGTAACACAGAGCAAAGCAGGATAAGGGTAGAAAATGAGCTGAGAGTAAGCAGTGGATCAACATAATTGGCCAAAGCAATGACTGCAGAAAGCAAAGGGTGTTTGGAAAATGACAAGTAATGCAGTTTACATCTAACACGTGGTTAGTTAAGACAAGTTCTACCTCTTTTTTTCACAGTTACTAGAGGACCTAACAGAGTACCTGAAGTATGTTGAGTCTCAAGAAATAAATCTGTAATAAACAAATGCAAGAATGAAGTCAGGTAAACTAAATATGGAGTCATGGAAGGCCTTGAGTTGACAGGCTAAGAAGTTGGATGTTTACCTGGTTGGAAATAAAAAGCCATTAAACTTGTAAGCTTGGAAACATGGTCACAAATGTGCTTCTTACTGGACAGATACAGAGACAGCCTTATTATATTTAGCTGAGTCAGGACTGGCTTCATAATTTGTGGGACTCAGTGCAAAATAAAAATGTGAAATCCTTTGTTTAAACATGACTAAGACACCAACAGCACAAACCTGAACCTAGTGCATTATATTAGATCTCCCAAGAAATAAATTCACTAAGATCAATGTTAACTGTCAAACTTCGGGCAGATAGTAGCTACCAGAGAGTTTTAAATACAATTTAAGACAACTATCATCATTTGATTTATTCCTGAATGGACATTATTTTTATCTTTCCTGGAATTAATTCTTTCTGTGCCAAACATGGACAGACATGGTTTAAAATAAAAAGGTTTTTCCTAAGAAATATTTTTAAATCATGTAACATGTTAAAAGCACTGTTGCTTAAATGTTATGTGGTGTCTTCCTGCTGTATTTTATTCATTGTTCTTGAAATAACTTATTTTGAACTGCTTCCTGAGCTCCAGTAAGAACTATTTAGTACATTGCTATTTGGTTTACTAATATTCAAGTTGGAATAGTATTCATTTTGTTCAGTTTGTGTCTGGTGGTGCTCACTTCCATTTAGGTAGTCCCCCAAGTTGTTATTCATCTATTTACTTAATCTTCATTTTCCTGTCTACTTCTACTTATTTTACATTGTAGTAATGTAAGAGAGGTCTATCAAAAAAATCACAATGAATTAATATAGCAGGGATTTGGAAACTGAAGTCTCACTGCATATGGCCCTTCTGATATCAACAGATGTTCTCGAGTATTTTCAGTGGCTTACAGCAAACTTACTATGTTATCTGTACAGTGGTTGACATCTACAATCTATCAAAACTATTCTCAGGGAAGAAAGAGTGCTGATTTTGCTTTTTTTTTTAAATTCATTTTTATTGTTAGACTTATTGGGGTGATAACTGTTAGCAAGGATTACATAGGTTTCAGGCATACAATTCTACAGTGCATTGTCAACTTGAAGATTTTGCTTTTAATATGAGTGTGGAAATAGGATTGGCCTTTTGAAAAACTTTCCTATCTTTCTGGTTTTTAGAAAGTCACATATTTTTTCATTTTTCCATGTGATGGACTTATAAAAAATTCTTACACATGCTTGCATTTTTTTCACAGACATATCAAATCAGAGAAATGTAGACATAATGATGTCCCATGTAGGATCATTACTTTTTAGAGCTATAAAGATACATTAGGGAATTGCAAGTTATATTGGAGAGCATAAACATCTCTCACTTATATTATAGTGAGAAAATTGGTGGTCAGAATTAGCAATAAATAATGGTAACTATTTCCATAAATGAATTTACTCATATTCATTTACCCATTCGATAAATATTTATTTAGTCTCCACAGCACTGTGTATTTAGGCTGTCCTGACATCAAGAGCTTACAATCTACTAAAGAGAAAAATAAAGAAAAGTAAGCAAGGATTTCCAGTGAATTTGGCAACATGAACTGATGTGAAAGAATTTCTTCCCTGACTCCAAACACATGAAATACCAGACAAAATACTACAAAAGCTTTCAAACTCAACATGAAACAACATTGGAAAACCTTTACATGATAGAAACAAAGAAGGAATAAAAGTAATATGAACAGGAGCCGAAGCTGATACCATTCTTATGTCCACAAAACTATGGAATCATGACCATATTTGACAAAGGGACCAGGAAGAACCTGGCAACTATCCCCGAGATGCAGCATTAGCAAGTAAGAATCAAGTGAGTCATCCAAAAGACTCTTGACTCCCTGGCTTAGATGCTATGTGCAAGTGGATACAAATTCAACTATCCTAATGAAACAGTTACACAAGATCCAGAATTGGTGCAACACCTGGATATCATAAGAAGCAAACTCAAAACTACCCTATAGGAAATTTCCACAGCCAGGGACTTCGGTAACGTCCCAAAGAATGATTCCCATTGAAGGTGAGCTGTAGTCAAAGATTAAAAAGCATATGATGATCTGAGTTGTCATGAGGGGAATCATGACAAATAACTGGAAACAATAAAGAAGCTGAAAATAAAAAGACCTTAAGTGCATATTAAATGTTCAAAGAAATAAATGGTCTAACACTATTAAGAAAAAAAATAAAGCCAGAATGAAAAAAAAAAAAACATATAGATAAAAGTAAAAACCAATCAAATTCCAGAACTAAAATACAAGTAGCTATTAAAGTAAATTTTAAGAAATGGATTGGACAGAAGACTAGTAATACTTGTCAAAATTACCAATTTTGAATAAAATAAAATAAAATAAATAAATAAATAAATTACCAATTTTGAAGGCAGATCTGAGGAAGTAACAGAAAATGAAGTAGAAACTAAGAATTATGTTAAATGTCGATTAAGTTAAAAGAGAAGGACAAGGAAGTCCAACATGCAGATAATAGAAGTTAGAGGAAGCAAAAATAAAGAAGAAATAAATATTCAAATCAATAATTATGAATTTTCCAAAATTAAAGATTCAGTTATGAAATTCATCAAATCCCAAATTTGATAAATAATTTACACCTAGAAATAGCATCATGAACCTGAAGAATGCAAAAGACAAAGACTTAGACACTCCCAGAGAAAAAAGAGTGGTATTTGACTGACAGTATTCAGCTTTAGCAGGTGTTAGGGAACAGTAATTAATGTCTTCAAAGTGTTATGGGAAAATAACTCTAATCCTAGAACTCTATACCTCACTAAACTATCATTTTCAAGTTAGAAAAAGAATAAATATGTTTTCACACATGTAAAAACTGAGAGTTTGTTCTACAAATTCTTTCTCCTCCATGGAAGACTGACCAAGAATGATGCCTACCTTCCTGGCTTAGACTGGATAAAGCGATTACGTTTACTGAGATAATGAACACAGTAGGAATATGTTGAATTTTAGAGGTGTTTGAAACATACAGATGGTAATGTTCAGTAGATCTTTGGAGCTGACGATTTTGCTGGGAAATAGATATGAAAGTCATTGGCATTTTAAAATATTTAAAGATATGGAAATGAATGTGGTTGTCCAGGGAGAGAATCAAAAGTGTGAACCCAATAGGCCTTAGGTAAGAACCCTAAAGAACCCAGCATTTAGGGCATAAGCAAAAGAACATAAAGGAAGATTGAGAAGGATTTATCAAAAAAAGTGAAGAAAAACCAAAAAAAAAATCATATTGTATGAATAAAAGAAAACAGGATTGCACATCAATAATAAATATTGAAAATGTCGAAGATGTTAGAAACATCAGAGATGAAATAAAATAAAGACTGAAAATCTTTCACTGGATTTACCCGAAAGGGGATTTTTGATGATTTAGACAAGAAGAGAATCGTAGTGGAAACAGGACATGATTATAGTGAGTTGAGGATTGAATGCAAAGCAAGTGAAGACCGTGAACAAGGGCAACTCGTAAAACTTGAGTGAATGAGAGAGGGGGGACAGTAGCTGGAATAAAAATGTAGGAGTGAGGGAGAGTTCTGTTTAAAAGCAGAGAATTACTTTAAATCCTGGTGAAGATCTAATGGTGAACAAATAAGGGAGAAAGGAAAAGCTGGGGGAGTCTGGAGGGTGAGGGATTGAGAACAGCCTTGAAGAGGGAAGGGATACTTCCATTATGACAAAGAGAATGAAATAAGAATTGCATGACAGCCGATGTGTTGGCAGAACTTCAAATGGAAGCCCATGTGATGGTGTCTATGTTAATTTGTGAAATAAGAAATAGGATGGTGTCCTTTATCTCTGGGGAAAGGAGAGCATATGAAATGCGCATAGTGAAGCATAAAGAAGAGAACTAACAAAAAATACCCCGAATTTCTAGGCACCCTGATAGCCTGTTTGGGTTGGATACCATGAATTTTGTGTGTACTTGTGAAAGTATGTATCTTATTTGTGAAATGTGTACATTTGAGTATTTCTTTACTCACTAGTCAAATGGAAAGTTAGTTGAATTGACCCGAGAATGTGATTTTATCAGACAGTTAAACAGAAGGACAAGGACAAGGGTGTCCAGGTCATAAGACAGGATTTAACGTGATGGGAGTATGGAGGCAATACCACGCATTTACACTACAGTGTTTATTTATAGATCTAAAAGGAGCAAAATAACTTTAAGTTTTTAACTTTTTTCACTTTTGATAAGAAAAAAATATTTCATATGGTGTGACTGGTATAACTTTGTCCAGTGGTCAGGAACCATTTTTAGGAAATGATTGGCACTGTATTCCATACAGAAATTATTCTTGCCTCTCTTTATTCCCTTTATTTTCTCTAGATTACTTTCCACAAAATATTTGTACTGTATATAGGATCTTATCACTTCATTATTATCCCATTATGATTGAGGTTGGAGGAGAGAGAGGAGCAGGCAGTGAATGTTGGAGAAGGAAATGTTTATAAGAGTCTTCTTTGCCTGGGAGAGAGGAAAAATGATCATTTAAAAAGAGTAATTCCAAACTAATATAAAATGCAATAGTTATAACTTAGTTGCTTTCTCACAGATTTTTTTAATTGCTTTGAGTTTCAGCACCCAGACCATGCCCTACTGTTGCTGAAATAAAATTATTAAAGGGCAGAAGGGCTTAATATACTAAAAAATGGGTAGGCATTCCCATAATGGCTTGTCAATCTAACTATATAATATTTAATAGTCCAAAACTCACTTTCAACTACTACTTTTTAAATTCTCCTCTTATAAAGGGGTATATAAGACCTATAGAAAAATGGAGTTAAAGAGTAGGACTAAAAACACTGAAAACAACCCACTTCTTCATAGAAATAGATAAATGAAAAAGAAATACCTTAGGTACTGTCCCTCCAGTGCAATGACAGAATTGAGTAAGTAGTTGAAGTCCTTTAACCCTGTTACGGGAAAGTATTTTATTTTTCTTTCCTTTTCTTTATTTCTGTCTTTCTTTTTAAATTTCTAAAGAGGAGGAAAATGTCAGGCAGTAGTGTGTTGTTACTGCCACAAAATATTAAAGCATAACTACCAAACCAGAAACATTGCCCTGTAAATTTAATCCAATGTCAGTTTTGATCTAGACATTTTGCTCTCCAAAGAAATGCTTAATCTTCTAAACAAAATTGAACTAAAAAGATTTAAAAAAAAAAAATGTCTGTTGTGGTAAAGTGTTAGTACAGTTTACGAGCCAAATAACCAACTAGAGACATTCCCAGAGGTGAGAATATGAATTGGACATTTTCGTTTAACTATAAAAACATTGATTGGGTGGTACAATGTTAAATGGCACAACTTTTCTTTCAAGAAGCCAATTCAAAAATAGAGTCATTAGTACTTAAATTTAGTTTTTTGAATGTAGAAAATTCTTTCTCAAAAAAAAAATAAAACCAGAGGGATCAAGACTAAATGAGATGATACACATGCAACAGAAATGTAGGGCTTGTTTAGAAATAATCATGAGTGAAACTTGAAGATATTTACTAAACATGGTGATTTCTTGGAAGTCATGATATTTACTTAATTAAGATCTATTTAGTTAATCTTTTTAGAAACAACTTCATTATCTTTTGAATAACCACATAAATACACATAAGAAATTCAAATACTTTAGGATATATAATGAGACATAATTAATGAAAAAAGATGACTAGATTTGCATAAAGTTGTCTGTAAAATATCACCAGCTAGTTAAGGTACTTCACTAAAAAAATAATAAGTAAATACGGCATTTCATGAAATAATGAATAGGATGTTATATGAATAATTTAGATATTTTTGTGTGATCCTCATAGGTTTTTTTATTATTAAATTTATTGAGGTGACATTGTTTTGTAAAATTACATAGGTTCCATGTGTGCGATTCTACAATACATCATCTATGTGTTACCCAGAGTTGACCCTAATAGGTTTAATATTGATTTTTATTTTATTGTGACTTGAAAGTTGTGCATTTAGATTTGGCATTTATTGAAAATATAATAGTCAACATTTCTTTTCATTGATATAGCTCTAGTAGTTCAGTATTAGTGCTTCCATCTTGAACATGAGGAGATGAAAATACAGAGAGAAAAGCTGTTGGCCCAGGTCACATAACCATGGAGTCGAAGAATGAGGATCCACAAGCTGGCCCTGTCTCTATTTTGCCATATTAACACCTAACAATGAATACTCAAAATGTGCAGATGAATAATACCAGTCTTACAGCACACTCTTTTCCTTTTGATTGTGTTACCCAGATTCAAAAAGTCCTTTACCTTCTTGAGTCCCCCATCTTTTTAATATCCAAATAAATGGACTGTGCCTTTATCCTATATCAGGTTCAGTGACCTCTCCTCCTTCCCTCGGGAGGCTTGTGATTTCTTCTGGGCATCATCTAATCCATTTTCTGCTCATGCCAAATTCTTCATCCTATTTCATGTTTTATCTCCTAGAACAAAACACTCTCCCAGGCAATATCAGTCCAAATATGGTACATAATCATTTCTTCCCTTACACAACACTAATGCATAACCCACTTTTGTTGATTTGAGGGTTGATAGAATGGGGTTCAGCACAGCCCAGAGTTGGAAACAACATAATATGAAAAGTAGTTATTGTGGCCATTTTCTATAGAGAATTTCTTTTTATTGGTTGCATGCTTCCTTAGGTTCCCACTGATCACCTTATTCATATATTCACCCTGGCCCTCTCTTTTTAGACCAATTTTTCCCTATACTTTTCTCGGGGTCCTTTATCCTCTCAGAAAAAAATAAATAATAAAATTAGTGAACAACTCCACAATTTCTCTTATTTCATTACAGAAAACTCCATCTTTCTTTTTCTCTACATTCTCTCAGCTGACCTATCCCAGGAGACTCATTTTCATAACTATAATTGATTTTGAAGGCACCAGGGAATTTGCCTAAAGAACCAGTTTCTGTAGAGATGGCATTCTGCCACTCCCCTAGAAAGAAAAAGGTAACTTCCATTTGTTTTGTTTTGAACAGCAAACTTTCTTGATATGTTAGTCCTTTTCACATGTATGTAATTTTCCACAGTAGCTATGAAAGGTACCAGAATGATAAAAATAAGTCTTCAATTCTTGGTTTTACAGAATTGGGGAAAAATTATTCCGAAGACCCTTGCATTTCTTTAAAAGCAGACCAAAGTTAGACTAAATGTATCTGGCTGTGAGGTATGCTTTACCCTGCAAACTTTCTTAATATGTACATATTTTAATTCCATTATATGGAACTATCCAGTCTTAAAGTTAAAATATTAAGATATTTGTTAAATAGTTTCTGTCACTTAAGCACAGGAAGAAAAGCTCCAGGTGGTGACTCTTCTTTCTTATCCCTCAAGTTTATACATTAAAACCCTCATTTATATGAAGCAAAACTGAACATCTTGCCAGGAGATATGTATTCCCATCCCGTATGCCCTGCTAAGGAGGTGATACGTGATGCTTGAAATGTTTGGAATGACAAATAGCCCATAGGTCTGGCCTCTTCCCCTCCTGCCCTGAGCTGCTGACAATCTATTTCAAGCTGTGTGTGTACTGCCGGGTGAACCATGTACCCATGGGTGGCAACCTCACCGCAAGCAGTGTCCTATTGAATGTGGGATTAAGTGAGAGTCTCCCGGGACTAGCCAGAGAATGAAAGTGCACATCACCACCAGAGGCATGAACGATTTAACAGAAGAAAACTCGATGTTCCATGCTTCTTTCAAATGTTTATGGTGTCATATGCAATTCTGTCCAATATTTCTGAAGTGGCAAGAAATAAAAACATACACCAACCACATTTCTTTGAATGAATAGTTCACCTCCATCCATGGAGGCATCATTTGGATGCCAAGAACAAAATCTGGATCTTGAAGTACCTTGAGTTGAAGCTGGCCTTTCCCATTTTATTTAAAGCTCAAAGAGTACTTTCCACTACACAAATGTGACTGCTTTGACTTGCAGGGAACCAAGTGATCTGCCTGTGATAATTATGGTGGCACCCAGATGGGTGGATTTTGTTGGAAGACAGAGATAGCAACCTGGCCCCATAATGCTGACTCTGTGAAAATGATGGCAGAGCTCACAACCTGCATTTATTTTTTTCTTCACTGTAAGGCTTAGCTATTATAAGTGTGTGATCTAGATTTTGTAACATTTTTCTTCACCCTGTGAAATGACTCTTTTCTATATATATCTATTACCACTTTTTCAGGATTTCTAACCAGGCTCTTAAGAACTGAGACCGGCCTGCCTATTCATGCTGATATTTGATTTTTTTCCAAAATATGTGACAGTATCAAAACAGTGTATGATATTCAGAGTTCTGGGATAAATCTCTTAGGTGCCCCTGTGAATGTAAATGGATTGTACACTGTGGGACTGACATCTCTTCCTCCCAGAGCAACGTCAGGTAAGATGGAAAACAATGCTATGAAGATCTACAACCCTCCCGGCCTCCCCTCAACCTCCCTCACCCAGATTTAACTATAAGTGGTTCAACTGGAGGACCCAACGGAAATTTTAAAAAATACATGTGCAAATCACCTCATCACTTTTTTGAAAAAATCTGTAGCAAATAGTGCTTTGGAGAATTTAAAATCAAAGTGACAGATTGGGGCTATGTAAGCAGCCAGTTCAGATAATTTCATGGAAAAAAAATCTTACATATTTTGCACAACAAAGGAAAAAGAATAGAACTGACCCATTTCCAAAAGACTTCAGAGAACATTTTATACAAATGACAGTGGATCATTGACATTCTATAATACCATACGAAGAAGAAAAGCTAACCCTGTCCTACTTTATTTACTTTATACCACGATAGTACTTGCTGAGAATTTTTTCAACTTTTTAACACACAAATAAATGTAACAGTGATTCATTTATAAAGAAACTTAATTCATTTTCATTTATTTGTATTTTACCCCTTAGCGTAAGCACTACTAAGTGTTTTTGTGATAGGAAATTGGAAACTGAACAAATAAAAAGAATAAATTAAATCAGTTTTTTTTCCTCTACTTAATACAGAAATTAAACTGATGTTACAGAAAATCTGAGGAAGCATACGTGGTAAACAGTGTGAGTTTTGAAAGTTCCTGGGTTCAAATCCAGAATCTAACACTTACTAGGTAATCTTCAGTGAGTTCAGCTCTTTGAGCCTCCATTGTTTTCTTATTTATAAACTGCAGATAAAATACCTCCCCCTTGTTTCCCTTGGACTGCTGTGAGAATTCAGTACGGCATTTTTACAGGAACTACCCTTGGTGTGTGGGTTGAAGCAGACCTGCCTCTGTCATTGCTGGGCCTGGGGCACGAAAACCAGTGTAGGTGCCCTTTTCTTCCTATCTACTTTACAACTTCTCCATCACAAACCCTCAGCATTATGAGGGGCCTCATGGACATGCACTGGGACCAGTGTGTATGCACATCAAAGCCCTACACATCCTTTAAAGACCCTGCAATAATGCACCACTGGAGTAGTCTGGTTCCATCCTGTACAGATCTGATTTGGGAAGAAGGCCCTTACAGACCCTGCAAGGTCTCTGAGATGTTTGGCCAGAGATGCCTGGTCTAGATAAGTCACGGACTCTGTGGGCAAATGCTTGGTCTTCCTCAGCCTACAGGGAGGTGATACATCTGGAAGAAGGCAAGGGTGGACCCTCCAAATACAGCCCCTAGGTGGGGACTAGTCTCAGCCCCACAATTCCTAGGACTGTCTTAAAGGCAATAGCCTTTCCTTCAGGTTTTATTTGTGTTTAGTTAGCATAGATTCTTTAGCTAAATAATTTTTTAGTGTTACTAGTTTATTTAATATAAAATAAATAGTATTTTGTGGTTGCTTTATGTAGAATATAGGATGCTCTCAGCTGCAAGTGACTAAAACCTCTAACTTCAGTGAGAAAAAGGGTTAAATAACCTGTATCAATAAATCCCGAGGTGGGGTGGTTCCATGATACTTTAGTTCAGAGCCTCAGTGACATCATCCTGGGGGTGTGCTCCCTTCAGTTCTCCTTGCTGTGTGGTCTTTTTGATCTCTTGTTCCAAGCATCATACCGGTATGTGTCAACATCCACGGAAAGAAAAGATGTTTTCCATCTGTCTCTTTTTATGGCAAAGAAATCCTGTTCATGAAATGCTTCAACAGAATTCATCTCGCATGTCATTGGCCAGGCATGTCAAGCAACCATCACCTAAAGCAAGAAGAATGAGTCCTCAATGATTAGTTTATGTCCATCATGGTTCATCCCTGTCGTGTGAGAGCTGGGTTGGGTACCAGCATAAATCTAGGGGAGAAATGACTGCAGGGTAAGCCTTTGGCTATGTCTACCATGGTCAATAAAGCTCGAAAGTTATTGACTCCCCTGTGAATGCCAGATTCTTAGTCTCATGCCAACCTAAACTCCCCATGGTGGAAGAGAGTAGGGAAACTCTTCTCAACATTCCTACTCCCTTGTGCTCACCTAAACCCACTCACTTCCTACATTTTCTGTGCTCTACTTCCTGTCCTTCTGGGTGGGCTGTGTCACAAAGAGCAACCCTCAGTGCCTGGCTTTCTTTTTCTGCTATCAGCATCTCACACTGAACACTAATAAATGATTTTGCCAGAAAAATAGCTTATTGCCTTAGGTGTTTGCATAGTATTTATTTCTCTTCCCTCCTGCAGTGCCTCCCAGTCTGTCTCCATCATTAGGTAAAGGCCCTCTTCTAGTCCCTGCTGGAGGCCACATCCGTTGAGCCAGTCTGCAGACACTTCTTTACAGCTCTCCCCTTGACCGTGAATCTCTTGTTTACTCTTTACAGTAGTGTTGCTGACATAAAATGCAGAGCTTTCCACCTGTCATGTAACAGGCACTCAATACATTTGCTCTCTTTTGCTTTCTCCTAAGTGTTGGTGAGCCTGTTTTCCTACTCACAAAATGAACTAGATAACTAACAAGGTTTTTAGTAATCTTAGGTGGTCAAACAGGTTTACAGAGGATAGTTTTATAAGATTACAAAGTAATTTTATAATAAGTCAATGACTGAAAACAGTAAATCAATGTTCCACTGACCTAAGTATACTTTTCTTGTTTTCTTCTTTGGGCCACAGCATGTGAGCTTCCCTGAATATATATAGGGCCCCTCCCTTTGATGCAGGTCAGTGTGAAGGAAAAGATGAGTAAGATGAGGATTTTTTAAAGACTAAAAAGGAAGAACTTGGGGTGAGCACGAATGGAAACTGTGCTAACATCTCAAAGAATAAAATTAAGCTCACCTCTGGCCTCCACCTGCTTTCTTCACAGGCTAATGAGGGGATGATTAAGAGCATGGGAGAGGAGGCCTTTTTCTCTAGATGAAAAGCTCGGCAGGATCTTGTGTCTGTTAGCTAAATAAACTGCTATCTAAAGTGAACATGCTCTGACTCTACAGGCATTGATTCTGATGGGACTCGTATCATTAGCTTTCCTAATGAAATGTTGCCTCTTGTTGCCTTCATACAGAAAATTAACCCTAAATAATATTAAAGGTCTTAATATAGATTCTACTAATTTATCCTTTCAAAGCAAATCTACCCAGGAAAAATAAGATAATTTTAAACAATTTAGCAGAAATTGCTGTTGAGTCTTTCCAATGTTTCAGCTCAGAAGGTTTCTATATAATTTTAACCATAAATGAGAAAGCTTTTGAAGCCTGGGTGAATATTTAAATGTTGTTTCAAATGGGTGCCCCATTTGATGGTTTATAAGTTCTAAATGGCTGGATAACTGGCAAATCTCCACTTTACTTTTGATTGATAACCTGGACAAAGGGAAATATTGTAATACTTTTATAAAATCAAAATATTTATTAATCTATATATAGGTACAAAGATTAATCACATTCCTAATAATAACAGGTTTTATTCTTTTTCATGAAAAAGAATAAGTTTCGATGCTAAATGCTGGATAATAGAACATATTTATATAGTTGAGCACATCATCTTAAGAAAGAAAGAATCAAGGTGAGCCCTGCTTTAAGGGGAAAACATCAATATATACTTATATATATTGATATGTCATATATTCATAGGAATATCAATAAATATTCTCACTATGGAAACACAGAAATGGAGTTGTTTTGACTACATTGCCCTGTAACAAAGTATGGAAAACTTAATGGTATAAAACAAACATTCATTTTGCTTGCAGTCTTGTGGATTAGGAATTTGGAAGGGGTTCAGTGTGTCCATAATCCACATGTTGTCTGCTGAGTTGATGAGAGCTGGAGGATCTACTTCCAAGATAGTTTCTTCATTCACACACATCTGGAACCTGGGCTGGGATGGCTGGGACAGCTAGCTGCTGGTCACGTATGGTTCAGGCAGCTCTCTTGTGGCTTCCATGCGTAACTAGCTCAAGCTTCTTCACAGCATGGAGCTCTCAGGGTAGTCTGACCTCTGACATTGTGGCTGGCTTCTCACAGAGCAAGCCTTAAAAGACTCAAGAAGTAGAAACTGCTTGATTCTCAAAGCCCACACCTAGAAACTGGCATTTCTAATGTATTCTATGGGTTGAGCAATTTACTAAGGCCTGGACAGATGCAATCGGAAGGGAAGTCGACTCTCCTTCTTAACATACGGTCATTTTTATTCTAGCACTGGAATGAATGAACACATTATGAAAAGATTCTCTATTTTACAAAGTAATTCATTCCTGTTTCTTTCATGTACTAAACATTCCAAAGATAGTTAGAATATTATGTCATTTAAAAATAATTATTCACACTTAACTTACTAGATACACATTCTTGCACAAAAGTACAAATGCACACCTCTCTTTGGTCAGTAACTGAAGCTTATAATAGTAAAACTAGCATTCCCATTTTGCAGAGATAGTTAAGAACTGGCAGTCATTGAGGTTTTTGTTTGTTTGTTTACTGTTGTTATTGTTGGTTTGCCAATCTGACTTCAACATCTAAAGGTCTTCCAAAAAGCCCACCAGCACATGACTGCCTCAGAGTGAGATTCCAAATATCAAAAGGCTTACTCTAAGATTTAATTCACCCAGATCAGTGTTGAGAACCTGAAAGGAACTGTTTCTTGTCAGATTAATTATCAGCTTGTCAGGTGGATATAAGTGGGAAGAAATTCTGCACTTGAGAATTTCCAAGACAACATAAAACTATTGTTTTCCACACTGATTTTGCTATCTCTTTGCAGAGGGGTCAGCCCAAGAAAAATCTTTGCGCATTCAGTTTTTCTCAGGTGTTTTACACACTATAACAATGGCAAACCCTGGAACTGGGGAGTGCAGATGGGGTTGTCAGCTCTGCCAACACAGATGGTCAACCTCAGAGGCCCAGATCTATCAGAATCGCTGTTTCTGAAGGGCCAGTTTCTGAACCTCTCAGTACACACTGTCTGGTGCTCACAGCAGGCAGTGTGCTCATTATGGCTCTCTTTGCCTAAACATCCTAGCAACATATCAAACAACCACATAGAAACGGACAGAAAAGCAAGTGGAGTTTATCTAAACTGCAGGAGGGCTGCAAGAGGCTTATCATGCAATGTCTGCCGAGGCCAGTGCCATGTCAAGCTCAGCGTGAATCCCGGCATAAGTAATAAAATAAACTCCTCTGCCTCTTAATACTATGGACCAAACAGGAACTATATGGTTTCTGCAGTTTTATATATACCACTTTAGACTGGTTGGTCTTTAAATTGGCCTAGTTAAGCTTCTCCGTTTCTGCTCTCCAGTGGAGTATTTAAAATCCTCTCACATCCCTGTTTATATAGTTTCTTTATAGTATTATTAAAAAATAATTATTAAAAAATAGTTTTTACCTAAGTGAAGAGATCATTGGATCTTGGAAAAGTCAAGTTACTTGTTCAAGGTCCTACTATTTGTTGCAAGAAATAACTTCTGGCAATAAGGTCTTCTAATTTCTAGAAAACTCTCCCTTTCTATTAGACCATATCAAACTGTTGCCAGTTCCATAGCTGCTGCTCAATACAAAATGTGCATGGGGATTTGAACCACCAACCCTAAATTCTAAAATTGTGTCATCTTTACTCATAACTAGGAAGAGTTCTGCCAACGTCAATTTATGTTTCATGAAACCAATTTATGTTTGGAAAGAGTTATGACATGAGGAAGGGAAAGGAATGCACTAAAATGAAACACCACCGAACTTTATAATATTTGTATAAATGAAGCCATTGGCTTTGAGAATATTAATAATGATCCTGTTACTAGGGATCACCTGTCTGAATGTTTATAAAGACAAGCACCTAGCAATGTACTATATTGCCATGTCCCAGGACTGATGTGTCGGCATCACACACACAATTGCACCATACACTCAAAACATTTGGGATTATTATTAAATGCATTGTTTTATTTAACCCTCACAATGACTCTGTGAAGTAAGAATTAGTATTACCCCCATTTCAGATAAAGTATGATTCAGAGAGGTTAACTGATGTGCTCAATGCTGAATATCCCACACTGAGTAAGTGGTAGAGCTGCGAACCTGAGTTCTTCACCACTCTACAGAACTGCCTTACTCACCATAGCCGAGTAAGCTCAGAAAAGGTAAAAATCCCTAGACTCACATTCCAGTCTTCCAATCACTAACTAGAACCTTGTGCCTGTTACAAAATATTTCTGAACCTCTTTCTCCACTAGAAAATAAAATAATTATCATCTACTCCATGGAGTTCTTGTGAAGATTAAATTAAATACCATTTTAGTGTCATTAGCGTACTCAATTCAGAGTAGGGACTAAATAAATACTGAACTACCAAAAAAAAAAAAAATCAAAGTCTGAAGGTCTTTTTGGAAGAATTCTATTCGAAACTTGGTGATTAGGTATTTAGCACTTAAAAATAGCAGTTGACTCACTCAATCAAATAATTTGATAAATAGTAAATGGTTAAAAGGAAAAGGTCTGCTAAAATATTTTTAACAGAATAATTCATTCAGATAGCCCTCAAAATCTAGGGACTGATGATGTATGGCTTATGGTCCTTCCTACCTACCCTTTCACCCCAACTATTTTTTGTCCTTTCATTATTTATTTGCCACTTCGTAGTTCAGTGATTTGGTAAAGTTTTTAAACAATTTGTACTAAGTTTCTTTACTTGAAAAAGGGTATAATTTAAAAATTATACTGTGAGGATTAAATGAATGAATCCATATAATGTGCTGGTAACTGACAAGCACATAGACATTGCTCAATAAACATCAGCGACTACTATTAGCATGATTATGATAGCACCTTGCTCATATCACTTAGAAACAGTAATTGAAGTAAAACTTAAATATTTTCTGTTTTTAGCTGAAATATTAGAGATAAACATATCTTGTGTGTGTGTATATGTCTTGTATGTACATACACATGAGAGAGAGAGAAACAGACACACAGAGAGAGAAAGACAAGAAGAAAGACCAAAAAAGGAACATGTAAAGCTTTGTTCCCAGGGCGACATATCCCAGGCACCCAGGGTTAAGGTGGGAAGTCACCCAGCTCACTCCAAAGTCCTTGTTCCTTTCACTAGATCATGTTGTTTCCTGTTGGAAGAGATTGACTAAGGTAATCTTGCATTGAGGTGGATTTTATATATTCATATTCTTTCATTACAAGTGATAAACAGGAATCTTTGGTATACTAATACCCAAAACAGCAATAAGTTTTTAAGATATGGACAAAGGCACGTTTTCCTTGTATTACCCAAATGCACGTACGTCTTGCATAAAAACAGTTAAACATGACAATAACAGTGACCTCAGTCTTAGGTTGACTCTGCAAATCAACTAGCACTGTCACCTGGTACCCTGTGTATGCAATTGAGGCATTAGAAGTGAGTATATCTTAAAACCCTTTCCTAAGTACCTATAAAGGAAACAGAATTAAAACGTTACCTCTTTGAACTTTCCCTAGTTGACTCAGAGGTATAGAAGTACTACAGATTCTCATTATCCAAAAATATCGTCAGCCTTTTTCAATTCAAATCTAGTTGAATCAAAATGATGTTACACAATTCATGGGAGTAAGCATTATATTATCCCGTGGTTATGTTACTCCCCTCACCTTTTTTTCTTTTTTAAATAAGTAGCATTTGCACAGTAATTTTCCTCCTCATGATTCTATGCCTTCTTTATAGTGCATTTTGCCAAAGAAACATCGGACATAAATGAACATTCTCAGGTATCCTAGCAACAGGATGTGATTAATAATACCTCTCAGAGCAGGGCAGATAAAATGCCTGCAAGTGAATGGGAACTCAGAATTGGCTACTGAGAAATTGGTGGTGCAGTGAACAAAGCTTGGTAAGATTCCATGACAGACTTTTACAAAGAGGGAAGCAAGTAGAAGGGAGCGTATGTATTAGAGACGAGACTATATCTGAGTATAAAAATACAGTATATATACATATATCACATATATGTAATGCAGGTATAGATATGTGTGTATATATGCAGACACATACACACACATCTCTCTACATACTATATGTTATCTGTGTACATAGAAATTTGTATGTGTATACACAAACTTTTCTTTCCATTAGAAGTGACATAAGATATGAGGTTGTAATGCAAATGCCCTTACTCATTAATGGTGAGACCCACTGGATTGCCTTTTATGTGCCTGTGGTTTTAAAAGATCAGAAATAATCACTGTGATGAAGGAACTATTATACTTCCTCACTGCAGTACTGAAATGTGCTATAGATTGATATATATTTAATGTTTCTCCATGGAACAATTTACAACCTCAAGTCTAGAATAGCTTTTTAAAGTATGAAGACTCAGTTTGTATAAATAAATAGTCATGAGATGTGGAATTTTAAAGTTCAATTAAAGACATTTTCTCAGAAGAAAAGTTTTACACTGAAAATTCCATTTTTAGGAGATTACAGTCCATTTTTATTCCTCACAGGTTGAGTGCCACATCCAGGTTTAAACAGAAGTAAATTGCAAAGTATTCTTTAATGTTTTGTGTTTAAACTAGAATTCGTACTAAAATAAAGCACCACTAGGGCAAATGCATGTTCATTATTCTGAAAGGCTCTCTGTTATTTTATCACTTGCTTTTGTAATACAACAGTTCTCTAGGTTGTCTGTTGTAATATAAATGCCTGGTAAAAGCTCTGTTCTGAGTTGTACCTGCACTCAGTGATAGCAGTACTAAAATTTGCTTCATGTTCTCTAGCATTGTAAGGAGGGTGTGGCTATTACATAGCTCTCTGTGTCCACTCCATCCAAGCACCTGTTCAAGGCACTGTGAGGCATCAGGAGATGGAGGGGCGAAGGATACATCCCTTGCCCTTAAGGAGGCCACAGTCATATTGGGGAAACAAAACCTCCATCTCACTCTGGACCTAACACTGGAGTTAGTGCCATGGCAAAGGTAGAAAGAAAGGGCCATAGGAGCACGGATTAATCCTCCAGGGAGTAGGGAGTTGGGGGAGGTGGCACAATGCAAAGCTTCACAGAAGGGTTGGCATCTGAACTCAGCTCTGAAGGCTGAGCAGGGTTTTGATAGGCAAGAAGGACATGGCAGAACATCCCAGGAAGCAGAAACAGCAAGAACAGGGAGGGAGTTAGGACAGGAGGTCTCATTCCTGGCATAATCTAAGTGTTCTGTATGGTGCTTGAGGGATGGTAACAGAAGTTAGATAGGCCATGGCCAAATTTCATATTAGGGAATGTGAATTTTAATCTTTAATAGAGATCAGACTGCAGGGATTGGAAAGCCATCCATAAAATCAATGAAATCAGGAGCGCATAGAAAATAACCCCAAGAAGAAATACCAAGTTCACAACCTAGGGCAATGACAGTGAGGAAGGAAAGCATAGGCCCTGTGGAGACAGAGTGCCGTGGTCTGAGGGACCAGTGGAACGTGGAGAGGGAGGGGCTGATGATTCTTAGGCTTCATGTCATGGCTTCCTGAGCAGGCGGGAAGACAGTTCTAAAGACAAGCAGTTTTGCAGGAGAATGCAGTGTTTTAAGTTCAGGTGTGTTGTGGGACAGCCGAAAATACAGACAGATTTCCAGTCGGCCTAAAACCTAGATACGCGGATGGCAGAGCTAGAGACACAAGTCTCTGAATCATCTCTTTCTGTGAAGGAGAACACTGAGAGAACGATAGATAAGATCACCATGCAGAGCAGGATAAAAAGACTGAAAAAGAAACCTGGAGGATCATCTCTGTGTCCCTTGATCACGTTTATATTTTTTATTTAACCTAGTTTTTGTTTTTCTAATTTGAAGTTTAGCGTATATGTAACTAAAAACAGAAATCTAGGTCTATTGCTATAATAGAGCTAATCCATAATAAAATGCATAAATAACATTTATAGAGCCTTCTGCAGTTTACGGAGCCTTTGCACATAGCACAAGCGCAGAAAACTGTTCTTTACTGGGTCTCAGTAAAGAAGACGTTATCAGCAGTGCCTTCCTTGTGAAACACCAACTACCAACATGGTGCGTGGCTTTTCTCCATTTCTTGCTGGCTCTTGAAATTATTTATGCAATCATGTTCGCATAGAATCATTTAATCCTCCCAACATTCCAGATAAGCAGGTCTGATCCCCACTTTACAGAGGGTAAAGTCAGGGGGACCAATTGATTTGATGCAACTAGCATCACTATAGTTTTATTAGATTAATATTAAGTGATCAGTTCACCCAAACTTTCCTACTAAAATTATCCAATAAGTCTTATCTGTTACTGTATAGCAATGTACCCAAAACTTAGCAGCTGAAAACCATAAACATTGGCCATCTCACAGTTTCTGTGAGGAACTTGAGTGGCTAACGGGAGGGTTCTGGGCCAGGGACTGCCACACAGTTGCCATCAAGGTGTCAGTCTGAACTGCAGCCGTCTGAAGGTGTGACTGAGGCCGGGGGACAGGCCGCTCATATGCTTGGCAAGTTGATGCCCAAGGAGGAGGCGGTAATTCCTCATGGGCTGTTGACAAGAGGTCTCAATCCTTTGCCACACAGGCTTCTCCATAGGTCTGCTTAAGTCAGTGGTTCTCAACCTGTGGGTCGCGACCCCTTTGGGGGTCGAATGACCCTTTCACAGGGGTCACCTAAGACCATCGGAAACACATATCAGATATTTACATGACGATTCATAACAGGAGCAAAATGACAGTTATGAAGTAGCAATGAAAATAATGTTAATGGGGGTCACCACAACACGAGGAACTGTATTAAAGGGTCACGGCATTAGGAAGGTTGAGAACCACTGGCTTAAGTGTTCTCATGGGATATAATCTGACTTTCCTCAGAGGGGGTGATCCAAGAGAGGAAAATGTTTTCTAAGGCCCAACCTCAGAAATCACACTCATCATTTTTTGCAAAATCCTGTTGGTTACAGTGTGGGTGTTGGCTGCCCAAGGACAGGAATACCAGAAGGAATGAACAGGAGGATCATTGGGGTCCCCTCGGAGATGGACCACCACACCATATTATTTATCTCCAATACAGTCATTGTTTACTTGACTCATTCGTATACAAGTTAAACATTCTCCCAATAGATGTTTTTCTTTAACTATTTTATAATTTGGGACTTGAATAGCATTTTTTTTTTAATTCATGAAAGTGAGACGTCATGCACAAACCCTTCAATTAGTAAATAGTGGCTTACCCAGTTCCAACAACTTGAAGGAGGAGGTGCCCCATCACACTTGGTAATGAATGAAGCCTTTAAATGGACTGTTCATACCATTTGTCTGTTTGAATCATTGAAATAAATTGCATCCAACACGTCCTCTGGAAGTCACCCAAATGAATAGAATGTGCCATTAATCAAGATGCCAGTTAAATGAATTCTACACTTTTGGCTGCTGCATAGGGAAACATGGTGTATTTTCCACCTTGTATTTTAGTCTTCTAAAAACCATGAGGGGCTGGTACAGAAATGTAAAGTTTACATGCAGTTTCCATGTGTTGCATAAACTCTTAGTTACTAGCTTTTTCTGTGACATGTTGATAGCTGACAAGACAGTGATGGCTGGAGGGGTGGCCCAAGGCTGCCACCTCAACAGTGGTGCCCCATTGACCTGGTGCAAAGTTTCTTATCTAAGCCTGTAAACATGCTGGAGTGTCCCACAGGATGGCAGAAACCTTGATATTGCCCCTGTTCAAGCTGTTTTGCATGTTGTCACTCTTTTGCATGTTGTCAGACTTCATGAATGAGAAGCCATTTCCTCAGCCTCATCTTCCTCACCTTCCCCTACTCTTGTGGCCCTCACAGCCTCCTTGTATTCTCCAACCCCGGTCTGCTACAACTGCTCGGTCACAATCGAGCAACAACCGTGTGATCTTGGCAGCATCAGATGCTGTTAGCACCCCATGCTTCCTAAAATTTTATTGGTGGTGCATGACTCTGCCCTGTTAATCTCTGTGGATCTCTGCTGCTGCTTCTGCCTTCTCCTGGTCCTACATCACAAACAAAAGCAGCATTTTTGTTTTCTTGGGCACTATCCTCAGCCCAGCCCTCTGTGCTGTTTACTTTTACGTTCCTATCCCGCTTCTAAGCTCCATCCATCTTCCCAAGATGGACACTTTCTGCATCTGTAATTTCAGTTCTGACCTCTCACCCAAGCCATATCCCTATAGCACTTCAAACTCAGTAAGTCTAGAACTGAACTTGTCATCCCCATGCTTCCATCACATTTTACCACTTCCGTTGCTTCACTGTGCCCAAAGTCACCTAGATAACCATTCATCCTGACCCTTCCTTCTCCATTGCACTTTCTGTTTCATAAATCCCTGGGCTCTATAACCTCTGCCTTTCTGCCTTCTCACATCCTTTCCACTTCCCTGCTTTCCACTCCCACTGGCATACTCAGCCTGTACCTCTTGCCCAAACTCTAGGACCGCCCTCCTCCTAATGAGCGCTCCTTGTGTGTATCCTAAAGCAAGCTCTGAACATGACTCTTCTTGCTCAAATAGCCTCATCCTACAGAGTCCACACTATTTCCTTTGCCAAGAATCTATCCTTTTCCTATTTCAGAGTCTCAAATTCACGTGTATCTCTCCAAGTCCAAATCAAAAGTTTCTCTGTAACTTTATGGGTACCCTTTCATTTCTTAAAATAATTATTTCATCCCTTCATATTGTTAAACATCCTGTACATTTTGGGTGTATTTTATTTCATGTTGTATTGTCTGTCCTTTATCTGCCCAAGTCAGTTGTAAGAGGTCTTGGGTCTTATTTTATTCAGATGTTTTCCCCACAGTTTGTTCTGTGGGGATTTATAGCTTGCAGGTTTATTGTTGAGTAAGTGACTTTTACTAACAAGATCTTTGTAAAAACCCAACAGCATACTGAATCCATGCTCATTTATTTTCTACTTTCATAAATTGATTTGAGAGCATTTTCCATCCTTTTCAACTGTGCCCAGTTATCTCTGGAAGCACACTGGACATGGTTGAACTGGTGATTGTGTTTGGAAATGGCCATAAACTGGGCTTTCATCTTATTTGCATCATATTCTTATGGCCCCACACTGTGACTGATCTGCCACTTCTCATTTCAGGGAAAGTGGCGAAGAAAAGAGAACAAAAGGCAACTTCAGGTAAGATTTTCAGAAATTGACTCCAGCTCTACTCCCTGCTTTTATTTCCCCTTCAAAAAATCCTATTTGCAATTTAGTATTCAAAGAAACACTTTACGGTTTCTGAATTGATTGATATAAGTGAATTAAAATAAATTAATACATTTAGCTTTTTCGCTTTCATAGCAATCATTTCCTTTTCATTTATCATTCTATTCGAAAGAAAATGAAATAGAATGTTACTTAATTTTTTCATAATTATCTATTAAAAGGTTAAGTCTTGCAACTACCAGTTTTAAAATATGGACATTGTAATAGTTGACAACCACTTTATTTTCGCAAATATCTATGAATTTCAGCTATTTTGCTTAAAACCGTGTCTGTAGTTGATGTTTTTTCAGGACAGTGTTGACTACTTAACTGAGAAGAACCTTTGTATTGTGGAGGAATCTTAAGAATTATTCCATTTCTAAATTCTGATATGTATCCAGAAGTGAATGATGCTTTGGCACAGTGGTCAATATTTGCTCAGTCATTAAAAAAATAAGTTTTTACATAGTTTCAGTAGTTGGCTTTTGGCTTGAAGTCATGGGATAAGATAGACTGTCATTGACCAAGTGAATCTTTTTATAGGCGCAGTCTCCCAGCTCTGAATGCCCAGGAACTGCCAATACACAAAAAATTCCAGCTGGGACATACATACTTATGCCCAAACACTTCCTAAGTTGCCACCAACCTATTATTCTATGATAGGTGAGAACCGCCAACATAAAGACACATTGCTCCCAATCACTGTCTTCTTTCAACTTCGGTTTTTGTCCGGTAACAAGTTACTATGTGTGTTTCCAATCAGCGTAGTCAATAGAAGACAGAAATCTATATTAATCTATATGAACAGCCTAACTCCCCTGTCTCCTTTTTCCTTCTCAATCACAGCATTCATCTCAAACAACTAAGCAACTTACTACCTGCACAACTTCCTCTTAAACGTTATTGTTTGCATTCTCTTTATGTATCTTTTGGTTTGGTTTGGTTTTTGTTTTTGTTTGTGCTTTTTTTTTATTGGGGTGACATCAGTTAGCAAGGATTACATAGGTTTCAAGCATACAATTCTACAGTGCATTGTTTATGTATCTTTTAAAGGCTGATGGTGAATACTCAAAAAGTGTGGAGGCCAGAAAGTGTCTGGTCTCCTCATAGATGTGGATACCTCCATTATTGCTCCTTGGGGGAAATTTTATACTGTGTCTAAAATGCTATTGCTATCATCCTTTAGGTACTTTAAGCTTCTTTAATTTCAGAATTTAGAAAAAAATTTTCTTTACAGTTTAGAAAAAAACTAAATTGGCCTGTGTTAAACCAGATGCCTCCTTAAGTTTCCTCCATTGCATGGATTCTAATATTCTATGTGACCAAAGTGACACAAAAGGCTAGGGACAGTGCCAGGACAAGAACCCAGGTTCCTTCACTAATTCTTCCCAGTGTCCCACCATCCTAACCATTCTTTCAAATCACAGTGCTAGTCACTTTGCTACTGTGTTCAGTATCTTGCTTAATAAAATGTTTTTCAACAATTAGAAAAAATATTTTAAGTCAACAGCATCTTTGGCAGGAAACAGGCGTCATTGGGGTTATAAGGAAACTCCCTTTTGGGAGCTAATTTGCCCCAACTGATTCACAGCTTGTTAGTGTGTCAGATATCAATGAGAAAGTGAAAACTTTCTGTGAAAAAATAAAGTCAGGGATAACTAATGGACAGAGCACAACCTATTGGGGAAAATTTTTAGGCTCCTCATCATTTCAAAGAACACAAATTCTACCCTAAGTAAATCTATATTTGTAAAAAAATAGTGTGAGTTTTCAAAATTGGGACATAACCTTTGCCAATGTAGTCATAAATATCACCACATTCAGTGTCTGATGCTAATCTGAATAAATGCATCTTTAGATAAAATATATGCTAAGACACCAAGAAAATCATGGACATCCCTGCTCTGACTTCCTGCCTGGACTTCTTTGTATCCATTGTTGTTCTTTCTGCTCAGATTCTGTGAACTGCCTGCTGGATTAGACAATACAGCCCACACCATTGTTTATAGTGGGTCCATCTCTCAGCTGTGGGAGGTCAGTATTAGGCCCTGGACCTTTTCAATCTATCTCCATTCCATTGCTGTAATCATGATTGAACCAAAGAATTTGGGAAAAAATATTGTAGATACAAATATGCCCCATCAAAATAAGGATTCACAGGACCCTGACATTTTGGGGTTGGCTAAAGTTGGTTAAACTGGTTTTTAAAGAAATTCGCACTAAGGTGAAAGTTACGGAGGCAAGTTTTTGCTCAGAATAGTAAATAACTTCTTTAGAAGGAAACCTCTTCAGGGCTGGAAAGAATGAGATTATGTTAGTAAAAATGTACAGACGTTGGGCCATCCCCTGCAAGGAATATTGATAAGAGATTCATGAAGAGTTTGGTTGGATCATTTATAAGGTTGTTTCTAAAAAACAAACAAAAACAGTTCTCACCAATTTTGATTCTGTAATTCTACACATCATTATTGCTTTATTAAAATGGCCTTACTACATGTGTATGGATCAACACACACACACACACACACACACACACACACACACACACACCTAAATAGCTCACATTTTCGTATATAACTGAATGAATCCTGTTCCAAAGCTTAATCTAAGTTAGTGTGGACTGAGTTGCTCAATACAGCATATAGTTAATGGGGCTAAGACTGTGGAATAAAATTGTCCTATAGTCAATTTAGTTTCCTCAGTGGAGAAAACTGTTTCCACCCTGATTGCACCCTGATGGTAGTTTAAAATATGATTTATTTTGATAAGCCAAGAATAGGTGACAGGAGAATGTGTATCACCCGATACGATTTTTTGAAAGCTGTGGTAAGTGTAGCCATTTTTGAAAAACAATACAAAGTATGTGCCTCTTAACACTGAGGTTAGAAACCCCTGTCCACTTCATACAACATGGCCAGAAAAATCAAAGCTAAATTAGGCTATTGGAGTTGGTAATGAATATTAAAAATATATACTAATATAATGATAGACAAAATATCAGGAGGCAAGTTCCTGATATCACTGATTATGTATTTGCCCTTAATTTTTTTACTGACCCAATTCTTCACCTGATGAATAGAAAAAAAAAATGACCAGCTATATTCCATAGATTTTAAATAAAAACTCCATTGAGTTTGAAGTATTTTTGTCTTATAAGAAGGAAATCTTTTGTGAGGATTCAAAGAATTCTTCATATTAAAAAGCAGCACAAAATAAAATACAAATAAGAATTCTCACAAAGGTCCTTCATAAATTATTGTTTAGAAAAGGAAATAATAGAAGGCTTACTAAGATAGACTACAGTGACACCATCTGTTAAATATATATTGTTTCAATTTTTCCAAGCAGAACACTTTCAAATCCACTTAAGTATTATGTAAAGTATAGTCTTAGTGGACCAGAAAATGGAGTTATCAGTAGAGATAACAATGAGTATTTTAAAGTAAAGTTGCATACTTTTTATTTTTGACATTAGAGCATCCCTAAAGTTAGAGATATTTTATTCATTTGCATAATTTCCAAAAGTTACCAGTAGAGAAAAACAATGTTATTTTTTTCCTCAATTCAAAAGGTGAAATGTATTATTGGAAATTCAGCAAATGGTACAACATCTGCTTCCCAAGCTCAGTCCCTTGCTGCTTGCTTTTTGACTGGGCTTTTCGCTTCTTTGAAATGTTCTAAAACAACAATATCACCTCCATTTCCAAACATTTAGCACACATTGAACATGCATTTATTCGGGGTTTTAAAAAGTTAAATAGACAATGAATAAATTCTTCCATCTGTGTGGGAATAGCATGTTCATTTTCTTATATGCCACTTATTTACTAAATGTGAATTTTCAAGTATTAATAGCTGCATATTGAGCATGATTTCTCGTATGCTATTACTATTTTTATAGTGTTTTTTGGCCATGGTTCTTATACACTGTCAAAAACTCTCAAAAACAAACATTAAAAGACCTCATTTGTCATTGTTTTAATTATCTGTGACCAACATTAAATATGTGGAATTAGCAGTCAGAACACTTTGTGGTACATTTAAATAAACTATCATTCTTGAAAAGCCCATTATTTTTTGAATGTTAATATTTTGTAGTAGTCTACTTTCTTTGTTCTCACTTTGAGACTCATGATTCCAATTAAAATTAAGTTTGAAAATGCATGTCATTCTAACTTGCTCATAGTGTACAAAAGCTCTTGCTCCTTAGTAATACTATATTGCAAATTTGAAAGTTGCTAAGAGAATAGATCTGGAAAGTTCTCATCACAAGAAAAAGAAAACCATAACTGTGAGGTGATGGATGTTAACTAGACTTATGGTGATCATTTTGCAATACATACACATTGAAGTGTCACATTGTACACCTTAAACTAATAAAATGTATCTCAGTTGGCTCTCAATTTTAAAAAAGCTTTTGTTTTGACCTCCATCTCATCTGGCACCACAAAGGGGCACAGAAGGAACCTGAGGAGGCATTTGTAAGTTGACACATTCATTTGGTAAACGTTTTGTGGTCCAGGTTTTGTGCTTGATAATGAAGATGCAGTGGTGAATAAGATAGGGATGACATTAATGTCCTTGATTCATTTCCTTTCAGCTGGGAGATAAAAGAAGTACAGATGATTATAATACAGGCTGAAGAGTGACTTTTAGAGAATTATGCACAGGGTATCATGAGCATTTCAAGGAAGGCTTCATGGAAGAGGGAAGACTTGAGTGGATCCTTCAAGAAAGGAAAAGGGGAAAGGGCTGGTGTCCAGAGAGCTAAAGACAAGAAAAAGCATGGCCTATTGAGGGTAAGGTTAGTGGTTTGAGGACACTGGAGCAAGAGGCAGGAGACGTGGCTAGAAAAGTAGGCATTGAGCCAGAACCAACAAGGGCCATTATGTCCCTCTGTATAGTTTGGAACTTTATGCAGTACGTGTTGGAAGCTCATAAAGTGCAAAGAATGACATGATCTATTTGCATTTTATAAAAATCCTTCCAGAGGAAGTGTGGGTTGGAAGGGGAATTGAGTGGAAATGGAGAAATCAGACATTATATCACTTTAGTTACGTAAGAATGGAAGGATGAAGGGCTAAAGGGTCTTAACTAAGACAGTGGCATTAGAGAGGAAGCTAAGGCAATGGAATGCCGATCGATTTACAAGATAGACTCAGCTGTTTGACTGCACATGGGAGGTAAAGGAAGATAACTCCCCTGTTTTCAGTCTAAGAAGTGAGATGAATAGTGCATCCTGTGTAGGGAACACAGGAGGGACAGGTCTAGTGAGGAAAATGATAAATTGAGTCATATTTGTATTGATTATGATGTGACCTATGGGATATGGAGGCAGCCATGCCAAGAATGTCAAATGAGCAGTAGTCATAATCCTGGGACTCCAGAGAAAGTCTGGGAGGCAGGTTCGCCTTTTACGTCATCGATTCCTAGATAAGAGTTGCAGGCCTGGTTGTGAGTGAGCTTGCCCCATGGGGATCAGTGGCGTGACAAGAGAAAAGGCAAGAATGAGTTCTTGGAAAATCCCTAACATGAAAAAAAAAAGCCCAATTTTGAAAAATCCCTACCGTTAACAAAAAACAATACGAGAAAGCAGAAATTGAGAACCTAGGAAAGATCAAAGTTGTCCTGTGAGAATCAGCAGCATTCTGTCTCTGAACCCAAGAAAGAATGAAAATCAGAAGGAGGGACTGGTCAAGCATGTCCAGTGCCACAGAGCAATCCAATAAAATAAGCACTGAAAAATGTCCACTGGAGTCAGGGGCATAAATCTGGTCATCACAGAGAAATTATTTTTTAGGAGTTCTAAAAATGAAAACCAGATACCAATGGGTTGAATGAGGGAGATTAGAACATGTGCAGACTTGTTCTTTCCAAGAGTTTGTGAACAGAAGAGACAGACAGACATAATCATTAAGTCATTGAGTCAGGGAATTGATGTGTACTGAAGACCCACTATTTCAGGCTCTGTGCTCAGTGCCTTCTACTATACCCTCAAACCCACCTGATAAGGTTTGTTGTTGGGTTTTGTTTGTTTGTGATTTTTTTTCCAATACAAGACAGAAGCTTCTTTTTCCTTCACACATAAAAGTCCAAGTAACTGTTTTGTGGTCACTATAACACTCCACACAGTCAAAGACTGGAGTTCTTTCTATGTTGTTTCTCAGCTCTGTGTGACTCATGGTTTAAGACAGTTCCAGGCAGTAACTTGGAGGAAGAAAGGAGGAAGGACATGGACCTTTTATTTCCCCCAGATGGTCTAGCAGGAGTGTCCAACCTTTTGGCTTCCCTGGGCCACATTGGAAGAAGAATTGTCTTGGTCCATACATAAAATACACTAACACTAACGATAGCTGATGAGCTAAAAAGAAAAAAGGTCCGTGCATAATTTTTGTAATGTTTGAAGAAAGTTTACAAATTTGTGTTGGGCCACATTCAAAGCCATGTCAGGCCACACGTGGCCCAGGGGCCACACAGGTTGGATAAGCTTGGTCTAGAGCAGTTGTTCTCAACCTTCCTATTGCCACGACCCTTTAATACAGTTCCTCATGTCGTGGTGACCCCCATACAATTGTTTTCGTTGCTACTTCATACCTGTAATTTTGCTACTGTTATGAATCGTAATGTAAATATCTGATATATGTTTTCTGATGATCTTAGGCGACCCCTGTGCAAGGGTCGTTCGACCCCCAAAGGGGTCGTGACCCCCAGGTTGAGAACCGCTGGTCTAGAGGGTGGCTAAATAGCAATTTTATTTACATTTTATTGACCAAAATGTAGTTTCATAACTATATATAAATACAAGGGAGTCTGATAAATATATTCTTTATTCTTTGTGTCATTTTGCCCAGCTAAATTTTTTACTACTATGAAAGAAGTGGAGAAAGACTATAATAAGAACATGCTAACAGGATTTGAAGGAAATTTCTTTAGATTAATCAAATAAAGTATGAAGAATGATGAAACATAAGGTAATCTGAAAACACCAAATGAAAGGCAGGGACAGGTGAAAGAATTCCAGAAAACAATCATTCAGTGCAACATGCAATGAAGTAACACCCGACTTTGAGTAGAGGAGAGAGATGGTTTGAAATTAGAAATAACTTTTCATTTTTGAAGAACGTAAGTATAGATGAGGTTCTCAAAGAGTTAAAGTTTTGTTTTTTCTGTTAAACTACTGTTGGATCACTATTTTAACTGTAAGATTTGTTTGTAGTCAACATTTTAAAAATTAGGAAATGAAGGTGAAGAGAAGTTAAGTAACGTGCCTTAGGCCCCACATACTAACTTGTGGAGACTGGAATAGAATCCAGGCAGGGGCTTCCTGGCTAGCTGGTAGTGCCTGGGGAGAAATCTGAATAGCACTGCTTGTGCACATCTCTTTCAACTCTGTGTTCAATGAGATCCTGTAGGAAGCTTAAAACTGGCTGTGGTAGAGTATTTGTAGCATGGAAATTAGCAAACATCACAAACCAGGGTTGATTGGTTGCTTGGTTTGTTCTGAGGGAGCCAGGTGTTAAACACTGACAAATCCATCACTGGATCTAGGTCTATGTGATAGCAAAGCCTAAGCATTTCCCACTGCCCTGCTGACGTGACTTGGCCAAGATCACTTGGTTAGCTAACAGCAGAATTAAAACTAGAAGTGCCAGACCTGTGATCTACATCTAGCCCAATACAGGCCCCAGATCTTTGATGAAAAAAATAAGTAAAATATTCTTTTCTCACATTCTATGCCCAAATGGCCCAGATTGGTATAAACGAAGCCTCATATTTATCCCTCTTCTTGTTCTAAGCTACCAATTTTCTGTTTTGGCCTCCCTCATTCTCTGGTATATTTGCTTTTTAAAAACAGCTTTCTTGAAGACCTGGCTCTCTGAATGATGTTAATGAATTCTGTTTTTAAAAAATAACCAATTTTCTCTGAGTTTATGGTTTCAGAACAATATTTATTATTGAGTGAAATAAAGTATCTTCGATGCATTTTTCCATCCACAAAATGCAAGACGTACACACGGGCTGTTCATTAAAAGAAGTCCTGAAGAGTTCATTTTTAAACAAACTTCATTTTCCAGCCAGTCGAATTTATGCTAGAGAATGAATAACAACACAGCTGTGCCACATTATTTCTAAAATACTTTAAATTTCATTGTATAACATTGCATTTAAAACAGTGTGTTTATGCAAACTAAACAAATCTGAAATGATAAGTAGCTAATGTAGGAGAAACTGCCATATCACACCACATAGTTACAGTGCAGACATGAAACATCTCCCTGAAATTTCTTCCATGTTTAATTAGGATTACTATTATAGTGCACAGAGCAGGATTTATTTGCACACAGTTGATACTTGAAACATGGTGTCTGTAGGTAGCATGAGAGAAATGCCGGGATGCCAATAAAATGTATACATACTTTAAGAGAAGTTATCTATGTATTATTTTCAAAGTTGAATTGAATTACAGTAGCAATATGTAGTATGCAGTTTGTTCAGAAGATGG
>PVJL010001379.1:168077-270337 GCA_004026885.1 Lyroderma lyra | reverse complement strand
TGAGGTGGTATCTCATTGTGGTTTTGATTTGCATTTCCCTGATAGCTAATGAGGATGAGCATTTTTTCATATGTCTGCTGGCCATTTGTATTTCTTCGTGGGAGAAGTGTCTGTTTAGTTCTGCCCACTTTTTAATTGGGTTGTTTGTTTTTTTGTTGTTAAGTCTTATTAGTTCTTTATATATTTTAGATATTAGACCCTTATCTGATGCATTATTGGCAAATATTTTCCCATTCAGTTGGCTGTCTCTTTGCCTTGTTGATGGTTTCTTTTGCTGTGCAGAAGCTTTTTAGTTTGATACAGTCCCATTTATTTATTTATGCTTTTACTTCCCTTGCTTTGAAGTCAGGTTCATGAAGTCCTCCTTGAGTCCTAGGTCTATAAGTTTAGTACCAATGTCTTCTTCCATACAGTTTATTGTAGCAGGTCTGATATGAAGGTCTTCAATCCATTTCGAGTTAATTTTTGTATATGGAGAGAGTTCACAGCTCAAGTTCATTGTTTTGCATATGTTTTTCCAGTTTTCCCAAAACCACCTACTAAAAGAGGCTGTCTTTTCCCCATTGTATGTTTTTTGCTCCTTTATCGAAAATTATTTGTCCATAAATTTGTGGGTTTATTTCTGGGTTTTCAGTTCTATTCCATTGGTCTCTATTTCTGTTCTTCTGCCAGTACCAAGCTGTTTTGACTATTGATGCTTTGTAATATAAATAGAAGTCAGGGAATGTAAGGCCACTAGCCTTATTCTTTTTATGTAGTATTGCTTTGGCAATTCGAGGTCTTTTATGATTCCATATAAATTTACTAATTCTTTTATCTATTTCATGAAAGTATGATTGTGGGATTTTGACGGGTATTGCATTAAATCTGTAGATTGCTTTGGGCAGAATGGCCATTTTAACAATGTTGAATCTTCCTATTCATGAAAAGGGGATATTTTTCCATCTCTTAAAGTCTGTTTCAATTTCTTTCAGAAGTGTCTTATAGTTTTCCATGTATAAGTCTGTCTTGTTCTTTGTTAAGTTAATTTCCAGGTATTTCATTCTTTTTGTTGTGATAGCAAAGGGAATTGACTCCCTCATTTCTTTTTCTGTGGATTCGTTGTTTGTATATAGGAATGCTGTTGATTTTTGTACATTAATTTTGTATCCTGTGACTTTACTATATTTGTTGTTTCTAATAGTTTCCTGGTGGAAGCTTTGGAATTTTTTATATAAAGGATCATGTCATCTGCAAATAGACAATTTGACCTCTTCTTTCCCAATTTGGATACCTTTGATTCCTTTCTCTTGCCTGATTGCTGTGGCTAGAACTTCCAGTACTATATTAAATAACAGTGGTGACAGGGGGCATCCTGTATTGTTCCTGATTTTAGGGGAACAAGCTTCAGCTTTTCCCCATTCAGTATGATGTTAGCCGAGGGCTTGTCATATATGGCCTTTATTATGTTGAGATACTTTCCTTCTATACCTATTTTATTTAGTGTTTTGATCATAAATGGATGCCGTATCTTGTCAAAAGCTTTTTCTGCATCAATTGAAATGACCATATGGTCTTTACCTTTGATTTTGTTTATGTGGTGTATCACATTGATTGATTTTCGTATGTTGAACCATCCTTGTGCTCCTGGGATGAATCCCACTTGATCTTGATGTATGATCTTTTTGATGCATTGATGTATTCTGTTAGCTAATATTTTGTTTAGAATTTTTGCGTCTGTGTTCATCAGAGATATTGGTCTGTAGTTTTCTTTCTTTGTGTTGTCTTTGCCAGGCTTTGGTATTAGAGTAATGTTGGTCTCATAGAATGAGTTAGGAAGTATGGCTTCCTCTTCAATTTTTTGGAAGAGTCTGAAGAGGATAGGTGTTAATTCTTCTTTGAATGCTTGGTAAAACTCATTGGTGAAACCATCTGGTCCAGGGCTTTTGCCTTTAGGGAGATTGTGGATAGTCATTTTAATCTCTTCACTATCAATTGGTCTATTTAGATTATCCAGTTCTTCTTGGTTCAATCTAGGTAGGCTATAAGTTTCTAGAAACTTGTCCATTTCTTCTATGTTGTTAAATTTAGTGGCATAAAGTTCTTCATAATATTTTCTTATATTCCTTTGTATTTCTGTGGTATCAGTGGTAATTTCTCCACTTTCATTTCTAATTTTGGATATTTGTGTCCTTTCCTTTTGTCCTTTGAATAGTCTAGCCAGGGATTTGTCAATTTTGTTGACTTTCTCAAAGAACCAGCTCTTCGTAATATTTATTTTTTCTATTCTCCTTCTGTTCTCTAATTGGTTTAGCTCTGCTTTAATTTTTATTATTTCTTTCCTTCTGCTGACTTTGGGTTTTGTCTCCTCTTCTTTTTGTAGTTCTTTAAGATGGGATGTTAAGATGTTTGCTTGTGATTTTTCTTGTTTCTTAAGATAGGCCTGTAATGATATAAATTTCCCTCTTATTACCGCTTTCGCTGTGTCCCAATAATTCTGATACGTTGTATTTTCATTGTCATTAGTTTCTATATATTTTTTAATCTCATCTTTTATTTATTCTTTTATCCAGTCCTTTTTAAATAAGCTGTTGTTTAATCTCCATGTATATGTGTTTCTTTCTGCTTTCTTTTACAGTTGATCTCCAATTTCAAAGCTTTGTGGTCTGAGAATACACTTAGTATGATTTTGATCTTCTTGAATTTGCTGGGGCTACTTTTGTGTCCCAGCATATGGTCTGTCCTTGAGAATGTTCCATATGCACTAGAAAAGAAGGAATAGTCTCTTTTTGCTGGATGAAGTGTCCTGTAAATGTCAATTATGTCCAATTGCTGTAAAGTGTCATTTAGAGCTGTTGTTTCCTTATTTATTTTCTGTTTGGATGATCTGTCCATGGCTGTTAGCAGGGTGTTTAAGTCTCCCACAATGATTGTGTGTTCATCAGTTTCTTCTTTCAAATCTGTTAGTAGTTTCTTTGTATATTTTGGTGCATCCTGGTTGGGAGCATACATATTAATTAGTGTCAAGTCTTCTTGTTGTTGTATTGTGCCCTTTATCATTATGTAATGTCCACCATTGTCTTTTACTATCTTTTTTAACCTGAAGTTTATTTCATTAGATATCAGTATGGCAACTCCTGCTTTTCTCTGGTTACCATTTGCTTGAAGTATTGTTTCCCATCCTTTCACTGTGAGTCTGTTGTCCTTATGGCTGAGGTGTGTTTATTGGAGACAGCATATGGATGGGTTCTGTTTTTTAATCCAGTCTGCTACTCTGTGTCTTTTTATTGGTGAGTTCAGTCCATTAACATTTAGAGTGATGATCGATATGTGAGGATTTCCTGTGGCCATTACTTATTTGTTTGTTTGTTTTTGTTTTATTTTTGTTTCTTTCTTGTTGCCCCAACTATATTCTATTTTTCCTGATGTTTTGTTTCAGATCAAAGAACCTCCTTCAGTGTTTCTTGGAGTGCTGGCCTTGTGCTGGCAAATTCCCTCAGCTTCTGTGTGTCTGAGAAGGTCTTTATTCCACCTTCATATTTGAAAGATAATTTTGCTGGATAATTTATTCTTGGCTGTAAGTTTCTCTCTTTTAAATTTTTGAATATTGGATTCCACTCCTTCCTGGCTTGTAGAGTTTCTGCTGAGAAAGCTAATGCCAGTCTGATGGGTTTTCCTCTAAAGGTTATAGTTCTTTTTTCCCTGGCTGCCTTGAGAATTTTCTCTTTGTCTTTAGTTTTGGACATCTTTAGTACCATGTGTCTTGGAGAAGATCTGTTAGGGTCCAGGTATCTAGGGGACCTGTTTTCTTCTTGAACTTGGGGTTCCAGATCTTTCCATAGGTTTGGAAAGTTCTCATCTGCTATTTGTTTGAGTATGTTCTCTGTAGAGTGCCGTACCCCTTCTTCTATTCCTATTATCCTGATGTTGTTTTGTCTCATGGAGTCAGATAGTTCTTGTAGAGTTCTTTCAATCCTTTTGGTTCTATGTTCCCTCTCTTCCTCTTTCTTAGCTGTTTCCATGTTCTGATCTTCGATATCACTAATTCTTTCCTCCATCTGGTTGGCCCTGTTTCCTATGGCAGTTATTTCGTTTCTCACTTCTTTTATTGTATTATTTATCTCTCGCATTTCCATGTCAATCTGCCTTATGTTTTGAATTTCTTTGTTAAATTGTTCCTTTTGTTCATGAAGTTCCTTTTTTATGTCATTCATGTCCTTTTTTTATGTTGTTTATGTCAACCATGGTGCTCTGCCAGTATGTTTTCATTTCTCTCACAGCCTTTAGAATGGCTACTTTAAATTCTCTGTCACTTAATTCGGAAAGTTCTAGGTCTAAGAAGCTGTCTTGATAAATTTCCTGTTCTTTCTGAGGAGTTTTAGTTTTTAAGGAATTCATCCTGTCTGCTGGGTTCTTCCTCTTTGACATGAGGGCATTATGTTCAGTAGTGCCCAAGAGCCCAGATTGGTACTTTTGTGATGTCTTGCTGTAGGGCAGACACAAGGTTGTACTACGGGGGCAAGTTTTGGGAGAGAGAGGAGTTATTTCTTATTTCTGGTCTCCTGCCACGTTTGGAGGCGGTGCGCATCTATCATGGTCCCTCCGCTTCCTGTAGTTAGTTGGTTGGGAAGGTTGTAGGAAAGGGGAGAGGTCAACAAAGGCACACTGGAGCAGCTCCATCTTCTGCCCTATGCTGGGGAAGTTGGGTGATACGGCCAAGTTTGCTCTTGCTGGCTGGGGCAAATGCTATCAAATCCGCCTTTCTTCCTGGGCCTGCTTCCGTGGCCAAATGTTGGGGCAGAGTCTGTGGGCTCGCACTGCTTTTAGGACCCAGGGGCGCGCGAACAGGCGTGCACACAAGTCCGAAGCTGTGGGTCTGACCCTGCGGTAGGAAGGCAGCTGGCCGGCCTCCACAGTGGGCCTGGAATGGGAGCCGCAGCCCTGAGCAGGAGCCGCACATGTTGCGCCAGCAACCAGCCCGCCTCCGCAGCGGGCTGGAATGGGAGCCGCAGCCCTGTTTGTGTAGGGGCCGTCTGTTGTCCGCGGGGCAGCTTGTCCGCCTCTGCAGTGGGTCAGAAGGGAGCTGCAGCCCTGTCTGTGTAGGGGCCGTGTGTTGTCCGCGGGGCAACTGGCTCGCCCCCGCAGCGGGCCAGGACCTGGAACCACAGTCCTGTGCAGGAGCCACGCGCGCCTGCGCTGTGGGTACCAAGGGAGCCTAGAGCCAAGATGTCGTGTCTGCAGTTTGGAGTCCTCACTCAGCCCTGCTACCACTCAAGAGTTCCAGAGGTTGGCTCCCAAGGTCTGTCCCCAACTCGCAGCTCCAAATTCCAGCTCCCCAGCCTAACTCCCCAGTGGACTCCCACTGTTCTGCCACTTTGCTAGGGCTTTTACTCTTTTCGCCTCTTGGCCTCTCCCCACCCATGCACTGCGGTCAGCTGCGATTGGGTCCTGTTGCGATCCGTCTTTGCTCCCTCTCCTCTCTCCCGCTTGCCCCTTTCTCTCCAAACCTTAGGTGTTTACTTGCGATGCGTGGATGTCTCAGTTGCCGTTTTTGTCACCTAGGGTCCTCTTTCTTGGCTCCTGGGTGGCCGCTCAATTGTGTTTTCTGGGAGAGGCTTTAGGGACCTCCTCTCCAGTCGCCATTTTGTTCTTTGTCAGTTTTTCTTTTTTGGGGTTTGAATGTGAAAACTGCTTTTAATTTCAAATTCTATTTGTTCATTGCTGGTATAAGGAATATGATTAACTTTTGAATATTATCTTGGTATTCTGCAACTTGCAGTAATCACTTATGAGTTTGAGAGGGTTTGTGTGTGTGCACGCACACACATACACACACACACATAAGAAAGAATTGATAATCATGTAATTTGTGAACAAAGTCAGTCTTATTCTTTCCTTCCCAAACTGTATACCTTTTATTTTTATTTTTTATTGCAATAGCCAAAACTACCAGTACAGTTTTGAAAAGGAGTAGCAAGAGGACATCTTTGTGTACTTGATTTTAGTGGGGAAATTTCAAACTTCTAACCATTAAGTGTGCTATTAGGTGTAAATTTTTTGTAGATATTCTTTATGAAGTTAAGGAAGTTCCCCTGTAATATACTGAATTTTTTTGTCATATATTGGTGTTGGATTCTGTCAAAGCTTTTTCTGCATTTATTGATATGACCATATGTTTTCTGTTTTAATCCTATTGATGAAATGGATTATGTTAATGATTATTGAATGTTAAACCAGCTTTATGTATCTAAGATAAGTCTTTGTGGTTACGTTCCTGAACTCAGGTTTACTAGCTTGCCACTCATGAGCCAGGGATCGAGAAGCAAGGATTGGAAAGAAAAGTAAGTTTATTCAAAATTTTGGCATTCCAGGAAGATGGTGTACTATTGTCCACCTTCCTTGTTCCTAGACCGGCGAGAAAGTTTTCTAAGTATGTAAGAAAAGGCAGAACAAAGGAAAGGGGGAGTTAGGCGATCTCCGGGTGCTGATGTCCAGAAAAATGCCTCCTGGGGTCCAGTTTGCTTTGAGATAATATTATCTCAGTCGCAGTTGTAGGGGTGCTTCATGTGTCACCTGCGGCCTGGTTGCCGGCACCCAGATGTCTAAGGGCTGAATCAGTTTCTTTAAAGTCAGTGTTCTGATTATTAATCAGATTAACCTGGTATGGATGTAACCTCAGGAAAATAGAGCAATTGAACCAGGAGGGGAAGGCAACAAAGAACAGAAGAACATAAACTAAACTAGATTGTTAATTCTGGAAAAGTACACCATCACCCTAACAGTTATAATGTACAATTCATTTTATACATTGTTAGATTCAATTTGGTAATATTTTGTTGTAGATTTTTACATGTACATTCATGAGAGAGATTGATGTGTAGTTTTCTTTTAATCAACATCTTTGACTTTCGTGTTAGAGTTATTCTGGCCTCATAAAATAAATTAGGGTGTATTCTCTCTACTTCTATTCTGACAGATTTAAGAGAATTTATATAATTTCTTTCTTAAATGTTTGGTAGAATTCAGCAGTGGGCCCATGTGGTCCTGGTGCTTTCTGTTTTGGATGGTTATTAATTATTGAATCAACTTACTTAATAGTTATAGACCTATTCAGATTGTCTGTTTCTTTTTGCTTGAGTTTTGGCAGATTGTGTTATTTGAGGAATTGGTCCATTTTATCTTGGTTATCAAATTTGTGGGTATGGTGTTGTTTATGGTCTTCCTTTATTATTTTGTTAATGATCATAGGAGCAATAGTGATGTCCTTTCTTTCATTTCTGATCTTAGTAATTTGAGCCTTCTGTTTTTATTCTTAGTTAGCATATCTAGAGGCTTATTCATTGATCTTTTTGAATACTCAGCTTGGTTTCATTTATTTTTCTCCATTGATTTCTCATCAATTTCATTGATTTTTTTGCTCTAATTTTTATTTTTTGTTTGCTTTTTATTTTATTATTATTATTTTTTAGTTTCCTAAAGTGGAAATTTATATTACTGATTTTTAGACCTTTATTCTTTTCTGGTATATGATTCAGTGCTGTAAAATTCCGCCTAAGCACTGCTTTAGATGTATTTCATAACGTTTTACTCTGAGTCTCCAGGCATTTTATATTTTACTTGACTCCAAGTAGTACCTCTGTAGTTTTGACTTACAATGTTATGTTCCAAACTCTTTTCTGAACTCTATTACTATATTTTTAATCTGCTTTTAAATATCATAACTTGGATCACCTAAAGGCATCTCAAATTCAGCATATGTTGAAACCAAGTTTGCTTTTTCCACTTTCCTGTTACTTTCTGCATAGATTTTATAATGGAGTTCCTTATAATCTTGAATTTTAGTTTTTTGTTTCTTTGTGTTTTTCTTTTTTCTTTTTTTTCTTTTGTGGTGGGGAGGTCAGCTTCTGCTCTCCTTGGGGATTCACAAATAGTGAAAAGACATTATTTTGGTAGTACAGTCTTTACATTCCCACTATGCTTTATGCTGTTTAAAAAGAGTGAAAACTTTGGTTATTCTTGTATAAGGAAAAGAAAGTAAGGGATGATTTGATGATAAGTTCATTGGAAGGAGGTGTAAATAAAAGATAGAGCTTTCTTCCAAATCTATGAAGTGTTATTTACTCTGGATGCAATCTAATAATTTTTTCAGTCTGAAAAGACCGAATAGTCAGAACAGGGCAAAATTAGGTTGGGAATACTTTCTCATTGGTAAATGTGGCTCCAAAAATCAAATGAGTGATCTGGTGTAGTCAATTGGTGACATCTGATAGATCTTACTTGCTTGCGTCTATTCTGATGGATTAGGGCCTCTGTGCTTTAGATGAATAACTTTTTTTGGCTTACTTTGAATTATTACTTATTATTTTAAATTATTTTCTACAATTTCTATCTGTATTTCATATTCCTGTTGTTTCTTGGACTATTTAAAAACTAATGCTCTTCTTGGGTAAAATTCTCCAGAATGTCAGGCTAAAAGTTGAATGTGACCCAACATTTCATGAAGGCTGGGCTTCCAAATGAACACTGAAAATTTCTGAAGTTACATCATTAGCCTAATTTATAACACTTTTTATTCAAAACATGTCTCTGAGATGGTTCTTTTAACATACTGGTTTTCATTTGTATTTAATTTGGTATAATTATTTCAGCTGTTATGACACTTAAAAAAGACAATATACTGTATTTTACCCTTGTATTAGGCAAGATAATGGCACCCCAAAATGTCTACTTTATAGTCCTCAGAACCTCTGTATATTTTACATGGCAAATAAGAATTGAGGTTGCATAAAGAACTAAAGTTGCTAATCAGTTAACTTTAAGATAGAATTATTATTCTACATTATTCTGGTGGGTCCATGTTAAGCCCAAGGGTATTTATGTGAGGAAGAGGGAGGAGAAGAGGAGATTGGAGTGGAATGGCCATTCCTAGTTTTTAAGATGGATGGAAGCCTTGAGCCAAGGAACGTGGAAAGCCTCTAGAAGCTAGAAAAGGGCCAGGAAAGGATTCTCTCCCAGAGCCTCCAGATATGAATTCAGCTCTGCTGACATCTTGATTTTTAGCTCAGTGGGACCGTCATCAGACTTTGGGCCTATAGAACTATAATATAACCAATTTGTGTTGCTTTGAGCTGCTATTTGTGGTAATTTGTTATTGTAGCAATAGCAAATGAATAGTACCCTTCTTTATTGCTACTTGTCTACATGAAGGTCTTGCTTTTCATATTCTAGATACCAGATGATTACATAATTTTCCTAGAAAAATTAACTTACTTTTACTTTAGATCAAAGGCAACCATGATCTTTGTCATAAACAATATGATATTTCTTGCCTCTACAAAATTGGGCACAATATGTTTTGCTGTTGAATATGATATCCATCTGCATGTTTGTGACCATGCACACATATATATGCAATTATACTATATATGTAATATGTTTATATACTATATACATACAGCAAAATGTAAAAGTATATTTTAGAACAATTTACTATATATTTTTATTATTGAGGTCAACCATTATAGCTTAAATATTAAAGTAATCAAACATAATTTTTGGCAAATGGGAAAACTGTAAAGAAGAATATATTTGAAGATCCTTGTTTGAATGATGTAGAGGTTATGAAATAGCACGTGATTAAGTCATTTCCTGTTTGGTTTGTCACGCAGCACTGTTTCCTTGGTTGACATACATGTCAGTACCGTCTATTGGCTTTCAACTTTTGTAATCAGATTATAGACCAAGAGAAGAGAATGTAAATGTTTCACCTTTGATAAAATAGAGGTAGAGCTGACAGAAATGGAATGTGAGGGGCAGAAAGGAGGAAGAGTTAAGAACTGTGATGCCATCTTTCACTCCAAATGCAGAAATTGCGGAAGTAACCCTACACAGTGGTTGCAGGAGTGAACGTGGCTGTGTCCCATTAAACTCTAGGCACAAAAATAGGTGATGGCCGAAGTCCTCTGCTTCTCATTGAAACAGTCAAATACTGCTAAAAGGCCCATAACAAAAATGTGGTTGGCCTATTGAGCCCCTCCTGCCTAACCTTCCAGGAAGCTGACAACCTAAATCCTTTAGCTGGGCTTTTTTTTTTTTTTTTTTTTTTTTTTTTTTTTTTGTATTTCTCTCCATAATTCTAAATAATTTGTGAATCAAGGAGTAGCAGTGTGCTTTTATTTCTAATATTGCTCTCTCTTGATTCTTCAATTTGAGACATTGTCTGTTCATACCCTATTAGTGTAGTTAAAATTATAACTCTCTTATAGCTTCGTCACATGTCTTCCCTCTGGTCATCCAAATCTGTTGTTGGAATTTTGGCTTAAATCTATATTTAGTGTTTTCACTACTACGACCATGCAGATACTGTTCACTCTTGAGCCAGTTAACTCTGCTTGCTTCTTGTCTTGTACAAAATTCTGGTTCTTTTGGAGATAATTTGCTTAGTTTTCTTTGAATCTCATGCTTTTTATTCTTCTAATAGTTGTATAAAATGATTCTTAGTACCATTTTCCATAGAGTGAGAACAGTCATAAAATCTGTTAATTTTGTGTTTTTTCCATGATAACATCATTCCTGCAGTCCCTGATTGTGCTGATCTGATCTGGGATTATTGCTTCTTAAGCTCCTGCATGGCTATCGTACTAATTGCTGTAGCAAATTTGAGTGGGGGGGCATTAATTTTCCATCTTCTCTGTGTTGAGTTTTCTGTTTCCTGGGCCCCTCATTTTGGTGGCACACATTCCTCTCATTGCCAACAAGGAGCACCTGCAGTGGAAGGTTGGTTGTAAGCAGGGCTGCTAGTTTTTTGGTGTTTGATGGGATAACAAGGTTGGAATGTGTAGCACTAATTATGCAGACCTCTGTTTGCTGTCTGGAGCCTACTGTATTCAGCCCTTTTCTGTGCCTCAATGTCTTGAAGCCTGGACCCTACTATGGGTCAGTTTCTTCAGATGTTATGTCTCTTACCTCTTGACAGGAAAGGGTGGTGGTGGGAACCCAGGAGTTTTGTCATTCCTTAAACATATTTTCAGACCATTTTTATTAACCATTTTCAGCCCCACCTTCTTCTTTTTCACAGACTCTGGTATCTTCCGGTTATGTCCCAGGTGGATTGGATTGGTTTTCATACTAGCTGTCTTCATTTAAAGACACTTGGGTTTGACCTCTGTCTTCCCTAAGAAGTGATTACTTCTTTACGTCTTCATCTTCTGTCTTTTATATTGTGCACTGATTTGCAGATATCACCTGCTTTCATGAAGATAAAGTTTATGGTTCTGTTTTTACATTTCTTTGTTTGGAGATGATTTTTCAGGGAAGAAAGGATGGGGTCATCTTAATGACTACCCCAACCATCAGTATATGTTAACTGGTAAATATTTTTCAATTAAAATATTTCTATAACTACAACTGAAAAAATAAGGATTGCATTTATTTTATTGTACAAAGAACAGACCTACAGTCATGTCAGCTTTTGTATTGATATGTGTGTGTGAGTGTATATAAACATGTGGAAATGTATATAACTATTGTGATACAACTCTCAGAAAACTTTTCTTCAACATTTTGATTAGTTTTCTACAATTTTTGACATCTTTTTGTAAGGTAAAATTTGAATTGTTGGGGTTTTTGTTGCTTGCCTCTACATAATTGGCATTTCTGTTTGGGGATATTATCTTCCACTATATTTACAACTTAATAGTATGAAATTGTATAATGGTACCCCAATTTTAGACAAAACGCCATAGTTTTTAGTGTCATCTACAGTCTCATTTACTCTCACAAAGTAGATAAGGTATGACTAAGGGAAGTCAGATCCTAATTTATTAAAAGTTTATAGGAGTTCTAGTTAATTGTCTTTGAAGTTTGGCCTACATTTTCCTATGTAAATAATATTTAAATCTTGTCTGTAGAAGCCTACTTTTATATGTCAAAATTTTGATTAATGTCAATGAACTATTTAATTACGAATCTTAGTTAAAGCAGTGGGTGTCCGGGGCTACACATACTATTTATAGTGGAAAACCAGATCATTTATTTTGTTTGTTCATCTATAGCAAATGGATACTTTTATAAAATACAAAATTATATGTTTATATATTATAGCAATAAAATTGCTATAAAATTTTAATGCTTACTCTCAATTTCTGTATTTTGTTGCAGATGAAAAACAAACAGTTCGTGGACTGCTTTGATCTATAGACCACATTTTGATTACAAACATAGAGGAAAACTGGGGCAGAGTGTTTCCTCCTGGCTAAAGTTTGACATAGCAGAAACTGGCCTCATATTCTGATGCTTCTCTTCCTGGACCTTTTGCTCACTTTTGTTGACTTTATTTCTCAAGCCCAGGAGGTCTCTTTGCCCTCTAAACTCTCAGTAACTGTCAGTTTTGAAGAATTGCACAGGGCACCAGTAAACAAGAACATTGTTTACTATACATCTATTGTGAAGAGAAATTGTGCCAGATGTTGGGATTATAGTAGCATTTAAGTTAGAAATGGCTCTGCCTTTGTAGAATAAGAGTATGATACCAAGAAAGAAAATACATGTAGGTCTATAGACCTGTGTGCCTGTGTATGTGCATGTGTATGAATATGTGATGAACTTCTCACAATCCTGTGAAGGTTGATGGTATTTTTCCCATTTAAGGTGCGTAGTAGAGTTTGGATTTCAACCTAGTCTTCCTGACTTTGAAGGCTCATACTTTTCCCAAAACAGAATTTTATTTTGAGGGGTAGAGTTGATTATCTTCTTTAGGTATTCCCAGTCACACCCAGAATGCCGTAGCTCAGTGGTTTGGAAGAGAACACCTAAGATGCAGATAAAACATAGATCCCTCCTTCAATCTTCCTGGAAATACTTTCATTTAAAAGAAAAGGTACTTTTCAACATGTTTGATGATGGTATCAAACTAGTAGAATTTTAGCTAGTGTTGTAGATTGACTAGATTGAAATAAACATTTTACCACTTGGCGTAGGACGAGGTATTGTTGAAGAGGAGCTGGGCGGACTACCATTTGGCATGTTTACGTCTCAGTCGGCCTGACTGGTGAACTAGTCTTCCCACTTGTAGTACCACACAGGGACTCCTGTAGGGTCCCTTTTCTGAGCTTTGACTTCTTTTACAAATGGCTACAGACAGACTTGCCTGGGGTACAGCTGTTTGTTAGGAGACCTGACGTCCATTCTCCAGACTGCTACTGACTTGCCTCCTTATATGTTTGCTTGAATGTCATCATTTCAATAGGGCGTGACCTGACCACCTCCTCTTTAAAAATGCAAGCCCTCTGTAGTCCCCATCCTCCTCATCCAACTCCATTTTCTCTCCCAAATCACTTACCACTTTCTAACATACCATTTCATTTAATTATTTTTTATGTCTGTTAATTACTGCCTGTCTTCTCTCCTCACTGAAATGTAAGCTTTATTCTTCCAAGGGTGGGGCATTTGTCTCCCCTGTGTTGTTCATGGATATTATAAGAATTCAACACAAGCCTGTTGCAAAAATAACTGCCATTGACAAGCAATCCAATATTTCTTCTTCCCTCAATGCTGCCCTTGGCTTTATCGAAAGGTCTAGGTCACATGATTAAACTTTTTGTTCTAAGTATAAGTAAAATAGCTTTCTTTGTCATAACAGAAGGTCTTTTCTCCTTCTCCTTTGTTACTCCTTGTCTCTATTCATATGACACAAGTATAATCTACGCCAAAAGTAGTTTTCAGTGCTGGAGATGTGAAAGTGAAAACATTTCTGTCTCATGGAACTTATGTTCTAGTTGGGAAAGACTAAGCAAAAAAAATGAACAAATAATTGAATAAAGTAATGATAACATTGGATCTTGGCAGTGGGGTGGGGATGGGGGTGAATCAGCTTTAGACTGACCATCAGAAAGGTCATCTCTGAGCTCAGCTTTTTCTACTCCCTTTCCTGTGCTTTCTGTGCTCTTTTTAGCTATACCTGTGATCCATCTGCAGCATCCTGGAGGACAGGCCCTGCTGGAGAAAGCAAGCTAACGGTAGTGGACTGTGGTATCCCAACAGTTTTTCAAAATCAGGGACAGGATAATTGCTCACCATTCCTATTACTGCCATACTCAAAAGAAGCTTTATTAACAGTGAGTGGGACTAAGGTCGATGAGGCCTTTATGTTTATCTTAGAGTTAACTTATTTTTATAAACACTGCCACCGGTACATCTTTTTATGTAAATTAAAATTCTTTGTCTTAATTTCTTCAATATCAAGTGTAAGACTTGGTGGTTGAGTGAACAGTTAGAGGTCATGGTAATTACCTGTAGAATCCTTTAAACATTATTCATGTATTCATATATACAAAGTTACCAACACAAATGATAGTAGTTGTCAAAGGTATTTGGAGTTACTGTACAAAGATGCCAGCATCATAGCAGCAAAAAGTTTGGATTTAATTGGCTGCGTTCAGTAAAGTTTGAGTTGTATGAATTTGCAATCTCAAATTCTAATTAAAATCCATTTTGTAGCAGAGTACTTTTGAGAGTTTTATAATGAGTAAATTACTTTCAAAATTCTAGCATGTCTCTCTCTCTGGCATTATGACTGCTTCCATCCTTTGGCTGTGCGTTTTGCATTCCTTTGGACCACACAAGCTTCTAAGCATTGGCATTTAGGTTTTTATACTGTAAAATTTTATTGAAAACAATTAATGGAAAACAGGATTTTTTAAAAAATCAGCTGGTTTCTTTAAAATTAATTTGAAACATTGTATTTTAGTGTTATTAAATTAGTCATGGTTTAATATTTTAAAAATCTTTCATATTGGGACTGTTTTGAAACATTTGTATCAATTAAGTACATGTGCAATTTTTCTTAATTTCAGTATTTAACATTTTTTAAGATTTTTCTGATAGAACTTCGGTTTTAAGATTATAATATATTTAATCCTGAAGATTTACATAAAGTTTATACCTTTTTTCATTTAACTCATTCTTTCATCCATAGGAAAAGGAAAATTTTATAATCTTGAGTAGAGTTAGAATGCACAGTGATGATGTAAGTAGATTTGAAAATAATTAAAATTTATCTTTTATTTTAAAAAGGAGTCTCTATCTAGATATCTGGTCCTTTTTTCCTCAAATAAGTCCTGGTTAATCCCAGGATGAAAAATGAACCTTCAAAGTCTTTTATATAAAGAGAACTGCTGAAATTATGGTTAATTCACAAAGCTGAATGAAAAATGACATGGAGTGATTAACATTCTTTTTAATATTTAGTAGATATAGGAACTAGAAAGTGAAGTGTATGCTTTGATGCTTAAACATATTTCTTTCTGCTTGAAAAGATAATAGCAAAACTTGGATTATGAGATAAAATTGAAAATTTCCCCTGGAATTTTTGGTGCTTTTATATTGAGACTCCTTTTGTTTGGGATTATATTATGATTTCCCCTCTGTAAGATGGGAAGGCTGGTCTAGATGGTCTGTGAACCAATGAATTCCTACCAGCTTTCGAGGTGAAGAATTTACTAGTTAAGGCTTGAAAACCCCAAATTTTGGGTTGGAGGGAGAAGTGCTGGGCAGGAGCTGTTTTAGTGTCAGAAATTAGCCTACTTATAAATAATGTAAGTAATGTAAAATTCTTAGGTTTTTTTTTCTGTACCAGAGTACTTCTTTTACCTTGGAGATAGAAGCCCTTTTTCTTAAAATTGTTCATAAATTAGTGAATCTTTAGGTTATACAGCAAGACACTAGAATAACTGGCAGATTGGGAAATTTGCTCATAGACTTTCTGCTTGGCGATGCACAATGATTTTGAAATTGTGTCAAACTGCTGAAAATGTTATTCTAATGAAATAGCAGAGATTTCTTCTTTCAAGAAGCTTCTCTGACTGTAGGTTCAAAACCCTAAGGAGCTTGAAGGTTTTAGGTGCTGTAGGCTTGAGAGTTGGAAGGAATCTTTAGGAACACACAGTTCCCACTTCTTATCCTTTGGTATCTTGAGATATGGCAATGTAGCCTTTAACTCCTTAGAGAAGTGGAGAATTCACTATTTCATTCATTATATAACCTACTCCACTCTTTTTGAAAGGTTTGTCTTATTCTGAGCTTCAGTCTCCCTCTCTATTGTGTATACCTTTTCTGGAGAACAAGCCAAATCTTTCTTGTGCATGGCAGGCTTTTTATTTGACGGGACTCTCGGGTGGTCATTTAGAGCTTACAAATTCACCTGTAAAAGATCAGTCAAAGGAAAAGAGTGGTGTAAGAATTTGAATAGCATAGCTAATCTAACTTGTATTGGCAATGAGCACCTATCCCAGAAGAAGCATGAAATGAGAGACTCTGCTACTACCTCTGTTGTCTCAATTCCCATGTCTTTAGGGTAGTGTGAGTTTGTCTCTGGCCAGGGTGTGATTCTAAGTGTCTAAGGCAGTGGTCCTCAACCTTCCTAATGCCGCGACCCTTTAATACAGCTCCTCATGTTGGGGTGACCCCCCCATAAAATTATTTTCGTTGCTACTTCATAACTGTCATGTTGCTGCTGTTATGAATCGTCATGTAAATATCTGATATATGTTTTCCGATGGTCTTAGGCGACCCTGTGAAAGGGTCCTTCGACCCCCAAAGGGGTCGCGACCCACATTTTGAGAACTGCTGGTAAGGTAAGCAGTTTTTACAACACAGGGTCTCTAACATAATCCAGATACTTTATCTGAGACTGAACTGAACAGGCAGTAATGTGCTCTAGTCCTGGATGAGGAGCAAGTTGTATTGGACTTAACTGAAAGGAGGTATGTTTGTCTCCAGTGTGGTGTCTCTCTGAGAGATTGATGGGAATAATTTTAACGATAAGAAAACTTGGCCCTACCAGATAACTTTAAGAGCTCCGTGCCCTATAAACTGTGGTTCTACTATGTTCGAAATAACAAAACACTCCCTTTGTGTTCTCCAATTTAAACAGACTAAATTATGTCTTACGATGAGTGAGCTGACCCATTTCTGTTTCCCAGATGGGAGCTCTCCAGTTTGTTAATATTCATTTCTTAAAATTTGAAAAACACCGTTAACGTAGTTTGACCACATAATGACTTGCTCTGTTCTGGACACAGTACTTCTATTATCATAGCCTAAGACGGTGGTAACATATTTAGCAGACTTGTCACACTGTCGACTCATTTAAGCCTGTGGTCCACGAAGCCACTGCTGTGGGTATTGGCTGTTTTGACTGGTGGTTCAGTATGTTGCTAGGATAATCTGCCCTGTCCACCTTTTGGGGGACTTTTACATTCCTTTTATTTGTTCTAAACAGCTTTTTAGTGGTCTTTGTTTATCTGTAGAGATGTCCTATGTGAAGGGAACCATTATGCATTTCAGTCGGAACAAAGACACGGTTTTTTGAAGCACAAAGTTCATTGTCCTATAAGCACTTTTTAAGTCTAACACACATATGGGAAAGTACACAGGTGCAGCCAGCACACACGTCAAGAATAGAACCTTACTCTAGAAGTCTGTGTGCCTTTTTATACTCACAGCCCTCCCCTCTCCAGGGGTAACCAGTGTGCTGACTTAAAACATTGCAAATTAATTCTGCCTGTTGGTGAGCTTATTGGCATGGGATCACATGCAGTCTGTAGTTTTTCAGTATTTGGCTTTCTTTAATCAATGTTATGCTGTGAGATTCACCCAAATTATTGTATAAAGTTGTAGTTTGTTCATTCTTGTTGACGTTTAGTGTTCCATTGCAACAATGTGGTATTTACCCCTTCTACAGGTGATGAGTATTTGAGTTGCTCCAGATTTTTAGGTATTAGGGACAATCTTGCTCTAACTATTCTAGTACAGGTCTTTTGGTAATTGTATAAACTCAGTTCTGTTGGATACCATACCTGGGAGTGGAATTGCTGAGCTATGTGGGATGCTTCTGTTCATCTCTATGGTATGTTTGTGTTCAGATACTGCCAGTTTTCCAAAACTATTGTACAAATTTACACTCGTGCCATAAGTGTCTCTGAGAATTCTGGCTGCTCCCCATCCTCATATTTTCTAAGTTTAACATAGAAATTTTATACATTTTGTTAACTTATTCTTTAGTATTTGATTTTTTTAGTGCTATTATAAATGTTATTTTAAAAAAATTTGTATTTTGCCACTGGTTTGCCTTGTTTGCTAAGGTATTTTTTATTGTGAATTGGTGGCGAATATTCTCAAGTGCTTGTGTTGCATCTGCTGTGATGATAATCTAATGTTTGTCTTTTTCTTTCCCCCTATTTGGTGAGGAGACTTAGTTGTTGACTTTTGAATTTTAAACCACTCTTGCTTTACTGGAATAAATCCCCTTGGCCATGATGTATCATCTTTCATATATATCACTGAATTGATTTACAGATATTTTATTTAAGGTTTTCACAAATATTTCCATATGCAGATTTTTATAATTTTCTTATAATGTCCATGTCAGAAGTTGGTATCAACATTATGCTGTCCTCAAAAAAAAGAGTTGGGAAATTTTTCTCTTTTTTTCATTTCTGGAACTATATGTATAAAATCGACACTATGTCTTCCTTAAACATTAGGAATATTTTAACTGTAAAGTTATCTGAGCCTAGTATTTTCTTCATGGGCAAGTTTTTAGATACTAGATTCAATTTCTTAATTGTTGTTTTAGTGCTATTTATAGTTTTTATTTTTTTGATAAGCTCAGTTTTCATAGAATTTGTTCATTTTATATAAATTGTCAAACCCTTACCTCTAAAATTTTTAGTGTTCTCTTTTTAATATTTGTAAGATCTATGCTGATATTGCTTGCCATTTTCTTTATTGATACTGAAAATTTATTTTCTTGATCAATCCTACTAGGTATTGATTAACTTTAGCAAGTCTTTTATAGAAACAACTTTGATTTATATTTATTTTGGATATATGTTTGTTTATTTTGTTAAATTTTGCTCTTTATTTTTTCTTCTGTCTAGACATGATTGATTAGCTGTTCCTTTTCTAGCTTCTTGATTTTAGCTCTTCTGTTTTGCTAATATAGGCATTAAAGACCATAAATGTCCCATTAAATCACTGCTTTAGCTACATCCCACAATTTTTTATGATTTTAATTATTTTTAAGGTAAATATTATTTCCTAATTTCCATTATTTTTTATTTATGAATTGTTCAGAACTGTATTTCCTAATTTCTAAACAGCTTGGCATTTTCTAGGTATCTTGATGTAATTGATTCCACTGTGACCAGAGAGCATATTCTGAATGATTGTAGACTTTTGAAATTTGGTATATATTCTATATGCATGTGAAAAGAATGTATTGTCTAATCTTTCTGCGTGCAGTGTTTTGTTTGTATGTATGTAATAGAAATAATTTGTTACTGTTAATTGTGTTCAGGTGATTTATATCTTACTAACTTCCGTTTTCTATTTTTCTGTCAAAAGTCTCACACTGTAACTGTGAATTTTTGAAAATCTGTTCATTTTGGCAATCTATAGAAATTACACTATCAGGTACATATAGTTTTAGAATGTTTAAATTTTTTTTTTCTGTTGGATCCTTTTATTATCATGGAATGTCCTTCATTACCTTTAGTAATATATCTTGAAGTCTTTATTTGATGTTAGTACAATTATATCAAGTATATTTTAGTGTAATAAGATCATACATTTTTTTAAAGGTGTACGCGAATTTACAGCTGCACTGATTCACCTTCATTTTTATACATAGAGATTTATAATTTTGTTGTTGAATTCACCAGGTATTACTCTCAGCCCAGCATAAACACCCTTAGTCCCTTCTAGCCCTGAAATCTTTGGAAACATCCTGGATTACAGGGGCATCAGCTCATGCTTTTCTCCTAGTCTTCGGTTTTTACTTGGTTGATCTATTTTAGGAAGGTGGAGGCATATTCTGAAGTCAGTCAGGGCCATATCATACTAAACTCTATATTCATTAGTACCTTTTTTGGCTTAATTCTTTCCTTTCAGGTGTGAGTGCTGCTCTGCAAGGCTTTGCTCAGGCATTGTTTTTCTGGAATCTCCTGTTTTTCCCTATACTCTCTGTGCTTGGTTATTCAGGGACTTCTGCATTCCACCTGCCCCAGTCTCCAGACCTTCTCTAATTACTGTGTCTTTCCTGGGTGCATTCTGGGGCATCTGGTTCTCTTCTGGTCTTGGACACAGGGAGGAATAACCCCAGAGGATTATGATAGAGGTAGTTAGTTAAAATGTGCATGAATATAAAACTTCTTAATTCTCTTTACAACTTCTAATGCCCCAAACTCCCTCTGTACCCTTAGCAGGAAGATCTTTTTTTCATTGCTTCCCAAGTCTTTAATACCATGATTATGAAGAATTTGTTAGGAAGCTTCTCTCATTTGTGAAACACTGGACACACTTATGCAGAGACTTGGGGGCCTTCCATTATTGCCCTCTTGTATCCTCTACACTTTGACCTCTATGTGGTACATTATGCAGAAGGCCGTATAGAGCCTTCAGGTTCACTAATGATGAAGCAACTGAGGTCCAGGGTAATGATGACTTGCCTGGATCCATATACAGTGCATGTTATGGCACTTAACCAGTCAGGTAACCAACACCTGTGAGGATTGGTAGATATTGGGTAAATATAAGTAGACTCTTCATTAACTAGAACTCAAGCAAACAACACTCTCAAGCAATCAGCAAAATCTCGAGCAACCAGTATTTTGCCACTTGCTTGAGAGTGCCAGTTGCTTGAGAGTACTGGTTACTTGAGTTCTGGTTAACCAAGATGCTATTATACTTTAGCAGTAGAAATATGTCTTATTCCCTGACTTATTCTTAGATAATTGTTCTTTTAAATACTTTAGTTTAAAAGAAAATTTTTTTTTTGTTAAAAACATATAACTTGCTAACCAATGTCATCCCAATAAATTTTTAAAAATGCACCTTGGCTCTGCTGTTTATTAAGCATCTGACTTTGGGTAAGTTTATTCACCTACCCATGCCTTGCTTTCCTCATCTGTAAAATGGATTGATAACCATTTCGTGAGTCTGTTTCAGGATAAATGAAGTAGTCTCATAAAACGCATTGCCTATAGTCCCTGGCCTATAGTAAGCACTGAAACCAAATATCTGTTAAGATTATGATGAAGATAATGATGAAATGGTGAAATTTCATTTTATGGATACATTCCACCAAATTCACATAGTTAAATTCTATAAGGAAAAGTCTAATTTTCCATTAACTTCCATTTTATAGTTGTTTGTTTTCTAGTGGGTAAGATTTTTCTTGTGACTCCATTAAACCACAAGAAACTGGTTGCATTATTGAGCACTGTAATTGCTCACAGTCCTTCCCTAACCATTGACTTTTTCCTAGCAGCACTCTCCTCTCTTTGGGACCTTGTCACCATTGCAGGGTATTTTTTTCCTCTTCTTGGACCAGAGGCATTTTGTATAGAAACCTCCACGTTTTTTCTGCTCTTTGATTATTGACATAATCTCAGTGCCTAGTGGTCACAACATTATGGTACCTGACTTGCCAGCCTACTTACTTGTCTAGATATTGCAGATGGAAATTATTGTTCTTCCAAACTTTGGGTAATATTTTCTAAGGTATAGGGGCAGATTTCATGTCACCCACCCACAGTGAAGAATATTTGTTACTATTAATATCAGTGCCAATTTAGAACAATTTTTACATTGATCATAAAATTACCCTATGATTATCTTCTTTTTGTAGCACATATGTTTTTATTTCCTTTTCTAATTCATCCTTGTAGACTATTTTTAGTTTTAAAATTCCAGTAGGGTCTAAGTTAACTGTATATCATTTAAAAAACATATAAGATACTATCAAAAGTGAAGGAAACATAATGTATATTATGTTATTTTTCAATACTTTAATGATCCTAGGAGTGCAGTAATAAGATTTACTGCATAGCACACTTACTAGAGACATTTTCAAAATAATTCAAGTTATAGGTATTAGAGATATATGTGCAATATAAAGGTAAATTAAATGTCACAATCATGAAAAACGCAGTAAAATTTTCTAAGTGATTAATTGTGTGAACAGTAACACATATGTGAATATCTTTTCATGTTCGATCAGTTTTATTTCTGATGGTAGTAAAAACAAGTGAATGAAATGCAAAATGTCGACTGCAAGGTAATAGTTGGAGTTTTTACATGCATAAAGGAGCCAGGGTGAATTTATGGTCTTATGATGGCAGCTAATATTGAGTGTACGCTTTGGAAGTAATCTATAGCACCATGGCCAAATACCATGGGGACAAAATCACAGTTGGTATGTGCTGTGTTTGTTGATTACCTTTCTTGGTTATGTAAAATATTATCTGATACTACTTATCTGTGTTTGTTCATGATTAGATATGTGCCCATCATTAGCCTCCTCTTTCCTTCTTTAGACTGTATGTGATAGAATCAGTTAAAACTGCAAGCAGTCTTTTTTTCTTTTTCTTTCTTTCTTTTTTTTTTTGTGGTTCCCTGCTTGAGAATTGAACCCAGACTGTGGCATTGAGAGCGCCAAAGCCTAGCCAGTACACCACCAGGGAACCCCCTCAAACAGTATTTTTATATTCTGGCACCATGTATTTCACTTAAAAATGTTTTTTTCACTGAATATACAAGGGCTGTCAGAAAAGTATCCGGCCACGTAATATGAAAAACAGAGGCAGGCGTGGCTGGATATTCTTATTGAAAGCCCTTGTGTGATTCCGAAATGTATCAAATTACTATTTTTACTTGATTTGTTCTGTAGAACTTTTAAGTTCTGTACTCTTTTGAGTCAAAATTAAGATAAATGTCTTAGTTTCAGCCCGTGTGCCTTATTTCCCAGAACATCTTCCGTCCCACGAGTACTTGAGGGAGGCATGCTTAGTGACTTGCCCTGATCTTGCTGCCACGTGTCTACTGCTCCTCTTGCCACTGGTCAGATCCTGTTCCCTGCTGTTTCCTGCGCTTTGCTATGTTAAATTAATCTGTGGTTTTCTTCTCTCTGTTCCTACCTCTAGGCAGGAAGAGAGGTATACTTTAACTTGTACTGCAGGTGTTGAGGGTAATTGTTTACCTAAATCTAAGTTGATAAAATCTGCTTTTACAAACTAAACGTGAGAAGACAGCAGACAACTTAATACATGTCTGCTTTTAAGTAACTAAATATTAAACAAGCAAATTCTTTGGACTACATCACATTTTATAAACATGTTTAATCAAAAACCAACTCAGAGAAGGTTAATAGAAATTAATGAAATTGATCTCCTTTTGTAAGGAAGATGGTTTTATAAGGAAAATGATGTAATACTCTGTAGATTTCAGTCAGAAGTCTTGAGCAGATTTGAAAAAAGATGTTCCTTGTGGCATGTCCATAGCAAAATGAGTCAGTTCCCAAAGATGATGGGAGGAGTGCTTGCTTGCTTTCTTTCTTTACTATATAGTCTAGTGGCCTTTACATTGCCCCAATATTCTCCTTATTTAGAATTTAGTCAGTTGTACTTAACTCACCTTTTATATTTAATAGAACAATCACCTCCAGTTGGCTAAGATCTCTGATTAAAGATTCTGATTGGTGTGTGTCTCAAGCTTTTCTTACCGGTTGTATAATCACTTCTCATTGTCTTTGTGATCTCCATCTGGGCAGTAAAACCAAGGAAAGTTTCCTAGTGAATCATTAGTGTTTCTAATAAGCCTCGTATTAGAAGCAAACAGAATTCCTTTCATTTTGCTTGGGATAGGTCTTCAGACACTGTATAGAAAGCTTAATTTTGAAGTGTTGGAAGCCTAGGTAAAGAGAATTCCTTTGAATTTTTTAAAGCCTATTATTGTATCAAGTCAAAGTGCTTAAAAGCTATGTACTTGGGACACATTTCAGTAGCCTTTTGAAAACATACTTCAAAAGAATTATTATTTAATGGTATGACACAATTAAAGAAAAGGCTATATGACACTTTCTATTAGTTTTTGTAAAGATTACACTTGAATTTCGTTGGTTCTGTTCTTAATACATTATAAAGATTCAATGTGATAAAGACTTAGAGCTTTTATATTAGAATAATTTCCATCTCTTCTCAAAAACTAGTATCTATTCCTTTGTTAGAAAACATGATTCAGAGCCCAAAAATTTCCCAGTTTGAGACGCTTTCTAAGAATCACAAAGCCAAATTAATTATAGCTTGAGTATTCTGGTAGAAACCTTATGAATGTTCTTCATTCATTGGTTCATGTTCTTGATTCATTATTATAATGTTCCACTTTGATATCTTTTATTTTTGTAAACAGGAAGCACAGAAATAACTGAATAAGCTACATCATTTAATTTTAAACTGTAGTATTAGTGTATATAGCCATATTTCAACTTGGGAAAATAATTCTTTTCCTTAAGCTTTATACTCCTAAGCTGTTTAAAAACAAATTATGGGGAAATCTCCTAAATCAGTATCCCAGTTGAGTGAACCCCCTGTTCAACTCTGAGCAGAGTTGCTCTCATGCAAGTGGATACCAGTGCTGGAGCTCTTGCTCCAAAGGTCACTGCATTATCTTAGCATAGCAGGTGAAGAGGTCGATGGTCACCCCATTTCATTCATACATTCTAAAGTGATAGCTATTGCCAACATAGATTTCTCCCTCTTGATATTTTCTCCCTAGAGATTTGGAACCTCTGTTTGAACTTCCATTCCCAAATTTCAGAAAGTACTCTCAAGATCTTCCTTTTCAAAAGTATTCTTGGAATTACCTAAATTGCAGGTTATAAAACAATTCCTTGATTATGCTTTTTATATAGCTGAGCAATTTATTTTTGCATTGCAATTTATCTTCCAGGAAAATTGATGAAATATGTATACTTTGAGTTACTGATTTATGTTAAACAGGATACAAGTGCCAAATGTTTATTCAAATAGATAACATTTGTTTTTGGTGTTTAAAAATTTTATTATTACTGAGCATGTTTTACCAGTTTCTTTTAAAATTAACATGCATTTTACTTTTTTGAAAAGTTTGAGTCATGAAACTTTTTGGTGGTTCTTCTATAGGATCCTGGCTACTGGGTGAAGATTCATCACTTAGAATACACAGATGGGGGGATCCTGGATCCAGATGATATCTTGGCAGATGTCGTTGAAGACAAAGATAAGGTAGATAACTCTCAAATTGTTCTTTTTTCCCCACTATAGAGCTGCGTGTTTTACAGAGATCGAAATCCTTAACAAACTCATGTGTCAGTTATTATTAAAAGGTGCCGTCTGTTCAGGTTTCACCTGGACAGCCCATAAATGAAAGTTCTCCATCAGATGTTCAAAAAACTTTGTCAAGTTTTGGAAATCTGTTCATGGTGGTCTAATTAGCAAACACTTTATTCCCAAGGGTTCCTGATGCATCTCAGGAAATTAGTATCAGGCTCTGAGGCTGTTGGAGTTCTCATTGCCATTGTTGTCTCTGGAGTTTGTTCCTGACTCTTGCTAAATATGCGATGTAATGGCTGAGATTTGAACATGTTTCAAAGTAAAGAACACAATGGGAGGAAAGTCTTATGAAGAACTATCGTGAAGGTTTCTCCTCAAGTAGCTGGCAAGCAATTGTCATTTGTGATAATTTTTGTTTTTGTTGCTAAAATAAACATGCAATTAAATATTCCAAAAAGTTGGAACATGTTTTGCCACCTACTTAGGTATAATTCCATTGCACATACCTTGTTTTGATGAGACTTTTCTTCTGATGCTGAACTGAAAAAGGTATAAGTTAAACTCTTCAGTTGGAATATGCTGGGTAATCACTGTGAAGACACATTGTTTATTATTGTTTTTGTGCTGGGCTCTCTAATCAATCATTACTGTGTCCTTCAGAATTGAACTACAGTATTCTCTGAGATCACCTTGCTTAAAAATTTCTTCTGTGGTGTATCCTTATTGCCTTTGCATTAGGCTAACTTATGTCTGTAATGTGTTACTTCATATTGTTTTTTGCAGTTTCAAGTAGGAGTGTGTGTGTGTGTGTGTGTGTGTGTGTGTGTCTACCGACTAGACAGGAATATAAATCAGTGATTTATTGAATTCAGGTAAAATTAACATTTTTCCTTTTCTATAAGATCTTTTTGAACTGTTCAAATTTACATTAATCTTTGTAGACGTTCTACCCACTTATTTTCTCTACTTTCTGTTCGGACTTAATCTTAGTTTGGCTTGCATTATAATTAGCCATTGCATAAGGGACTTATCTCTAAATAGATTAAAATCTTCTAGAGGACATGGACCAAGAGATGTTTGTTTATTTTATGTTCCTTATATTAATAATATCTGATATAATATCTTATCCAAACTTGATTTTCAAAGAACACTTAACTGAATTAATGAGTGAAAAAGAAAGCTTCACTCTTTACAGGTAACTCCTGCTTTACATGATTTTGATGCATAAGTTTCCTTTGTTGTTTGGTCTTATGTTCATAACTTTAAAGGACTCTTACTTCAATATTTCTCTGTTTCACATTCTGCTGCTTCTCTCTAGCCATCTTCTTCCTTTGAAATAGCCTAGGCATTTGGGTTGTTAATGAAGAAGTTTTCAAAGTTCACTGATATCCGTATATTAGAATGAAAAGCAGAGAAGTGGCAAGTTTAAGAAGTGCCAGAAGAAAATGTCTGACCCCAGCCTCATCGAAGACCTTGTTATAGGAAGGACGATTCCTTAAACAATGCTGGGGGAAACAATTTGTCCTATAGAACTTTTTGGAGACTTCTTTTAAACTGTCTTAGCAGTGAGCTTTTTAGCCATAATCAATTTACTCAACACATGAACAGGATTATTATATTATAATCTCTGTTTCAAAAGGAACTTCACCCCTACAAAACAAGGTGAAAAAGGTGAGGTAATAAGTTAATATACTGGCAAAGGATTAGTGCTGTTTATATTCATTTCCATAACCTACTTTAACTCTTCTACATTTAGCCAAACAGGTATTGTTCTGCAGAGTTGATGAAAATTACACTTTTGATATTGCCAGGAAATAATTGTACTCTCAACTTTTTTCCTTTTTAATAATAATGTAAGTGAAAAAGCATATCACTTAGGTTTTTCTGACATTCTCTCTGTAGTTTTAAGATTTCTTCATTGTCCATATGGTTAGTGTGGAAAGAAGGTTCTGGCAGCTTCATTTTTACTTTATTTTTTGTCAGTTTAGATTAAGACATAATTATAAATGATGCTTCTGGATGTTTAGTGATATATTAAATTTACCCAAGATCCTTTGAGACAATATGGAGCTCAGATAAAACTACAACTCACCTATTTTGAAATTGGCTGTCTAATACTCTTGCATTTAGAATACAAATAGAATTTAGAATACAGATAGAAAGCAAACCCAGAGAGGCATGGATGGATATGTATAATCCTTGTGCCAAAGCCCACATACTTCCATGCCCAGGAAGGACTCTCACTACAGGTGAGAAATGGCAGTTAGGAAGCTTTGGTAGTTTAGCTGGAAAGGATGAGGCAGGAAAAACAGATACAGAATCAGAAAGCACTATAGGCTGGGGCCATTTATATGGAAAAGCAATCTAGTATACACTTCTGTAAAGACTGAAAAACTAGAGCTTAACTCGTAGTCTACTTAAAATCAGACACGGGGCTAAGATAGTTTAGTCAGTTTTCTAAAAAAGTGACTTTCTAAATTGCTGGCACCAGAAGTAGTTTGCCTTTGGTCTTACTTTTCTTACTCCTTTGGCCAACACAGTACATGGTGCATTCATGACATCTCTTCGGGAGGTGGTTTTTTTTAACTTGCATTTCTATGAGAACCCCTTTACAGGCCAACCAAGTATTTACCATGGTGCACTATTTCTGTCCTATGTTTTGTCAAATATTATTGCAGCAACATTAGAATTTTGCATCTTATAAATAATATTTATGTAAAATTGGTGCTGAAACAAGAATTATCCAATGTGACAATCATTCTCAAAAATTTTTGAATTTAATGTATCAATCTGATGATTCAAGTTCTTTGGATAAATACTTAAGAATTTACAATTTTATACTAATGTTTTCTGTGCCTGCCTAAGGCTACTGACTTTAGTTTACATAATAACAACTACTTAATACTTTATTGAGCACTAATAGTGGCCCAGAATGTCTTTGGCACTTAGCTATTTTATTTTAGAGCAACCCTGCAGGCAGGAGCTATTCATCATCTCTATTTTTCATTTCTGAGGACCCCTACAGAAATTGTGACTTGCTAAAGACCACACAGGTAGTGACTGGCAGAATCAGACCCTAGAATTTAAATTTCTACACTCTATTTTGCTCGTTTACTACGTGCCAAACAGTGTGTTGGATGCTTGTATCTAAAATTGCTAATTAAGAAAATTTGTAAATCATAAATAAGCATAAACTTTTTATTGTTGAAAGATAATAGGATTATGGAGTATAACAAAATCAATTCAAAATCAATATGTCATGCATATATAGTTAACTTCAAATCTTCTTGCCTGCAGCCTACATCTAATTTATTGTAAAGGCATGCTGGTTTCACCTCTGCTGCTTTCTCTTGAATCACCTCTTCCATGTCCCAGATTACTCAGTTCAGGGACAGTTTAATTCCATGTGAACTTTACAGACTACACTTGCTGTCTAGTCACTATATGCAGTTTCATAGATAAATAAAATTCTATATTTCACTAACTTTTGGATAGGTAGCCAAATGTGCACTAATTATATATTGTGCTATCTGCAGTAGGCAGAATAATGGCCCCCAAAAGATGTCTACATCCTAATCCCTAGAACTGGTGTTTATGTATGCCACATGGCAGAAGGGTCTTTGCAAATGTGATTAAGGACCTTAAAATGGGAGATTATTCTGGATTATTTGGGTGAGCCCAGTGCAATCTCAAGAGTCCTTAAAATTGAAAGAGGAAGGCAGGAGAGTCCATATTAGAGAGAGATGATGTGAGAAAGAGTTGAGTATCCAATACTGGCTTTGAAAATAAAGCCAAAGAAAGCAATCACCTTCTAGAAGCTGGAAAAGACAAAGGAATGGATCCTGCCATACAGCCACTAGAAGGAACACAGCCTTGATTTTAGCTGTTCAGATATCTCGCCTCCAGAATTGTAACATAAATTTGTGTTGCTTGAAGCCACTGTATTTGTGGTAATTTGTTATAGCATCAGTAGGACACTCATACACTGTCTCTTAATCCAGTTTTAAACTTTTAAAGTGATGATAGTCTTCTCCAGTTTGATCCTAACTAGGCTTTTAAGATCTTGTAAGACAAGGAAAATACCTTATACTTCAGGTTAGTTGGTTGCTCTGTAAATTCCTTCGAAAGTCCATCAAATTGATTCTCAGTTCATTGGATGAGCCTTCACTCTTTGGGCCTGGAATGTTATGTTGTTATATAGAAATCATTTCAGTGCCACAAACAAGAGATATGTAATATTCACTTACCAGTTTCTTATTGCAATCTGTAAAGGTGCTAAGAAATCTAAAGATTGATGCTCAGGCCACTGCTTGTTGTTCGCTAATTGCTGTTTGGGAGTTTGGAAACCTCTGAACATTGAACTTTTTCAAAGATAGTTTCCTTGTTAGTTGTCATTATTGTATCTTGATTTGGTTGTGGAAGACAGTTGCCATGTAATACTGAAATATGGCAGTGTAACTTCTATTATGGTAAAGTGGATTACAGCCTTGGTTTTACTACAGATACAAAAGTTAAACTGTGTTATGTGGTAAAGTGCAGTGGGAGAATGTCTCTGTCTTTGAAGGAACTTTGACTCTTACCTTAGTTCATTTTGGGGAGATGTCAGAATCTGGACTCTATGAGCATAGATCACATGTGCTATTGGTACTCAAATATTACAGTTCCAGTTCAGCATTATTCCTATTAGTTATGTGTCCTTGGGCATGTTTCTTTATTTCTATCAGTCTTGAGTTCCCCATTTGTAAAATGTTGTCTTTTATCTGATAGGGTCAGTGCAGAAAATCTATAGTAAGTTGTAAGTGCAGTATGGTATGTAGTAAGTGCTCAAATGTTAGCTTATATTAATAATATTATTATGGAAGTGTTGTTAGTATGTTTTTTTTTTACCTGTTTTGATTTAACTACTAAATGTTTTAAGTATTGAAATACCAAATAAACTATTTTACAGTACATTGTGTTTTTAAAAACCCTTCTTAAATTTGCTTAAAAGTTATTAACTTGTTCAAATTAATAGTTTTATGGGAAAATTCTTTATTATTACTATAAAACATTTGGATTTACATATTATTGAGAAATCAAAATGCCAGTGTGACTAACTTCAGCATTAAACTAAGAATCTTTTTATCAAAACATAGTATTTGGTAATACAGTGTCAAGGGCGCCTAGGGATCCAGCGTGGCTTTGAAATGGGGCCTGGTTTGCACGCTGAGTGCACTGGTGACCTCAAACCAGACTCTCCTTCAGCCCACACTGCTCTCTGAGCACCCTCTGTTGCCCTCTAGCGGAGCCCATAGCTACCTAGAAACCAGCTTACAGGAGATGCTCCCTGAATGTGATGGTGTTTTGGGTTCTATTAATACTTCATTCTAAATGAATTTTTACTGTATTTTTAGTACAACCCACAGACTCAGTTACGGGTAGTAAAAGCAGAGTTTATATTTCAATCAGCGGTTGTCATTTCTTCAAGCTCATCAGTCATACCAATATTTCCCTTTGTTTTTGTGAGTTTCCTTAGAAGGGCTAAAGCAAAACTTTTTGCATTTATAAAATTCCTGCTTTTGGTTTTGACTTTTTCCAGTCTTCATCTTCACTAGTTGAAAGCTTAGTTTCTGGTTGTGATGAAGTATGAAACTTTTTCATTTTGTAGTTAAACAATTTATGAGATACATTGTGTTTTTCTGGGGGTAAGAGCTGCTAAATTAAGTTAGATTTCTTTAAAGAAAAGGTTCTGAATCAATAACTTCATTTTTGAGTCTTAATTTTGTCAGTAAGACTCCCTTTTCAATTTTAACCCTCCCCCCATCAGAATATGGTATTTTGGGTTTTTTTTCCTTCAAAAGCTTTTATTTGGTTCATGGGTGTTGTTTTGAAACCACCGCTGAGAGGAAGTTTGCAGAATATTTCAGAAATAAATGCAGAAGCCACTAAAGGATAAAAAGATTACCTTGGCCAAGAAATGCCATCTCAGACTTTTAAAGAATATCCTCTGCTTACAGAATTATGAAACCATAGAGTCAGAACGAGAAGAGATCTCAGCAATCACGTGGCCTAACCCCATCACCTTGCAAAAGAAACCAGGGAAGAGCTTACAGGGGTCCCTATTCGAGCCCACATCTTTCTGAGTCCATTTCTGCACGTCCTCCCTAGAATCCTGGTAATAGCTGGTGCAGATCAAAACTACTCCATTTCCTCCCTCCAAGTTGGCTTCCTTCTTTTGATTTCCTTGTTTTTGTTGATAGGAAGGTCTTCTTCTAGGCTTTCAGTTTGAATATGCAGTTGTTTTTATTTATTTATTTTTAAAAGAGCTTTACGGAGATGTTATTAACATATGGTACAATTCACCCATTTAAAGTGTACAGTTCTTTGTGACAATATGAGTGGACCTTGAGGGCATTATGCTAAGTGAAATTAGTCAGAAAGAGAAAGACAGATGCTTTATGATCTCACTTATATGTGGAATCTAAAAAGCAAAACAAAACACAGGCTCATAGATACAGAGAATAGATTGTGATTGTTGCCAGAGGTGGGGAGAAAAAGGGTAAGAAAAATGGGTGAAGAGAGTCCAAAGGTACAAACTTTCAGTTATAAAATAGCTAAGTCATAGGGATGTAATGTACAGTATAGTGACTATAGTTAATAATACTTCATCGCATATTTGAAAGTATTTGTTTTAAAAATTAATGAATTACTCTGTCATTCTTTTACCTGTCTCGTGTGTCTATTTGATCTCTGTATTTCCACAGCTTCCAAAGTTAAATGCATAAAATCTCACGGTTACTTTATATGGTACAGAATGGAAACTTCATGAGGAGAGAGGGCTTTGTTCTGTTGGCTGTTGCATTCTGAGTATCTGCAGCAGTGCCTGGCACTTTCTTAGCTCTCCAGAGAGTTGTAGAGTGGAGTGGAATTGTGTATTTGTGTTCGTTTTCAGGTCTTGAGTAAGCCATTTAAGCACTCTAAATTCCATGGTTTTTTAATTGATAAATGAGAGTGATAAATGACATCTTTCTCACAATGTCATTGGGAAGGTTGAGAAGTTATATGTAAAAATAAAATGGAAATTATAAAGTACTATGTACATGTAAAATGTATTTATTCCTGCTGCTCAATTCTTATTGATCTTTCAAGATCCAGGTCAAATTGTATTTTCTTCCAGTCAATGTTTGCCGACCATCCCAATCCTAAGTGAATTCTCTGTGCTCTGTAATTTTATAGAAATCATTTAGTATTCTTAAAAAGAAAGTCCTATTGCCTAGTAATATTTATCAGTTGCCATCTGAGATTCTTAAGAATTTTTTGATGGTTTGACGTGTCTTAATTTTGTATCCTTAAATTTCTTATATGCTCCTTTACGACTGGAATGGTCTCTTAAAATACTTTTAACACCTGGACTTTTTACCTGAGGTTTTAGTGTTTAACCAACATGTTTCATTTTAGTTAGTGACAGAGTTTGAACTACAATTGAAGATTTCTAAAAGTCCTTCCTTTTCTTTCACCGAACTATGTTGTCTCTTAAATATTTCATTAGAAGGCAGTTTATGGGCACGTTTCAACCCCAGAGGAGCACTTTGGAATCAATGCCTTTGTGACCTTACTATGGCAGAGACAAATGGGGTTGGGAGATAGGAACTTAAATCAAAGTAATCCAGATGATGGCCATGTCAACTATGTTCTCCCTGGTGCCTTCTGCAATTTAGTAGGTTGGTAACTAGTGTGTGTGTGTGTGTGTGTGTGTGTGTGTGTGTGTCTGTGAGCGTGAGTGAGAGACGGAGAACCAGCACAGATGTGTGTGCGTGTGCGTGTGTGTGTCTGTGAGTGTGAGTGAGAGACGGAGAACCAGCACAGATGTGTGTGTGTGTGCGTGTGTGTGTCTGTGAGTGTGAGTGAGAGACGGAGAACCAGCACAGATGTGTGTGTGTGTGTGTGCGTGTGTGTGGAGGGTGTGTGTGTGTGTGTGTGTGCGTGTGTGTGGAGGGTGTGTGTGTGTGTGTGTGTGTGTGTGGAGGGTGTGTGTGCTCATGTGCACGTCGGTGATGCAAACCTTTTACCAGAGGTTGGGAAGAAAATCTCAAGTTTGATGACACTGTTAATTTAGCTCGGCGTTTGAGTACAGTGAAGATTAAAATATAAGAAAAGGTTCAATATATGTGTAAAACTTCAAGTTTGATTGGAGGGAAAAAGAAAATAAAACTTGAGACCAAAATACTGCTTTACTTAGAGCTAAACATGTAATTCTAAAAACATCCCAAAATCAATGACCATTTTTACCATTGCAGTATGCCTACAGCCATATGCTGTGCTATCGGACCAGGTTCTACCAATGTTCTCTTTCACATGAACTTTCTAAACTGTTTGTATGGGGATACCTATGCCCAAGAGCTATGGGACCATTATTTTTAAATAATGTCTATTTTTGACTTACATAACTTACCAATGGCAGTTTCATTAAAATACCTGAAATTACACCAAATGGAAAGGTCTGTAAGTTATAAAACATACTCTTTGAAGAAGGCAAATGCCCTTGCTGCTAATTGTGTGCTGCATCATTAATACATAGGCATATGTCATTTGAATCAGATTGCATGCCCCTAATATCTAGCCAGAATCAGTTTCACTAAGGGAATATTGTAGAGTGTTATGTGGCAGAGCACTGGGCTTAGCAGTTTGAATCTGGGTTTTTCTTGCAATTCTCACCTCTTTCAACCTGAGTTTTCTCAATAGTTAATCAGCTACCCTTGTCCCACAGACCACACTGGGTTAGTAGGAGGATCAAATGAAATCAAGTGTGTGGTGACACTGAACTATGATGTCAGAGACAAGTAGAGCACTTCTGTTCTCATCCCTTCCAGCAGGGATCCTCTGCTGTTTAAACAAATGTTTACTTGTTTGTCCACAAGACAAACAAGTAAATATTTCCTGTGTGTAAGAACCCTGAGTTGGAGCTGAGGAATGTGAGAAAGGCTGGGGAGGAAGGAGGTGGTTATGTGACAAGAGCAGTCTTCTCGTCATCCATGAGGTGCTCAGGAAAGATGGGACCTCCATACCCAGGAAATCAGGCAGTGGTAAGAATTACAGGAGAGTCAGGTTACTGAAAGGAGCAGAATGGAATTTGCCCATAGGAGTTTAATGGGTGGGAAGAAAAGAGCTTCCACATAGGAGGTTGGACTATTAATTTCATGAACTCGTCCTAGAAAAAGTGCTACGTATATATCTCTTTGGTGAATATCACTACGGGCACCTTCGGGCTACTCCCCTTGGGAAGCTGTGCTCCGACACCAACGCCTAGTCCACCCTTCAAAGCAATTTTGGAACTCTTTTTCTGGAATGGCCATCAGAGTTATTGTCACATCTTGCCAAGGTTATGACACCTTACTGAGTTGTTTGCTCAGTGCTGCCAGTGTAAGTGCACAGTGGCAAGTTGGCAAACTTAATTGTCAGATTTTTGGGGACAATAAGAGCTCTGGTGATATCCATATCCTTAGTGATATCCACCAATAAGGTATGTAGCACTGTTTCTGGGATGAGTTCATGAAATTAATTGTCTGACCTTGTGTACACAAACAAGGAAGGAATAAATTACAGAGCTTCCCAGGATTTTGGGACCTGAAGATAGTATTTGTGTGTATGTGTGTACTACCTGGTTCTTTTTAATGATTGGCAGTAGGTTTCTTAAAATAGAAAGCCACTGGATGCTTCTTTGAAAAGCACCTGAATAGGTGAGAGCCCATGATTTAATGGGGGGAAAAGGAAAAAGGAAAAGGCCAACTATAGGGATGCTGCACTGTACTGAAAAGTGACCTCTAAAATTTAAATAAGCAACTATTTAGTTCTTTGATATTTTCACCAAGAGATATTAACATTCAACAGTTTCATGAGAGCAGCCATATACTGCACTGCTAGTTACACTTTTACTATACTGCTGCTTCTATTTTCATGAGCTCAAACTCATATTAATTAGCTACCTTGTGAATCAGTTGGACTCTTTTTGGGCTGCTGTTGGAATTGAATTACTGTTTATAACACTTTTATTGAGGTATTTGTTCCAATTTTCATTTATATGTACAAATGCCTTACATTATTAGATAAATCCTTAGTAAATAAGAATATTTGATTTCCTTAAACTTGGCTTTTGAAATTGTAGCTTTCTAAAGTCCTATTAGTATATAGTTTTACTGCTTTAAGTTCTCTTTTTAGCTTCGCTTCTTTTGATTTTATGAATCAATTTTGAAGGATCAAATGACGTTCCTTAGCAATAAAGAAGAAAGCCTCCTTTTGCAGACTTTAATCAGAAGAGTAAAATAGTACAGAAGCATGTTTATATGTCTTTATTTATCTCAATTCCTGATGGGTAATGAGTAAAACACAAATTTACATAATACTTAACCATAAACAGACCAGAAAGACTGCAAACTAATATGATTTGAGATGATTCTTATGGTCCAACAATCTGAAATATGCAGTTACATATATGAACCAAAAGTTGAAGAATCTCATAGTTCTTTGTAACCAGGGTTAGAATTTCATTTTCTGGACTGCTAGCTTATTGTAGCTACTGTGTATCAGTTCGAAATGAACCTAACATGTTGATATAATGCAGTGTTTTAAAGAGCCCACACTTAAATGGAAATTTTGCAAAGCTCTTGGGCGATTTATTTAAAAATGGAAGTACTTAATGTTGCTAAGACTGAAGACCCTGGAACTGCACTTAAGAAGAGAGGGTTCAAGGAAACCTGCTATAACTGCACTCAAATATTTGGGTGATCATAGAAAAGAAGAAATAAATCCATTCCTTGTTATCCCAAGAAGTTGGGCCAGTGAAGTTTTAAGAAAGTACATGTCAGTTCAGTAATACAAATAACTCTTCAGTGAAGCTCATGCTGCTTTGTTAAGCACAAAGTTTCAGTTACTGAGAGCATACAAGTAAGATTTGAACCAACATTTGCCAGGAATTCCTCTTTTAGGTTTGGAGTTTGATGAGACCCTTTGCAGGTCAACTACAAGTCTATGACATACATTTCAATCTGAAAATGTAGGGTTGGCCTCTGTGGCTGATTATACTACAGCTGTACTTTTGTTTGCTTACCTAGCATCTGTTCTCCACTTGCTCCTTAGGAGAACTCCATGTTTGTTCAGGTATCTCTCTCGCTTCCATATGCAACCCATGTGGTGTGTTCTGTATGGCCACCCATCTCCAAGCGTGAGTCTGGGTGGTCGAAGGAACCATCTGTGACCCTGTTTCCTGAGCCAGTGAGTTTGAGAATGGTCATGTGATTCAGTTTGTGCTAAAGATGCTCAAAGAGGGGTTTGCTAAGGCCCTCTGGTTGTTGTTTTCTTCATCTTGTGGGAAAGGTTTTTCTCTGAATTTTGTTCTATTAGAGGCTTAGAAGCCCTACAGCCACCTAGTATCCAGCAGGAGTTGGAAGGTGCCCTGGGAAGAGAGCCAGAACCCTGGGCGTCTCAGGGCCACTGCCTCAGAGCCAGTGGATTCAGTCAACTCGGAAAGTCATCTGAACTTGGGAGCCCTGGTTTTATGAGCCATTTTACCTTATATTTAAGCCTGTTTCATTTGCATTTTTCTGTCACTTGCAGATTGAAATTTCCCAGTTATGACCCACTGTTACAGGAGTTGGGGCTCTATTTCCCCATTCTGGTTTATTCTCACTCAATTAGTGCATGCTTGTTCTTCTCTTTTAGTAGTATCCATCTTTAATTAGAAAATTTTTCTGAATTTTGTTCATTGTTTTTCCAAGTGAATTACTTTTTCCCTTCAGAACTGAATTGTCGGTGAAAGAATTATAGACCCTTCAGGTTATGAGGTACAGGGTGGCCCCAAAGCAGGTATACAGTATAATTTATTTGCATTTTATTATATTGTTTATTAAATTTACATATGATTAACACTGATGAATTTCATTGATTCAACTGTATACCTACTTTTGGGCCACCCTGTATATTTAAATTGTTTGGTTTGCATGATTTTTATTTACTAGGGAAGATGATTTGGAATTTTTCTATTTGATGAGAATTACATTTTTTTTTTAAATTGTTTATTATCTGTGATTGTTGATTTTTTTCTAGAAGGAAACAATTTATGACACTAAACTATTAGATTTATATTTGTCTTAAACTCTGATTATATCACTCATTAAAATCTCATTACAAGGGGGACCCGTAAAACATTAGAATTTATTTATGCAAATTTGTATGTTTATTCTTACATGTTTAAATGTCACTTACCTTCAGATTCCTCTCTGTTTGATGTAGTATGCCTATTGATACTTTTTACCACTGCTCAAAACAGATTCTGAACTCCTTGATTTTGATGGCTTTTAGTGCTTCTCGTTTTTGGTTTCACCTCTTCCACATCAGCAAAACATTTCCTTTGAGGAAGAGTCTCTCAGGGTGAGATTCTGTGAATAGAGAGGGTGGAGCATGGGAGTCATGCCATTTTTGGGTAAAAAACTGCTAACCACTCAGCATAGTGTGGGCAGGTATCTTGTTGTGGTGGAAGAAACAGTTACCTGTTTGCTGTAACTCTAGACATTTCTTTAGCAAATCATGACATAACCTCCTCAAAATTTCCAGGTAAAGTCTTTGACCCAGAGGAACAATTCTGAGTGCACAATTCCTCTCACATCAAAGAAAGATAATTCCAGTTTTATTTTTTTTAGAATCCATTCTTGTATTTTGCTCATTCATACTTTCAAAAAGTTTATATTGACAGCCAATTTGGGGGGGGGGGCTTGGAGAATCAGAAAGTTCTGTTTTTGACCTTTCTTAGATATTTAAAACATAAATAATTTAAGTCATATGTGTCTTACAGAGGAACACAGGGAATTTTCCCCAGGAATCTTTTCTTGATCCAGTCTTGCTAATTTTTGTTTTAACAACACGGAAGAAATATTTGCTAATCTTGAAATATTGGGATCTCTCTTTAACTAGATGTAATCTTATTTACATCTAGAAACTGGCAACTATGTTTAAAGCAAACAAATTAAAAAAAAAAAAGAAAAACTCAAGCAGTTTAAAAAGTTTGTCTGAACTTGGAAGGATGTATAGTAATCCCTTAGGTAATTCTGCAGTGGCATGAGATAATGTGGGCAATACCGTTACCTTCCCCTGAACATTTTGTAATGATCAGCTTCCCCACAAATTATCGAGAAAGAAATGGAGCCCTTGCCCTGGCATATGGTTTTCCTCCCTTACTTTACCTAAGTTATAAAGAGGTTTCTAAGAGTCCCTGGTGTAGCAAGGGCGTCCCAGAGAAACCTTGGTCCCTAGATGGGGTAGAATGGGGATTTTTCCTCTCACCAAGGCAGTGGGAGTGGCCACAGCCTGGGCATTGGGACTATTTTTGTGATAGAGTCAATGCATTTTATATCCAAGTAACTTAAAGACAGTGGTTCTTTGCATTGTGACATTCCAATCATGATCATTCTTTTTCTAGAGTAGCTACAATGGCAGGTATTATAAAATCAGAGTTCTTTGAGTTAGCTGTAGAATGTGCCCCTCTCCTCAAACTAAGGGGATGTTTTGGTGTATTCAGAAAGATTGGGGAAGTTAAGTGAGAATTGTTGGGGTTGGGGGCATGAATGTAACTAGTTAGAAAAATAATCTGCAGATTCATTGTGCTGGAAAAGGAAGTGCTGTGATACATGTCAAAATACAGTAACCTATGTAATCCTTGCTAACAGATGTCACCCCAATAAGTCTAACAATAAAAATGAATTTAAAAAAAAATACAGTAAGCAACAAAGAATAATATGAATAAGAAAGTGATAGAAAAATGATAAAATGATGTTGACATTTGCTTAGGGAGATGTAATGTCAAAGGCATAAACACTCAAGCTATTGAGATGTCTCTTTCCCACATGGAAACTTCTATTTAAGGAAGTTAAGTATTTAACTGCAACGATTGAACATAATGGATGACATATTTTGCACTTGACATAGACTTTTAATCTGAGATGAATCTTGTTCTTATATATAATGCATTAAAATATGGACTGCAGCTTCTGGTTGGCCAACTTTTAATTTTAAATATTAGTATCTTCTGTGTATACAAATACCAACAAAATTTATCAAGTTGTCATGTTTTAACAAAATTTAGATTGAGAACGTATATACCTCTTACTACATTGATATTTGAAATGGATATTCAAATAAAAGTGGAATATTAAACATCTTAAGGTACTGTTTTTTAATCTTTGTTTATTGAAAGTCAGAAGCTGAAAAAGCATGCATTGAAATGAATACTTCCAGGTGTCTGTTTCCTGGTAATTTAATTCAGCATACTCCTTAGATTTTTCTAAAATTAAATATTTTTATCTTAAATGGAAAAATATTTCTTTTATTCAACTATAGTAGCTGCTGACCTAATGTCACCAAAAGGAAATATGGTAAGTTGGGATTTGGAAATTTTATTTTTTATTTTAGTTATAATTTTATTTGAAAATTTAATTTTCAAACAGTGGATATAATCATGACTGGAATATTCTGAACACTATTTTGACAGCACTACTCTTTATATAGAATAAATAACAGACTAAAAAATGGATAGTGTCTCCATATAAGGAGAGGAATGCAGCTCTGGATTGAATTTTTGACAAACAATCCTTTATTATGACATCTAGTTGATTAATACTCCAACCAAATCATTGTTTTAAAATATCTCCTTTCACTGTCCATTAGATCTGGGGCTACAAGCATACATAAAACCCGGCATGCACTTCATACTTCTCATCATTCACTTTGGGATAGTGCCAGTGCCTTGGTTATGGCATTTAAAATACAGTGGAAATGCTTTAAGAATTCATGTAAGACCAGGCAGTTTCTGTGTGTGCTTTTCTGGTGGCATTTGAGTGACATACAGATAGTATCAAAACAAACACTATTTTAAGAAGAAAAGGAGGTAAGACAGGAGTTTTGAACAAAAGACACCTTTGCAGGTTTTTTCTGTTGGTTTAAAATTACATATAAAACTATTTCATTATTAAAAATGTTCATAACAGTTAAATTCCACAATTGAAAATACAGTGAAAAGAATACCAAAATCATCTGTAATCACATTAAGTAGAAGTTATTATTATTGAAAACTGTGCATATAAATTTCTTTCATAAACATATTCAAATGTCAGTATTACCTCTGTACTTTTTATACAAAATTAGTGCAGTTACAAGCTTTTCTTTGACTTAACACATCAGTTTGCTATGTGTTGATTCTTTGAAAAGCAATTTTTAATGTTGGCATAGTGTTTTTGTTTAATGGGGATTTTTAGCATCTTTCCTGCTTTCTGTTTGAATTTTTTGCTATAATTGTGGTCAATAATTACGCTAGTTGTTGTAGATAAATTTTAAAAGTGTAATGTATTTTCAGGATAAAAATCTTGGAATATTTTAGGAAAACAACTTTCAGCACTTTAAGTACAGCATAGAATTCCTGTCTGGAAGATTATAAGTAAATGATCGTGTTAGTGGAGCTTACTGAGCTGGTTGCCTACCTAAGCAGCTATACGTTGGTTCTAATCTCTGTTAACGGTATTTGGAAGAAAATTTCTTAGGTGTTTTACAAGAAATTAGCGGTAAATTATTAACTATATTGCTTTAAAAATATTTCTTCCTTGTAATACATATATGGACAGTTTAAGGCAAGCTTAACTTTTACAAATCTATTTAAAACATCTATTATGTATTTTGTTGAGTGTTTGTTACGGATTTAGTCATTATCTATCATTTAATGCCACAGAATTCCCCCTTTTTTTTTTTTTTAACCAACCGAAAATATATTTGTGGATATCTTCTAATGAGAAAGCCTTTCTAAACATGAAAATAGTTATTACAGAATTACCAGATTGTAATTAGAGTACCATCTAGGATTCTAATTAAAATGTGCTTTATTAAGAGTTCACAAAGTATGAAACAGACTGCTCAAATCTTCACTTATACCAGTGTTTCTCAACCTTCCTAATGCCGTGACCCTTTAATACAGTTCCTGATGTGGTGGTGACCCCCATAAAATTATTTTCGTTGCTACTTCATAACTGTAATGTTGCTACTGTTATGAATTGTCATGTATCTGATATGTGTTTTCCAATGGTCTTAGGTGACCCCTGTGAAAGGGTCGTTTGACCCCCAAAGGGGTCGCGGCCCACAGGTTGAGAACCACTGACTTACACGATCTTAGTGCATCCAGTGAGTAGAGTTATTGTCCTCATTTTACAGATGAAGAAACTGCTGCTTAGGGAGCAGAACTGAGTGGTTTGCCCAGTGCCACAGAGCCAGTCCATGGCTGTACCAGCAAGCACGCTCAGGTCTCTGAAGCCAGCGTTCTTGACCACTATGCTTAGACACAGAACTTGCTCTTTCATGCTCGTGATACTTGGAACTCCATTGAACTGGTTCATGTATAAGGTCATTGTACCACGAATCCCTACCCATTAGGTAGTTTGTGTAAGAAGCACTAAGATGACTCTCGTTAAAGAGACAGGGAGTGTAGCTCGAGAGTTGAAGGAGTGACAATTAATTTATTTCTGTTGCTGTATGCTTTTATAAAAATAAAAAAAGGTTGTGAATTTCTTTACTTTTATGAAATGTTTTAATTTCTCTAGAGTTGCCATGCATTATTCAAGATTATAAGATGATTTGAATTTCAGGAGCAGACAGATTTTCTGATGAGGATTTCAAGCTGTGTAATTATGAAACCCATATAGGTTAAAAGTTCAGCACTCGTTAGCTTAATCATTAAAAAATAACCAACTTATAAGCCTGGATTCCATTTTAAAGGGGTCTGGTGACAGTATCACTTATTGGTATACTCCTGAATTCTAACTCTCGTCCCACCACATACTGTGAGTGTTCATGACTACCTACCGCATAGCGTATCCTATATTACTGCATAATTTATAAAGAAAATTCATATTTTATGGTGGTAAATTTGATGCTGTAATGTAAGGCACATTTCTAGTAATTTCTTTAACACTGCTCTTGGCTCCTTAAAAATTCAAGAAAGTTAATGAGTGCCAAATATCAAACAGGTTCATTGGAACCTGTTATATAGTGTCAGAGCATCCATTTAGGAAATTAATTGTAAAATTCCTTCTGAAAAAAGCATAAATGGTTTAGAATAAAATATAAGGAAATTAATGTTCAAGTAAAAGAGGTAGCTCATAAAGGAGTATTTTTTTTTATTGTGGTAAAACATGTATCAGTGTACCATTTTGACCATTTCTAAGTGTACAGTTTACTGGCATTAAGTACCTTCATGTTGTTGTACAACCATGACCACTATGTACCTTCAGAACTTGTCATCTTATCAGTATCTTTTATTTTGAATACAATAGTGCACATATCATCGAAATATATTTGGATTAGTTGAGATGCTCAGAACCTTTAAAGCTTTTGACATTTTAGTTTATGTAAAAATTAACTGAAGTTGTAGCTTTTGTAACTTCAGGTAAAACACACACAACATCTAATGATACAAAGGACATCTTGGCTCAGCTTTTGAAAGACAATCAAGGTCATGCTTATGGTCTTTGGGGTGCAGGGATGTTGAGGGGAAAACTATGTTCACATAAAAACAATCTTATAAGAACCACTTGAGGTGATTAAAGATACTGTGATCATCAAACAGTTAAAGATGGAAAATAAAATATGGTATTTATGAGATTTTTGACTGGCATGAAGATTTTAATGCATATTATCTTGCTTTGCTAATCAAGGTGATTGAGATGCACTTGTCTGTTAAATAGAGGTTGCTTTGGGCTTGTAGTTCCCAGAGATTTTACATTTCTGTTCCCTTCATGTGAATGCTATGTAAACGCTCCCCTTTGAATCTGAGGGGGTCACTGTGATGTTTTTCTTAGAGTACTACTGTTATATGTTGAGAATATATTTTTTTAATGCTTGGAGAATAACAAAAAAGAATTATTTATTGGTTCATTTCATGCTTGGTAAGATTCCAACTGTCAAAACATTATAAAATTTTGAACCTAGAGGCACATTTCATCACCAGAGTACTAATTACTGCAGAGAACTGGAGCAAGTCATCATGTAGTAATCTTTATTGGAGCTTCCCAATTTTAACGGCTTTTGGACCAGAGACACTTAAATAAAAGGTTAAGCTGTTTTGGCACAAAAGTGGGAAGAAAAACTGCGTAGCGCATGCAACACTATCAAATACGATAAAGGAAGGCAGAATTAATTGAAAGTTAGTCAACTACTTGCAGTGAGACTCAACATCTTACTTGCAGGGATGCCCTGAACATGGCCAATATTCTTGATTTTCTTTCATTTTGTTTAGTATTAGACACCTGCTATGTGCTAGGCACTGGCAGAATGAGGGAAATGTGACAGAAAAGCATCTCCCTTCAAGGAGCCTCTCTGTTTTTGAGGGGGAAGAGCCAAGCGAAGTGGCAGCCATTGTACAGCGAGGGATGAATGGTCAGTGCCGTAAAGAGCAGCACAGCGGAGTGCAAGAACAGAGTTAGTAATTGGGGGGTGCCCTTGGGGGGGAGGACATTTTAAATAAAGGAGTTAAAGCTCGTCTGAGGACGTGACATTTGACAGTAGTCATAAATGAAGGTCCTTTTGAAATATTAGTCATATGAAGTTGTAATTGTGAGCACACAGATACCTCTCCTTTTTACATTGAATAAATTTGCTATAAAATAGAGTAAAATAAACTATAAAATAAAAAAGCACATATGGCAGTAATACTGTTAAATAGGCAAATATAGTAACACTCTACTTAATAGAAGTTTATTAAATATCTAAAATGTACATTTTAGACTAGGGAGGAGAAAAGATAATGTATGTCTCCATTCAGGAAAATTCCAGTTCATTGTCAGTCATTGAGGTATCCTAGGAGAAGAGGAGCTAGCAGTCCATAGCAACGAAGTCTGTGGGATGTAGCAGCTTCTCTGTTTGGGGCAACCCTAGTTAAATGTGTCACCTGGTAATTGTTTACATTTTGTCTTTTCAGCTCTACCTCCTTCTCCCCTCCCCAATGAACACAGAGGTACCCAAGTGATGATCATATATTCATTCCTAGTACTCAGTGCATAGTAAGTGCTCAGTAAAGGCTTTTTGATTAGCTGAGTAGTTGAGTGAATAAAGACAGAAGTCAGACCTTACACCTTTTTAAACGTTTTGATGAAAAGGAGGGACAGAGAGAGCATAGCTTTATTTATTTGTAAGGATGAAATTTAGTTAAGAGTAGGAAAAAAATCCAGGAAAATCTGAGAGGGAAACAGGGACAGTGGAGAGAAAGAAGTCAGGGTGCAAATGAGGAGATGATTGATAGAATACAAGTCTAGAATATTGGATGGAGTGTGGTCACCACCTCAGGTAGTTGATTTGAAAATTTTGGAGTGACCTTTTTCCTTCGAAGACAAGAGTAAAAACAAGACAGGTTGAATAGGTGAAGAACCATTTTAAGATGTAGAGGAAGAAATCTAGGGTCACAGATTTAGTAAAGAGAAAAAGGACACCATCTGAAATACAGAAGGATTAGGAACTCTTAAAGACAGGTGGATTTCAGAGTTTGAAATTTTTCAGATTTTAAAAAGGTAATAGATGCATGCATGTATCACCCTCTTGAATAGGTCTGGTGTAGTACCCCATAATGATACACATTAATATTTTTCTCGCAGAACCTATTAGCATTTTCACTTAGTGGGATAAAGATGATAAATGGCCTCCAGTCAGCTTAGTTTGTGCCAAATTTACAACAAGCAGACAAAGAAAAAACCCTACTGGGTTTTCAGAGCACTTTGAATGTTGGAGTAATAGAAAAGGCATCATGGACCTATGCAACTCGCATTGTCTGTTTTTGTTTGCAAGGATAATTGAGAGGATTAAGATATTTAAGATTTGAAAAGCAGCAGGTTTTTTGAGCAAGAGAGTATTTAGGGTGGCTGCTGTGATGTCTGAGATGGCAGAGTGGTTGCTTTTTGACCCGTATCATCACGTTCCTGTGCCTTTCTGCGCATCCTCCCTCGGCACACTCCCCAAATAGTATGTTGTAATATTATGTTTTATGTAATATGCTGTAGGGCTCTATATAGATTGTTATTGTATGTAGCCTGTTGTGACTTGCTTTTTTCAATCAATATATCTTTGAGATTTAACCACATTCATGCACGTACGTTTGGCTCATTCTTTTCACTGCTGCTTAATTGAAGCAAACTTGGATGGCATATAATTTGTTTTGCTCTGTTTCATTTTATTATTGAACATTCATATTTTGTCATTTGAAGGACATGGCAAGAATATATCTGAAGTATAAGCAGAGGTGTAAGTTTACTGGAAAAATAGTTACTAAGATAAATATTTTCATTTTTTTCAAGATAATGCCAAATTGTTTTCCAAATTAGGTGTGCCAGTTCTCATTGACTGTATATTTATTTCCTTATTTTTTATTTTGGTAAAAGGTAAAAATTGTACCATTTTAGCTATACCATTCAGTGGCACAAAGTCCATTCACATAGTTGTATGGTCATCCTCATGATCTGTCTCCACAATTGTTCCTTTTCCCCAGAGAAAACTCTGTACCCATTAAACAGTAACTCTCCATTCCTGCTCCCCACCCCCCACACTCACTATTCTACTTTTTGTCTCTCTGAACTTGACTGTCCTAGATACTTCATATAAGTAGAATCCCACAGTATTTACCTTTTTGAGACTGGCTTATTGTACTTAGCATAATATCTTCAAGGTTTATCCATGTCGTTAACTTTGGTTATAATTTCTTTTCCCTTTTCAAGGCATATAGTATTCTAAAGTATGTATATAACACATTTGTTTATCCATTCATCTACCAATGTTGTTTGAGGATCATCTTGTATTTTCTTCTGTTCAGCCCTGGAATCAATGTTTTCCCCAAGAAGTTCTAGTTCTTTTTATTGGAGAATGGCATTTGGAAACATGTAGGTGGTAGTTGTACTCATTACTGTTGATGTGTTGTTTAGGCCCTCTCTGTGTATGGAATGAGGAAATACGTGTTTATTTACACATGTATTTATACACATTTATATTTATGTTTATACTTATCCACTTGATCTATTAAAATCTCTAAGGTTACACTGATACTTCTGTTTCCAACCACTCTTGCAGACCAAATCTAGCCTTCTCTCTGTATCTATAGCTCCTTTCTCTGAGAATGAGAAATCTGGCTGTCATTACCCATAATATATACTTACTTGCTCCATGTGATTATTTATGCAATATGATTCAGATTTGCTAGCCCATACCCCTGTACAAAGAAAACTTACTGGCTAGAGTACACTTTTGTGTACTTATTCTTTTCAAGCATAACCATAATACCCTTATTAGATCAGAAAAATAAACACCTCTAAAAACCAACATCCAGTTAGTGTTCAATTTCCCTGTTTGTCTTATAATTTTTCTAACAGTTTTTTAGTTTGTGTCAAAGTCCCTGCCCTTTCTGAGGTTACGTTATATGAGCCAATACAGTTTTCATTTTGCCTACATGAGTTTGGGCATCTGTCACTCTTCACCAGACTGCCCTGGCCAGAGCTGGGTGATGGGTCAGTCAGCTCTGTCATCCCACACAGAACAACAGGAGAAAACTCTTCTGACTTAAGGAAATCATTTCAGGAGAAAAAAAAATCAGACACAGCGAGAATATGCACATAAGCACTCCAAATTATTTGAGAACACCCCATTATACTGTCTAGTTATCTCTGTGATATCAAATTATATGAAATGAAAGCTCAGATAACTTCTTCACTGTAATTTACAAAAAAGAAAAAAAATCCCAACCAACAAAACAAAAAAACTCAGCATGAACTCCTGGCACGTCCTCAGTTTCTAATACCTAATCACTTTGCTTGTGGATTCACCATTCACTTTGCAATTTGACAATATGTTATAGTGATGTGCTGTAATTTTCATTTTAAGCTATACAACAGAAATGATATTACATTTAATGGCTGAATAGCTTCCATGTTACAATTAGAGGTATCCTAAGCAATGAGAGGTGGCAAATTATCCCTTAAAAACAAAATTACAGGACACTCACAAAGAACCAGCTTTTAAAAGGCTTACCAAGGAGGCACCCTTGCAGTGAGGCTGCAGTACGCTTTGCTAATCTCTGCGAACCTGTTTCAATTGCAGTCATAGTTGCTTTTGAAAGGAACGCTCTTTAGAAATCTTCGTAGTGTTCAGAGATCAAGCATGAAGAACTATTGGAGATAATAAAATAATTAAAATAGATTAGTAGTTATTAACCGATCATTTAAAAGATTTTAATTTAATAAGGGCTCTCTGTCCCTATTGATGACTTCCTATTGAATCCTAGTAAAATCTAATTCCCTGTGACACAGACACATAAGAACAATTTTTTTTTTTCAGTATGCTTTTTGAAAATCAGTCCTTTTTCTTGTGGGTGGATTCTTTTTTTCATTTAGATTTTGTTAGACAAGAATTTTGGTGGTGGTTTTAAAAAATCTGCTGCTTAAGTTATTTCAGTTTATTTAAGTTTTTTTAAAAAGCAGATGCTGTTTTTCTTTCCATTTCTGCTGCTGTTGACCACGAAACTGAGTATTTCTGGCACTTGATCAATGAGAACTTAAGTTGCAACCCGGACTCCTTTCTTTTGTAACCAGATTTCCCATTTTACACAGCATATGGCAAGTCCCATTTTGAAATCTGCAAGACATTTTAGAGGAGATGATGGTCTTCTGTGAAAGAGACAAGAGTTTGGAATGCTCAGTCCTTTGTAGCCTAATTAGTCATCTTAACACCCCACTTTATTCCTTTGAATTAGCTCCCCGAGATCTAAAGGTTCGTGAAGTCCAGAGTCCTGGGTCTTCTGTGATACGGCCTCAGGTAGCCTTTACAGCTTGCTCTCCACACACACCCTCACTCTGCTGCCCAGCCCCACAACTCTCTTCAGATCTGACTCTCACTTTTTCTTGGACTTGAGAGCCAACCGTGATCCTGACTGCTGACCTTTATACGAGGGCTGTTGGAAAGTATCCAGCCACGTAGAATAAAAAACAGAGGTATTTGTGGCTGGATTTTTTCTGGGCAGCCCTTGTATATATATGTTCCTCCATCCTGTGGCTGCCAGGCACGTTCCTGTACAGCCTCTGGGAGTCTCCCCTGGTCCACGTCCCCATCCTCTGAGCTCCCATTTCACATTGCCTTGACTCAGATTCCACCGTCATACCATTGGGTAATTATCTGCCTGCTCCACTAAAGCAGTGTTTCTCAGTGTGGACCGTCCGACTTGCCTGGGAGCACATTCTTGGGACTTGACTCTGACATGTTGAAGCTCTCTCAGGGATTGAGGGCATGGATTTACATTTTTAACAAGCACTCCAGGATAGTCTTAAGCATACTATCACTAGAACACCACTGCATCAAAGTGCATACTTTAAAGGTAGGGACCAGTTCTTAATTGCATTTATGCCTCGCACTCGTTAGATGACCCATAAATACTTGACAAATGACTAATAAGACATGGAACCCTATACTATCCCTAAGAGGCAATCTTTATCTCCAGTCTGCTTGGTGTTGGCCCACTAATATATGGTACTGGTGCTCTGGTATTAGGATATAGTGCTTTGCTACTCAGAGTGTTGTCTGCAGACCAGCACCATCTGCAGCACCTGGAAATGCAGAATCGTGGGTCCCATGCTTGCCTTACAATGTCAAAATCTGCACTGTGACAAAAACCCACACTGATCTGTATGTACACTGAAGTTTGAAAAGTACTCTTAGAAGGCCAGTTACAGTGCATTCTTTGAATTTCTTGGGCAGGATTTTAATCCATTAGACAAGGAGTGACTACTTAATGAAACCATGGGACTTGAATCATTAAAAGATGTGTATGAGAAATTAGGTGCTTTGAGGAGAAGGTAGTGGGAATGGACTGTTATATAAATTATGATCTGTGAAAGCAGCATCTATGGATAAGGTTACCCGATGTCTTTAAGTTGATGTAGGTTGGGAGACATTTCATTTTTCCACAATTTCTCCCAGAGTTTTCCACAGTGTACTGTGCACCTCATTCCTTTAATTATTGGAGAGTGAGGCAGTTAATAATTGTAGATTTAATAAGGTGATCTAAGATTTGAAAGCATAAAGTAAATACCTTTGTGGGAAACATTTTTTTAACTCTATAGGAAATAGGTTCAGTTGAAACTTGAGAATTGGGTGCACAGGTCTGAGACATTTTAGTTTAATATTAAAATAATTCTGACTTCTTTAATTCCAATCAACATGCCTACCTGGGTAAATAATTAAAAATGGTGAATTAAGTTCATAGACTTTTCCTCTTGAGTAAATATCCTAAATATGAACATATCACTTAAGTCTTCCCATTTTCTTTCCTCTTGAAAGTGCTCTTCCCATTTCCCGCATCTCAGTCCTGCAGTGCAAACAGCTGAAGTCTCTTTCCTCTCTTTTAATTTCAGTTTAGCCATGTTGGGGGTCTGGGGAGCTCCCTGGTGGCATGGATTGAAGAGAGGAATGGTTTAGGAGCTAGGGAGTAAACAACTCAACAGACATCCGAAGTAATGCTGAATAATTGAAGTAAGTGAATGGTTACACAGGGAGCAGGAAGAGTTGCAGTGATCCCCACTTCAGCTGAAGGTGGGCAGGTACCAGAGAGCTGGAGGGTAGCAGAAGGACAGGGAGCCATGGCTGCAGTGTGGATGTTTTAGGGATAGCACGTTGGCTGCTGGTGTGTCTGTCAGCCCCTGACAAAGGAAGGTACAGCTTCAGCTTAGCACATTCTCTCTGTGTTCAGCAGTCCTAGAGACTGACATTTGTGATGGCAGTTCTGCAGAGTCACCTCACACCAAATTTGCATGTATTGCATGTCTTTTCCTATTATGCGAATGTTCTAATTGTGGCACTTTGGGTTTCAAGGGACAGAATCTAACTCACACTGGTTTTAAGTGTGCCATTGTAATAAAACATGGACATTTCAGGGAACCCTAGGGCAGAAGGGCAGGGCTCATGAGAAATGAAAGTAGGGATGGGAAGGTTTTCAGGACCTGAAGCAATTACTCTCTCAGGATTTACATGGTTTTATTCATCCGTATGTTTCTCTGGGGGAATCTCGTCTTTCTGTCTCTTCTTCTGGTTCTCTTTCCTTTTCCCCTTGATTAGTTCTTACTGCTTACTGACCTTGCATGTGGCCTCCATCCCCAGTGTTGTCAGGACTTATTAGGTTCAATATCTAATGTTGACTGGCAATAGTCTCTTGTGTCTTGGATCAAATTCAAAAGGGAGTGAGAGTACCAGATTTCTTTAGTTTATCTCTAAAAGCCAAACCAAACAAGTGCCTGGCTGCCTCTGAGAGATGTGCATCCCCATCAGTCAGCTGTGTTGAATTTGGGTAGGTCGTTTGACATGTAAACCCGCTTCCCTCAGAGACTGCAGAAGCATCAGGTAATAAAATAGACGTGTATCACTGCATTGTAATCATGATTACCCACACGTTTAGTTAACCAACTGTCGTGCAGCTCTCACTCCTTTCAAGACACCTTTGGTAGGATTTATAACCGTGACTAAAATACACCTCGAGAGAATTTATAATGTGGAGAGACAACAACCGATCACCAAAACAGTTTATATTCTCTTAACTGTTTTGAAAACAGAATATACGGTTGTTGTGTTTGATGATCTGTTGAAATTCCTCCTTTTAATCTGACCTCATTTTTGTAAAGACATACTTCTAGTGAAACTTTTCAAAAGCACATCTTGGGGATTGATTTAGTTGAAAGTATTTTGTTACAATAGTTAGAGGGGAGTAATTATTTCATGGTAAGCAAGGCTGATGTGGGTGGAATATTTGTAGACTGAGGTATGTTTTCAAAATCTGGTGGATTAGCAAAGAGTTGAGGGATTAGGGCCAACTGCCTTTAATACTTGTCTCTTTATTTTTAAAATTAGAGCTGATATTTGAATAGAGATAAAATATGAGTGATGAACATTTTTGATCATCTTAATAGTAGATATCTTTAAAGTGCAAATTAACTGCTAATTTAATTCACTGTAATGCTATGTGAAGTGATGTGTTTTTACATAAAAACTTGTAATTTGGATGAAAATATGCAAATTTTTAACCAAGTGTAACCCTGTGATTATTTCGTTTTGCCTTTTCACACAGTTTCTTCACAATACCAAACTATTTTTATTAAAAAAATTTTTATTCATTGTTTTCAACTACATTAAAATAATAAAGAGACACCAGAAGTATTACATACATAGTTATTTTTTATAACCATGAAGTTCAGGATGATCTATATAATTGTGAATGTACTTATGAATTAAACTAGTATTTTACCTCTTCATAGAAGTTAAAATTATAGGAAGTAAGTAATTGTCTGAAACTTTGTGGTGAATATATAAGAACAACAGGTAACACAATCTTTTAAATGCTATATTTTCCTGTGAATAAATCCATGAAAAATTTGTTCATTTGCATTTGACTTCTCTATTTTTTTTTCTGTTAAAGTAAAAATTCTAAGTATTTGCCTCTTGAAGTTACTTCTTTTTTTTTTTAAAGGTTTCTTTGTCAATATCTGCAAGAGGCATGTAACAATGCTACCTTTATAGGGTTTTTATAAAGGTCAAATGAGAGTACAGTCAGCTCTGTTATGTAGCAGTAGATTAATTGGCAAGCAGCCGGAACTTAGTTCATTTTATTATTGAAAAGGAGGTAGATGCTAGAGGATGATTGGTTGTTTTTTACCTGCCAGTTAGAGTTTGAAACACTCAACAGGAATATTGACTTAAGGTCAGTTGGGAAGAAAAGACAGAGATGGAGTGTGAGGTGAGTTAGCATAAGTAGAATTTGGGGCGATGGTTTCTGGGTACCTGCAGGAGGCACAAACCCAGACTGGTAAGAGTCAGGCAGGTGAAAGGGCCAGGTCTTTCCCAGAAAGGAAGGGCTTTTTTAAAGGGGCAGCTCTACAGTTGTTGCCATGTAGTAAACTGGCCTTGGTGTTTACAGATCCAGTTAGAAAGCTGGACCTTGAAATGTCAGACAGATTTAAGGTCTTCAAGTTGGATATGCATTAAGAGCCACTTACAAATCTGGACATGAATTTTGTGGCATAATATTTAGAAGACAAAGAGCATTTTTCTCAGTGATAAACTAATGTTCCTCAAAATTCATTCTAATGTTGAAAAATATAAAAAGAAATTTGCTAAAAGTGGCAACAATAAAAGGTGTATCAATAGGTAGTGGCCTTTTGGTCATTTTAACAAATCTTTGTGTGATACTTTGGTATTCCTTAGTGTTATACTTGAATTAATTTAACAATTTTCAGCGATGCTCATGGAGCTCTAATTGTGGATGAATTTTTAATGAAATGAGTGCATGGATTTTGACTACCTTTATTTTATCAGAGGTTTTGTGATATTGTCTTCTATGTTTCCAGTTCATTAAGAGCTGCCTCTATATGCAGAGGCCCTTTGTAAACTGCAAGAAATTGTACTGGTATTTTTAGTGCTTTGCTTTGTGTCTGGCACAGAAGCACTCAATGCATAGATGACAAATAAGTAACATTTGATAGATAATCATTAATGTTTTCATCCCTAAGACAGGACATTTAGTGACTTTAATTAAAGTAATATTAATAGGAAATAACAAATAGGAACTATTTCTGCTATACTATAGTTTCTCTATTCTTATTAACTAGGTAGATGAAATAAGCTTTTTTGTCCAATGACAAATATTGGATGTCACAGATTGAGTTAATTACATGGTAGCAAGTTAACTCTTGTTTGGTTGGTTAAGATATTATTCTATCAAGTGGATTTTGTCATGACTTTATAAGGACATATAAAATAGGTTAAACATTTATAAAAATGTCTAACTTGTATCTTGAGATGTGTTTGTTTATTTGGTAATACTGGCTGTCAAATACATTGGCAGTGGCATCTTCTTGGATGACAGAGCTGTTGGGTCAGATGGGCTTACTTTCTATAATTGAAATTAAAACCAAGACCTTAGACGCTTCTCAGAGCGTTCCCAAAGCACCACTGGAAATAAAGTCCTTTGGTCGAACACAGTGCCATTAGGCTCTCATCTCTAAAATGCTTGATTAGTGAGACAAGAGATGAGGCTTGTGGGTGGATATGTGCTCTAAGAGTTTGGACAGGTATCGCCATCATTTCCTTTTATTGATTCCAGGCAGTGTTGTTTTGGTCCTTGTTAATCTAGATGGGGAAATACCAGGACTTTCCTGGGTGCTTACCTTTCTCAGATTACCATTGTCTGTAATGCCTTCATTGTGTGGAGCTTGGTAGAGACATCCTCTGAGTATGGGCTGGTTGCTCTCCTGCTGTTCCCTTGGTGATCTGAAGTGGGACAGAGGCTATGGTATCTGCTTCTGACTCCCACCCTCACCTCCTGTCGTTTTGTTTGGCTGAAAATGGTGGGTCAAGGAGAGCAGCTCAGAATTAGCATAGAAGGGGTGATTATTTCCTCAAAATTTAGCAGTATAGGTGTAATGTTTATAAATGTCACTATTTTGATACTTTACCTATCTCTGGGGAATAAATAGTTGATACTCCATATAGAAACCATTTGGCCACTTCTGAATATGCAGGAAAATACTTCCTGAATCAGCTATCTTTAGTTTGTTTTTTTTTTTTTTTTTTTAGAAAAATGAGTGAAAGTTGTTATAAATTCATCTTTTCACCCTAACACAAACTTCCAGATGGTGTTGTGTAAATTTTTAATAGTGCACTGGTTTTAAGGTGACTTGGCCACTGATCATTATGTTCATTTCATGTTTAAGAAATGTATTGAAAATGAGAATGATACATTTATAGAGAATTCATAAGCACTCTGAATTAGTTGACATTTCTTTTAGGCATAATATACATATTTTGCAATTTGTGAAAAAAAAAATTAGCTTGATTATGCTTCTTAGTAAACCAGAGACATTTGTCTATATTCTTTTAGATTTGTGAAAGGAAAAAGGGGAGGATTTTGTCATTTGGTGTATTGGATTTTTTGCTATTTACTACCCCACAGAGGACAATACATATGTTTTAACACTTTCCTACACGTTCTGAAGGGTGTTCCTCGTTAGTTTATGGAAGCTTGGGATTGAGAGACACCTTTTTCTTTTCAGGGAAAAGAGAAGTATTGTTGTCACTTCCTGTAATTGCAGATGGGCTTGAAATCAGGAATGGGCCAAGAGGGCAGTGTGATACATCACGGGCGAGAAGAGAGTTGAGAATCCAGGCCGAGGGCGGGATGGTGGAGCAGTAAAGAGCGTGGTAATGCATAGGGGGAAGTGGGCATGAAGGCAGTCAATTGAAGGTTGACCAGGTAAGAAGTTTGAGAGAGGCCAGCCTATGTGATTGACATGTTGGTCTAACCTAATTCCTTTTAGGACCCGAGAGTAAATTCCAAATTCCTTCTGGCAAGAAAGTGATTTTTTTTTTCTCTGTGAAAGTAATAAATTTGCTAATTTTGAGGTTTTTTTAAAAATTCATTTTTATTGTTAGACTTATTGGGGTGACATCTGTTAGAAAGGATTACATAGGTTTCAGGCATACAATTCTACAGTGCATTGTCAACTTGATGTATAATAAGTTCTTACATATGCATTCCAGACACAAAACAAGAGCATGAAAATTGTTATTTTTTATGATTACTAAGCTTATGGCTAATGACTTTGCTTATACTGGTCTCATTATAGTCTCTTCTTGGTCCGAACCTCCTTATGTACCACTGTCCTGGGAGCCTTGACATTACCTTTGACATTCCAAAGCACTTTTCATTACACTCCGTCTCCATTCACCTTAAAAGAGCAGTGCTAGAGCTACTTTCATTAAGCAGAGTTTGACAGGTCATCATTTATTTTTCTCAGGCATTGTTTGTTGCTAATTAAAGTCTTAATGTTTAGCTTCTGTTTTCTTTTGCATTTCAGCTTGTCTTTTTCTTGGAAGATATGGACAAATAATGTTTAAAAGACATAATGTCCCTCGGTCTTATGGTTGATTCAGAGTGAAATTTGTTATGGATTTCATTGCCCACATGGAGCAATAGTAATGTATTCACAGCAGAAATGCACTTTAGGATTAATTATTTGTGTCCTTCATCCAGGTATTCCCTCAGTATTAAATTTTGCTTTCTTATTCAGCATATATGTGCTTTTCACTATTTTATATGTGACCTCTGTCATCAGTTAAAAATTCCCTTCCAGGGATTTCTTCTGATTATCTATAAGATTTTGGTTTGAATAATAGGCATGCTGCATAACTTGGAGAGGTGGTCCTTTAATATTCAGTTTTATTAATTATTTATGGAGTGACTATGTGGAAGGGAGAGTAGGAGGAGATACAGATTGGTACACAATACTGCCCTTGCTTTCAGGGAGTTGAGGACCTTATTGTGGACACAAGGTATACTTGGAAGTCTATTACGTACCTTAGGAAGTGACAGGCCATACATGCTGTCAGGTGGGTGTGGGTGAGCATGAGAGAAGGTACAGAGATCCAGGACTGATCATGTCTGTGTATAATCATTAGAATTTGACTGGGCTGCTGGGCAGGGCAAGAGGAGGTGAGAATTTGAAAAAGAGGTGAGGTGTCATGCAAGTGTGGTGTGATAGAAGTCTCTGCACTAAAATGTGGTGAACACATTTAAAAATATAGGAGGTTCAATACAAGGAAATTAAATATGAAGAAAGACAAGCAAATCTAAATTTCCTTCCTGCAGAGTTTGCTTCTTTGTTTGAACTATGACTCTTCAAATAATCTATTTCAAAATTTCACTTAATCAGACAGAAGGAACTCTTTGTATGAAATAAAGAGGTGGACAGACACAGTTAAGGATGTTACCTAAGGAATAAGTAATTGTCTTTGACAAAAGGTGTGGTATTTTGTTACCTGGGCAAAGCACGAGAGAAAGTGCCATAAATACATATATGGAAGTGTATTTTAATGTTTTCGATTTAATAAGCATGATAGAAAATATGGCAAAATAAAGTAGGAACTAAAGTGAACATGGTGATTTTACTTATTTCATGTGTTATAATCACTAAAATTTGCTGTATTTTATTCCCTTCTAATCATTTGAATTCATACTTTGCAACATCTTAAAATTTAAAAAATACTTTGGAACTGTGATCAAATCTGAAGAATGTCTTTGCCTTCATGGTACCATTTGGTTTAACATACACTGACCATTTTCAGCATGTTAGTTTAGAGCCTGTGAGATCTACTTTATGTATTTTATATATTCAAGCAACTAGGTATAAAGCATGAATGAGTTCGAGGCTCTGAAATATATTCCCTTCCATTATTAGGGTATCCCAGTGAGCATTTCAAAGAAAATGACAGAAAACCAAAGGAATGCCCCTGTGGCCAGCTCTGTAAATTTGTGGGAGGTGACAATAAGTATTTCAGGGACGATTCTGACATCTCCACCAGTGTCACAAAGCCACTGACATCTGGGGAGTGACAGTAGCTGACCACGTTGGCACAGCAGAAATCAGAAATTGACTAGCTCAGAGGGATGAAAAATGTCGTGCTGACTCAGAAGCTAAGAAACAGGACACAGCAGTGGCAGCCTGCAAACAGTGGCTATTTACCATTAACTAACAGACTGAGCACAGTGAGGACCGTGGGCCACCCGTCAGCGGCTCTGCCATACTTGTACATATAGGAAGCTCTTTACTGTCAGCAGTAGCTTCTCTGTAAAAGACAAGAGATGTTTATGTTCATTCTCATGCTGGACAGTGACACTTAAGAAATGTATCTTTTGTTACGAAGTATACTGCAATTTTAATGTGAATTTGACCTTGAAGGTAAAGAGTTGCTGAGCCATCACTTACAGCATCACTTAAAATGTATTCCTGGTTTAGCTGCTGGTTCACCATTCATCTCTGATCTCACACTTTTGCAAGATGGCGGCCCAGGTGCTGGAGTGTGTTTTAGGGCGATGGAGTCAAATGCTTCTCGACTGTGAAATTAAAATCATGGAGATATCATCTGCTTTTGCTATTTCATCTTCTGTGCCTTGGCTGGTGAGTACTCCTGGAGAAAATCGTCAGACTGGGTGTTTTTCCTTGGCTTGCTCCCTCTGTATTCCTTCAGTGCTTGGTCTAAAACCTTACCACCCTCATTGAGCCCAAACCCCATCCCTGGCCTTTTAACTCTTAGTTGATGGTCTTCCTAGCTTCCTTACAAGAAAAAGCAAACAACCCAAAAACCAGAACAACAACAATGACAACAACAAAAACCCAAAACACAACCAACAAAAACCAAAGACCTTGAGGCTTGATGAAACTTCCTCAGTTCCTCACCTTACAGTAAAAAAAAGTGTTGCTGTCCTCGGGACTTGGAGTTGCTTCTCCTATCCAGGGCTAATTCTTGGACTTGCCCTTTCAATCTCATTTCTTTCCTTCTACCCCAAGACCTTTTAACTTAGCCCCCCATCTCTCCTCTCTTCAGTATCTCTTCTGTACCATCTCAGCTCTGCGTTTTTAAAACCAAGCAGGGAAAACAAACAAGCAAGCAAGACCCCTACCCCCTGTATTTCCTCTTTGCATTCATTTCTCTGCAATTTTCTCATCTCTCTCTCTCCTTTCTTAGACGAGTTTCTTAAAGGAGTTGTTTAAAGGAAAAAGAAGAGCATGCTGATCTCACTTTATCTCCTAATTTTGGAATTCTGGTCTGTTCCCTTATAATTCACTGAGGCTCCTTTGAAACTCTGGGAAGTTCCCTAGAGACGGTGGTAAGAAGAAATACTGCTTGGCCGATAAGGTCTTCGCCAGAACGGGAGACTGTGTCAGAGCTCGTGGGCGATAACCAGCCAGCTAGGGACCGCAGCGCCTGGTGGTGTATTTTTCCTTGCCCTTTGTGAGTGTTGGTATGTGTATGTTGTATTCCATTTCAGTGACCACACCTAAGTGTTCACTAAGGGTCTAGACTTATATTTTTAGGGGACTTACATTGCAGTATTTCAGGAATACTATGAAGTCTATAAACTAAAAACATTATTTGGACCTCCCGAATCAGTTTTGCAGGGAACCACATGACGACTAGTTTCCAAACATAGGTATGTAAAATATTTTCAGCTACGGCTTTTCTATGATTTTTACCATAGCAGATAAACATATGGACTATCTGTAGGATATCTTTATCCATTTATGTACAGTTTATTCTCAACCTAGTTCCAGAAAATTCTGGAATAAGTGGCTGGAGCACAACTTTATTACCACAGTGATCAACAAAAAGGAAATTCTGAAGAGGTCAAAGGAAGATAAGGGCTTCAGGATGGTAGAACAAGAGCAGCACTACAAGATGTAGGAAATAGAAAACCTGCACTGTTCACACGGAGGAGGCCACCTGGGCTGTGTCTAATGGAGTGGTGACATCGTAAGGGCATGCCCTAGCTCAGAGGGAAAGGCATTGAGGCCGAGGCAATAAGTGTAGACAGTTTAACCAGGAAGTTTAGCTATAAAATGTAAAGGAGGAGTTGGATATTTGTTGGCATGAGCTTGGCCCTATAAAAGATTTATTCCATGTTACATATTTCTACTCTACAACTTGCAAAGGATGCTTACTCGAATTTTCCCTCTTGTCCTCCTGAAGATCCTGTTAGGTACGACAGTAACATTGCCATTGTTACCCCCATTTCATAGATGAGAAAATCATTTCTCAGTGTGTTTGCACGGACCGCATAAGTAGGGAGTAGCTGAGCTGGGATTTGGATGGAGGTTATCTTAATCTATGCCTGTGATCTTTGTGCTTTTTGAGTCCTCTTTCCTTTTCATTTAAGACTGTTTGGTAACAAAGGGAGAAAGAAGGGAACTTCTGAAGATAAGGCAAGAGAAGATGTTGAGGAAGGAAGGCCTGTTTTTTTTTGTTTTTTTTTTTTTTAAATTCATTTTTATTGTTAAACTTATTTGGGTAACATCTGTTAGCAAGGATTACATAGGTTTCAGGCATACAGTTCTACAGTGCATTGTCAGCTTGTTATGTAATAAGTTCACCACCTAATGTGACTTCTCTTTCCATCACCATATATTGAAGACAATGTTTCTTAGTACTTGGAGGGAACGGGTTCTAGAATGTTCTGGGTGTGAGTTGCCATTGCCTTTAAAGAAGAAAGATTCATTGTGTTATTTCAGGACAGATTGGCAGGTTTAAATATAGAGTGTGGGATTTAGAATGTGTTAAGTGTCTTGGTGGACATGCAGTGGGGTCCCATTTCATACAGTCCTGGGGTAAAACCTGACACACAGTTTTTGGTGAACATTCATTCTCTGGTGATGATACAAAATAATACATTGGCTGGGTGTTCTAATTGGGTCTTATATAGTTATTCAACTGTGTATTCATGACTACTGTTTGCCAGTCTTCATGGATCATCGAAATATAAAAATCAAGCACTTGGCTCCTTCGGTTGCCAGGTTTTTTTTTCTGCATTGATCCCAGTGTTTCTTTGAGAACCAGCTCTTGCAGGATAAAGAACTTAGATTTGTAAATTCTCACCATGTTTCTTGGAGTGTTGCCTACCTCCTCTATGAGAAGACGCAAATTGTGCTTCTGGAGGTATTAACTGGCTCATTCCTCAGGTTCTCATTTCTGTAATGCTAAAACTCTTTCTGATAAACCTGCAAGTGATTGTTTGTCTCATGGATGCTTAAGGTGTAATTTTTAGGATATAATCTAGGAATGTGATACCAAGTGTCTAAAAATGTTAATATGTCAATAACATAGGTATTACAACTTTGTTTCTTAAATTATCCTCTTTAGGTAATTATGTTGTGAGACCTCAGGATGAATGGTGCATTGGTGTGTGATGTAGCAGAACCCCATTTAAAAGTCACAGGAAAACCCTGTTCAATGTTTCATTATTTTTATAATCTATGACCCACATTCTTCATTATGTACTTTCTTTGAATAATCACTTTGGTTAACCTTTACTTTTTACTTATTTTTATTTGTTGTTTTCTATTAGTTTTTACTCTGAACGAGTAAAGAAATTGAAAAACCAAATTGGTAGTACTGTGGCTCTGACTGCTGTGATCATTGATTCCTACTCTTTTTGTTTTCCTTTTTATAGTAATTGCTACTGTTTTCATTTTCCTCTGTTATAGACTGTTTAAGATATCTGTATCTAGATGTCAATATAGATATTTATCTAAGTATATAAAGATATTTGTATGTAGATATCTCTGTCTAAATGGTATCAATGGTACTATGCCTTTGGTTTTAGATGGTTAATTTCTATAGCATATTTATACTGCTTTGTAAGCAGGTTTCCTGTACCATAGCATTTTGTCATATATAGCAAAATTAGTATGTACTTTTGCCAGGCCTCAAATTGATGTTAAAAATAAAGAGAAAGAGTACTTAGCTTTCTTTCTTAAACTTATGCCATTCTCCTAAAAGCAATCTTGCAGACAGATGCAGGAGAGAAAAATAATGGGAAGGCCATTGTCTTTCAGAAAAAAGAAAATTGCATAGTGATATTCTAAAACGCTCTCATCGGAGAATAAAGGATATAATCTCTGTATTAAACACAGATGGAATACTTCAGTCTCAGCTGTCATGGAAGAATCACCACATCAGTTAGGATCGCACACCTTTGGGGCATGTATAAATGACAGGGATAAAACTACCTCTTTGCTGAACTGGAATGTGCACCATCCCTTTATCCGTGCCATCTGGTGCTACAGAGGATGGCAAATTCTCTCTGCCATGATTTTTCTTTCTTTGGGGTTTGTAGGCTTCTTTATCATACAATGTGTTTGACCAGTATCAGTCTTTTAGTGACCAGGTTTTAGTGGCAACAGCTTGAAAAAAGAAATGGAGTTCTAAGAGAGTGGAGTGGAAGAGGAGGCAGAGAGGTTAGTTGTGGATATTTTGGAGGGTGCAGATTAATTGCAAATGGGGTGCTTTGTAAATCCTGGCCATATCTCTGCCTGTAGTGATGGAAAGCTGTTCCCCATTTTGCTTTTGCCCTTTTTTACTATTGCTTATAGTATAACAATAATACACAATTGGTGCCCTGGTTCTCACCTAAATCAGGGAATGTTGTTATTCTGTTTTAGGGCTATGTATTGTGGATTCTAAAAATTGGTTTACAATGCTTTATCACCACTTACTCAGTTTATCTATTTTAAAACCAATCAAAAGATTTATTGGCTGTTGATTCTTACAATAACTTGTGTTCCTTTATTGTCTAGTGTTGCCTGTGATTAAAATCAAAACAAAGTTAAATTACATTTTACTAACAAAAGAACATCAAGTGTATGAATTATGAATTAGTGATAGAAGGTTTATAAATGATTAAATTTTAATATTTCCCCCCAAGTTGGCTTAGATTATGTCAAAGCAATGTAAACCCACTTAGGAGTTGATTTGTTGTCACAAAATACCAATGCAAGAGATGACTTTTCTCTAGATTAGTTTGTAAGGAGCTGTATTGGGCAGAATTTCATAGAGTGCTCATAATAGGATCATCTTTGAATGGACTGAGTCTGGGATACAGTTATGAGAAACCTGAATGAAAACTTTAACCAAATAAAATTTGGAGCTCTTTGAGTTACAGTTGGATACAATTAAATGGTTAAATTTAAGTTAAATAATACAATTATGTGTGGTCTAGTTGAAAGTTACATTTGTTTTGGAATTCTTAGTATGATCTGTTTAGAACCTGCTCTGACCAGATTCATTTGCTGCTCTGTCTCACTGCTTTCTTTGCTCGGAGCGCGTACGGGGAATTAGCTGAAGTTTCTGACGCCCTTTTCAGTTCCCCAGAGATATTCTCCTTCTCATTTTCAGGAGGGAAGAATAGGGTGAACAAGCGAAGGTTCTTCCTTTCAGTCTTCACTTGCAGTGGGGTTGTTTTCTGTAAGCTTACAGATTTACCCGTAAGTCACCATGCTTTTTCAACAGAAAAAATAATTGTTGTGTGTGTGTGTGTGTGTGTATGTGTTTGGTTTTCAGAAAAATAAGTGACATTGTCTAGCAGTGTATAACTTGGTAAAAAGCTAGGAAAACACTACCTTTCTTATTGCATGTATATTTCTCTACTGTTACCCACAAGCGGTTGTGCAGAGGAGAAAAGCGGGATTCTAGAAACCTGGCTGTGAACCTGAGACACAGTAACATTTCTAGGACCTACTTGGCAGAGTAGACAGAAATACTGGGTCTGGAAGGTGTGCTGGTGCAGTTTCATACTACTCCCCAGTTTTCTCTGGACATTATCAGAGCCTGATATTCTGGAGCTGGGGAGCAAACCATTGATAGGAGATGATTAATTTATTACCTTGCTCTTTTGTTTAACACTGCAATACTTCTGTTCACAAAGGAAGAAACTAAGGATTTATTGCTTTTTTTCCTCTTTAGAGACTCTTCCAAATGTAAGCAATTAGTAGAAGCTTGAGAACACATTTGTTTTAGGTAAAATCCTCTTTTTTGTCTAATTCTAGTAACATATCTACCTTAATTATGGATATTTGGACTACGTAGATGTTAATATTTGGATGCTTATCTTTATAAGCCTGAGTGAGGTTTATTGTAAAGGCAGATAGACTATTGGAAAAAATGCTTGATTTATTACCAAGATTTTTCAATATAGGAATATCTGACATCTGCCTTTCTGGCCCAACTTTACAGTGAGGGGACAAATGGCATCCTAATTACAGTAGACTTGCTGTTAACCAGCACCCATGGAGATTGGTAGATGCCGCATACGTGCAGTATTAGTCTTCAATTTTTTTTTTTACTGATTGCTTGAGAGTGCCGGTTGCTGGAGAGGTCCAGTTGATAGTTAGTCTGCTTGTATGAGTTTCCATCCAAGTCCTAGCCAGGCACCATTATGGTGATTTTAACAATGATTTTTTTAAAGGAGTCTTTGTTAAACATTTATTAAGGTGTTAAAGGAATTCATACTGGGAAGATACAAGGTAAGACTGGAGAATCTTTCCTTAACCTAGAAGACCCAGTCTAATGAAGTCACCTCAAAAGGAGTCAGAAGCCAGCTTGATAGAGCTTACACTGGTAAAATTCTGGAATGTTGAGCATTAAAAAAGGAATAAAGACTTTAATAGGTTGTAACATATTGAATAAAAAATTGAGAAAGTAGCATTATACATGGCGATATACAACAATGTCATTTACAGTAGCATCATAAAACATAAAATACTTAGGATAAATGTGACACTATGTGCAAGATCTGTACATTGCAAACTACACAGCACTGCTGAGAGAAATGAAAAGAGACTGACCTAAGTAAATAAAGTTTATATGGATCAGTCAACTCTGTTATTAAAATGCTAATCTTTCTCAAATTGATTATATGGATTCAATGTAATCCCAACAAAACACAGAAGGCTGTTAAAAAAAAAAAACTTTTGGTATGAATTGGTAAGCTGTTTCTGAAATTTATATGGAAATATAAGGAACCTAGAATAGCAAAAACAATTTTAGGGGAAAAAAATAAAGAGAACCTGATTTCAAGATCTCCTGGAAAGTTATTTCAGTAAAATAGTGTGGTATTGACATTAGGATAGAAAACGAAATCAATAATGTGAATAGAGTTCAGAAATAGACCATATTTACATGTCTTTTAATTTTTGGCAAAGACACCCAACCACTCAAGTAATTAAATAGGGGAAAGGATAGTCTGATTATCAAATTATGCTTATAAAACTAGGTATTTATTTACAAAAAAATTTTTTGCACAAAATTATTTCAAATAGATACTATATTTATTAAATTGCCAGAATAAAGCACTGGAGAAAATTTTTAAATTTTAGGTTAGGCAAATATTTCCTACTTATATAGCCATAAATAAAACCAATTATGAATTGGATTTTATCAAAATTGAAACTTTTTCTTCAAAACATACTATTAAGAAAATAAAAAGAGGTCACATTAGGTGGTGAACTTATTATACAACAAGCTGACAATGCACTGTAGGATTGTATGCCTGAAACCTATGTAATCCTTGCTAACAGATGTCACCCCAATAAGTCTAACAATAAAAATGAATTAAAAAAAAATAATAAAAAGAGAAGTCACAGTCTGGGAGAAGATATTTGGAAAGCATATTTGATAAAGGAAGTATGTGGCATAAACAAATAACTCTTATAATTTAATACAAGATGAAATAATGGGCAAAAGATTTAAACAGACACATCACCAAAGAAGTTATACAGATAGCCAATAAACACATGAACAGGTGCACTGTATCATCTCTCTTAAGTCATCAGAGAAATGCAGATCAAAACCACAATGATACTGCTATAGCCACTGAAATAGCTAAAATTTAACAAATGAAAATAGCAAAATTGGCAAGAGTGCAAAACAATTGAAAAATCTCATACATTGCTAGTGGTAATTCAGAAGGATGCAATAATTTTGGAAAATATACTGACATTTTCTTAAGTTAAACCTATGCTTGCTTAGCAATTCCATCCCTAAGTATCTCCTCCCCCAAAATGAAACATATGTTCACACAGATACTTCTATATCAGTGTTCAGAGCGACTTTATTTATAATAGTCCCAGACTGGAAACAACCCAAATGTCCATCAAATGGTAAATAGATGAACACATTGTGCTATATCTATACAATGAAATTCTACTCAATAAAATGAAACAATTATTTTTACATGTAGAAGCATGGATGTATCTCAAAAGCATTTTGCAAAGAGAAAGAAGCCAGACACCAAAGACTGCATACTGTAATATGATTCCATTAAATGAAATTCTAAAAGGGCAAAACTATAATCATGCAAATTAGATCAGTGGTTTCTGCGGGGTGAAGTGAGTGAATTAACTGGAAAGGAGCAGGAGGGAATGTGAGTGGTAGAAATGTTCTATGACTTGACTGTGGTGATGGTTGCACAATGGAATTCATTTGTTAAAACTCACTTTACAATTGACATGGATGAATTTCATAATATGTTAATTATTTCTCAATAAAGCTGTTTAAAAGTAAGACCATAGTGGTATTTGGAAAAAAAAAATACCTCCTTTAGCAGTTTGCCAACTTATAAATTTAGAAGGAATTAGAGGATTTATAAGATCACCATTTTGAAAATCCTAAAGTAGCCCTTGATTCAATTGAGAATCATCAGTGACTGATTAAACTGTTTGGGGAGGTTGTTTGAAAACAAGACATACGTGTTACCTATAAAATGTTGACTACTTTTAATGGGTAAAATGTGCCTTTCCTACAGTTACCCATGCTTGTCGTTAAAATTTGTATCACCAGCAGCAGAGAACCTATTACCATGAGCTTCTTGATGTGCACCCTGATAAAAAAATCTTCTTGCCCAAATTGCTTAACTGGAATCTAAACCAAACTTAAATCTAATTTTTAATTTATAGGAACTGTTAGGGATAGAGGAACAAGTTTAATGACATCTTAAGTAAATAATTGACAAAATTCTAAATACAGGGTATTCTGTAACACAACTGGACTGGATTCTTCAAACATTTATGTCAAAAAGCCCAAGAGAGTTAGGAGAACTGTTAGTAGAGTTAAAGAGGCAAAAAACCAAAAGCAACCAAACACATTGTGTGAAACTTGACTGAATTGTGATTAGGAACAAAAAGCTATAAAAGACATTTTAGGCCAAGTGGGAAAATTTGAAAATATAGATAGGCCATTAGACAAATGGAATTTAACTTTTTTTTTCTTTTTTTCTTTTTTTTGGTATGACAGTAGAATTGTGGCTATGATGAGAATGTTGTTATTCTTAGGAGTAGCATGGTGTATAGTATTATGTTGTCTGCAACTTAACTTTGGTTCAAATTAAAAGGAATGATATATATCCACACGTAATCAAAGTGTGGCAGGACATGTCAACTCCAAGTGGAGGGTATATGAGCATTCATATTACTGTTCTTACTTTTTTTATATGCTTAAAAATTTCAATGATAAACAGTTGAAAAATAAGATCTGTATTCTCATTTTGAAAAAGGTAGTTCTGACGAGTAGTATACCTCTAGAAACTCTGAAATGTTTATTTCTTAAGAGCTAAGGGCCACTTGAGAAGGGACATTCCTCTTTTACTCTCTTCCAAACATCACAGTTTTACAAAATCCACAGTTTTACTAAAAATTTATATTTCAGCATGGAGGAGGAAAATCTTTGAGTAATATAATTAAAGTTATTTCATCTATTTGAAAAACTAAAGATTAACTGATTTTTTTTAAAGTTAGTTTACTTAGATTAATTAAAAGAGAGGAGCCAACTAGATAGAACCAAGACTTAAAACTATACTTTTTATATGGAACTGAGGAGATTTGAGTTCAAGGGTCATGTATTAGATTTTTATGCTGTATAATCAACACTGGACAGACTGAGCTGGCTTCTCTGGTCAGTGACTCACAACGCCAAAATCGTGGTGTCAGGCCAGGTAGGGCTTTCAAATGGGGGCTCTGGCTGACAGAAATCAGTTCACTGGAGTGAATGCTCTGAGGCCTCCTGTCCTTACTGGTGGTCACTCAGTGGTAGCTTTCTGTTTCTAGGGGACACCTGCATTTCTCTCTCACATATTCCCCTCCGTTTGCAGACCAATATTATTATTGTTTTCTCATACATTATTTCTCCTGACTTCCTCTTCTGCTACCATCAGGAAAAAACTGCTTTTTAAAGACCTAGCATGATTGGATTGGATCAGAAAACTCTCTGTCTTGAGGTTATCAGTGCCATATAACGTAAAATAATTATGGAGATGACATGTCATCACATATGTAGGTTCCACCTATACTCCAAGAGGGGAAGGCTATATAAGAGGATTATTCTTAGAGTTCTGTTTCAGAATTTCAACTTTGACTTCTAGGAGACAGAATTTGTTTTGGTAATGATGAATAAATTATATCTATTTAATGTTTTCAAATAAGATACTGTGATTTAAAAAAACAACTTGATTTTAATACTGTGGAAGAAGATGGATACTTGCTTTTTAAGGAAAAAAACCTCTCAGCTTTATTTTGTAATCACACTTATTAGAAATAGGAACATTTTTAAAGGAAGTATATAATGCTCTGTCTATAGTTCTTTGTGTTGTAACTTCAAACTTATTCCCTGAATTTTAATTCTCTTTAAGGTTTACCACATTTCTTTTCAAATTGCTCTCTATAAAATCAGATCCAGCCATGACTTTATTTGCTAGCATGCTTCAGATATCTGTTTTAGCTAATAAGCCTGGCCAGCCATAATAGTGTAAAACAAAGACCATTTTATTACGCTCATTGACTACAGTAGTTGAGGAATTCTGGTGGGGCACAGCAGGGACGCCTTGTCTTGCTTCAGGATGTCTGGGGCCTCAGCTGGGAAGATTTCTACCGCCAGAGGTGGCTCAGAAGGGTGAGTAGTAACACCTCCTGGAGGCCTCTTCACTCTTCTGTCTGTATTGAGCCTGGGGTGCCTCCAAGGCTGGGCTCTGCTGGGACTGTCCAGCAGAGTGCCTTCCTGGGCCTGCCCCACAGGTCTGGAGCTTCCTTGTGGCAGGGTGACCTCAGGGTAGTCAAGGTTTGTACATGAACACCTCAAGGCTCCCAGCACACCTGAATGCTTCTCTAAAAATGTTGCTTCACATTTTAAATGATACCTGTCCCAACATTATTTTCCATGTTTCATAGTTGAAGTTTTGTATAATTTTCTTAACTTTCTTAAAGTGTATTCAGATATTCTAAGTCAAGTTTGTCAAACCCTCAGCCTGTGGGCCATATGCAGCCCAGGACAGCTTTGAATGCAGCCCAGCACAAATTTGGAAGCTTTCTTAAAACATTGTGTGATTTTTGTGTGTGTGTGTGTGAGGACTTTTAAAAAAAATTGTTCCTAGCTTATCAGCTATCATTAGCGTTAGTGTATTTTATGTGTGGCCCAAGACAATTCTTCCAGCATGGCCCAAGGAAGCCAAAAGATTGGGCACTCCTGTTCTAAGTTATGGTTTTGTCATCAGAGAAGAAGCTACTATGATTGCTAACTCATAAAATTGAGACTCTTGGATGGATGAAAAAATGTATATTGTGTGCATGCGTGCACACACACACACACACACACACACACACATATATATATATATATATATATAAAATATATAAATATATAATTCATAGGTAAGTAGCAGTTTTATTTCAAAATAATTGCACAATTGCATAAAGCATAGTTTTTTGTTTGTTTTTTAGTTTAAGAGATTGCAGCATAATTAAGTATGACAGGTTTTGCTACGTTCCTGTTTCATCACTAATGAACTGTTAGAATTTTGTAGAGATGCTAGCTATCAACTTTTGAAAATAACAAGGTGGAAAACATTGTAAGATAGTGATATAAAAGAAAGAAAACATAAAAATAGTTTTTATAAAATCAAAGTATATTTGAACTGGCCTTTGGTTTCTCACAGGACTTTTTCTTTTGTTACCCAGAGTGAGATCTGATGATGCTGAGTCCTACCTGTGACAGACTTCAGAAAATTAGGATGCCATCCACCTAAATCTTCATGGGTCTTGATAGGAACATGTTATAGCAGCCACCTGCAATACTAACTCTTCAAAAAAAGTCCCGAAGATACACATTTAGTTTATTACTTAGTTTCTTAAATTTTTTGACATTTCTAGCATTTTGTTTAAACTTAGAACCCCATATTTATTCTCCCAATAGCCTTTAGGTTATTAAGACCATGTTTATTCTGACTAATTTTGGTGTAAAGTTCTTGAACTATATCCTGGGTTGCCCTTCCATTGCCATCACCCTTATTAAAAACAATTCTCTTGTCTTTTGGTTTCTATTCTGTTAGTGTTTATCACCATAGCTTTTACATTATGCTTTGCAATATTTTGCAGATATAATAATGTAAAGTCAATTTAGGTGGTGGTCCCAGTAAGGACACACTGACTCCAGAGGAAGTCTGTCCCTCATTATTGTTCCTTCTATTGATTACGTATTGCTTGTCTGAAAATCTTTATTTTTCAAGCATTCAGTGAACCTTGAATTAGAGCACCAGGATTAAGTGTTGCTGACACTCAAGGTCCAGAGGTTTTCAGTGTAGTCCCTGGCCCCCAAAACGTCAACATTACCTGGGAATTTGGTACAAATGCACGTTCTCAGGACTCGCCCTAGACCTACTTACTCAAAAACGCTGGGCTTGGGGTCTAGCATTCTGTTTTAACAAGGCATGCCAGAGATATGTACGTTGAATTTAAGAACCACTGCCTAAGATTTTCACTATCCTGCAAGGTAGATACTATCATTGGTATTAGCATTTAGCATAAATATCACCTTCTTACCCTTCTGCATAAGTATTATTTGTTGTCTATGTAAGATAGTGTTTTAGGTGTTATTTTAGTTATTAGTATGTATGATAGGTATATGTAAATGTACATATCAACATATGAGGGCTGTCAGAAAGTATCTAGCCATGTAATATGAAAAATAGAGACATAAAGAGTTGGAATGTTTTTCTAGACAGCCTTCTTATTTTTCTTGATTTTGTGTATTTAAAAAACACAAAGAGAATTACCTCTGCCACGTCCCTTCAAGCTTTTGAGACAAAGAGAATCACATAATAATGAGAGAAGTAGACCAGGGTATTGGGACTCTGTGGAGCTGGAGATTGGCAAACAGGGTGGGAAGACGGTGCAGAGGATGGCACAACTAGGTGTGTGAGGGCTGTCTGGAAAAAATCCAGCCACAAATGCCTCTGTTTTCATATTACATGGCTGGATACTTTCTGGAGAGCCCTCGTATGTCTTGTGTTGGGAACTTAGCTGAGAACATCAGAGCAGCTGAGTGGGAATACAGTGAGACCTGATGCTCTGCCATTTGCTTTTAAAAGTCAGGGCTGTTCCCTTCCAGGGATAAGAGGGGAGGTTGAGTCAACATCCTTACCTCAGTTGATTCATTCTTCTGTCAGTCAAGAAACTGACTCTAGTAAAATAAGATGACTTCAATGATTGCATAGTTGTCACTAATGGTCTTCATTGTGGCTAAGTTGATTATAAAATTGTATTCTACATATTATAGACCTGTAATGTACAATAAATAGTGTTATAGTATGTAGAATACTGGGGGGGCCAAAAATGTATACACATACTAAGAGATGATATCTGTCTATTACTTTTCAAAGTTGAATTGAATTATAGTAGCAATGTGCAGTATGACCTTTGCTTAAAAGATGGCATTAATCAAATGAATGCTAGCACCATGTGCGACAGAGAGGACAGTCTAAGAAAATGGTGGAAGCACAGTTGTCATTGAAGCAGTGCAAGACCATTTGCCAAGACGGGATAGGATGAAGAGCTGCTGTTGAGTTTATCCCATGTTCTACAGACTTAACACCCCTTGACTTGTAGTACCTGTGGGGGACCTTAAAGAACGTGGTATACTATAGAAAAGTGACTACACTGGCTGCACTTCAGGAAGAAATTGAAATGGCATGCGCAGCAATATCCATGGACGCTTAGGTCAACATTGCTCATGCAGTGGTTCGCCATGATCAGAAGTGTCTGGATGCTGATGGTAACCACTCTGCACACCTCTTGTCATTGCAGAAGTCAAATGTGACCTGTATTCATCTTTTGTTATTGGTATATTATTGAGTATTAGAATTTTAATACAGTTTTTTCCCTTTTTAAAATTGTATACTTTTTTTGGCATCCTTTGTGTATTGTAGAGTTGTAATATGTAAATTAGGGTTGTATTAGATTAAATATGGAGGCGGTGCCCATCTGAAAAGGCATTAGTTGCTCTGTTCAAGAACATAATAAGATTGTTTAATCAAGTAAACGACTTCATTGATGTTGTTTCCTCTTACAAGGCTTTCCCCAGGTACAATTTTGTTAAAAGCTCACATTTCCTATTTTGTAGTATCTTGGGAAGCAACATGGCTTTGAATACGTTAACCCTGTTTTAATTTAGTTCTGTATGGATTTTTTGGAATGCTAATTGAATAATTATAATTTTAGTAATACTTTTAAAGACGTTATCGTTAGTTATGGTATATATGCCCAGAATAGGTGTCCACTAAGTAAATACAGGTTAAAATCATGAATGTTGGACTTTTTAATTTGGCTCATGATTTTTTTTGCTTATATGTTACAAAAGGGCTTGAAAAAATTATTTTTGCTACTGCTCTGAGCTGATTTTTATATTATATTTCTGTAGTTAAATATTGATTTCTTTTTGAAGTTCTTAATTGCTTATGGATTTTAAAAGTTGATTTTTTTGTTTTTTTTTGTTTTAAATGTTCCACTTAATTTCAATAGGAAGAATTTAAAACAAGCTCTAAACTAGGATAGATTTTACAGACATGTCTTGAGAAATGTGCTGTTATAAAGCTGTATACTATGGCATTTATTCGTAGTGTTTCTCATCATGTGCATATGGGGGAAAAAAACATGTTATGTTGCTTTAATGGTGTAAAAATGGCGAAAACTTCACCAGACTTTTTGCTAGCAGACTCGTCTGGGGTTCTGACTTTCCACTTGTGTCCATCTTCCCGTAGCTTGCTAAGTGGCCTTTCACATTGTTTTTCCCCTTACATAAATTCACATTTTTAATTACTCTGATGGGTCTCATACTGCTCAGTCACCTGTGAAGTAATCTCAGACCATTCCCAGGTTGTCCCCCTCCCTTTACCCCCACTCAGTCTGTGAACACTGACACTTCAGCAGGGATAGTGTGGGCAGGGCAACAGAGGGAGAAGTTCTAGTTTCTCTCACTGAGAAGTGTTTTGACTCTTTGGTTGGTAGTAATAATAATCAGTCTTAAGCAAAACCTGATTTCAGAATGTCTGACGGAATCCAAGGGTAAGCAATTATAAACACAGACCTTACAAAGGGAAATGAAAAGCTATGAGGAAGCCAGATTTACTCCCATCCCCTGTCCATATGTCTGCTCTGTTCTTCAGCTTGCAGTTGATTCAGTGAAGATGGTTAAACCAGAGACAATGAATTGTAAAATTATTTCTTTTCTCAAAACTAGGCCTGACTGAATTATAGCATCTTTGAGATTGGCCCGACTTGGAGCACATATTCCCTTATATCCAACAGTGGATGGGAGGTGAAGTTTACAGTAAAAGATAGGGTGGGCCCTCAGCAGTCTTGTTCCACTGTGAGATCATATCTGCTCTGACTCAGCTGAGCCAAAAAAGAAATTAGGAAAAAAAAAAAGAAAGAAAGAAAACCCTGAGGTTTGTGGATTTAATTGATCCAAAGCTTTTTGAATTTCACATCACATTTTCCTAATTATTAATTGCCAGTTTCATATTGCGAGTTTTTGTTTTTCAGGATGAGAGACACAAGTGAATGTTCTTAATTAGTGAGGAATGAGAAACTGGGTGGGAAGAAAGCAGCTGAAAGAGTGTGGAGAGAGAAAGGGTTCAGTGGCTAAATCAGGTCCAAGAAAATTCGGGAGGAAAGCAGGCCAGGGCCGGTCAGATGCAGCTGTTGGCCTTGGGCAGAAGACATGCATTGTTCTCTGGGACCAGGGAGTATCAATGTGACCATGTCAGAGATTGAGAGTTGTCAGAGGTTGAGCTTGAGTAATTCCTAAGTAGAGGCAAGGATGCCAGCTCAGAGTGAAAGCATTGAGTAGGGGCCTGGAAGAAAATGGTTACCACAGGAGTAGAACCATGAGTAAATGAAAGGATTTCTGAGGGTGAGATTTAAGCTGAAAATCCAGTATCTGGACCAACAGGTACCACTCTGGTCCATTCTCCCTCAGAACTGTCAGACGCAACAGAAGGACTGAGGGAAAAGAGGTTAAAAAAAAAACAACAACACAGTTGGGAAATGAGAAAGAAGAAGTGGTTAGTTACAGGAACCAGTCTGAGTAGGAAAGGAAATACAAACAGGAAAGGGCAGAAAGCTTGAGGAGCAGGATAGCTTTACGCAACTTGAGGGTCTCAGTGGCCCAAGTCCACCCTTAGTGACACATAGATGAAGGATGGTAAGTGGAATTCTAGAATTGATGTTGGAGGTAAACCCATCCTGTGTGATGCCCCAGTCCAGATTATGGCCAGTGATTTTTACAGTAATGGTCACTCCCTTGGAAAAGGTAAAGAACTTGGATGTTGGGCTCTTAAATGAGCTGTCAACGTGGACATGAATACAGTAGCTAATGTTTCATGACCACCTGTTCTGTGTTGGGCACTGTTAACAATTTTAAATGTTATTTTGAATGAGTATAATAATCCTGCAAGGTGGATACTGTCATTTTTATTTGACCCATGAAGAGAGTTAAGCCAATATAAGTAATATGTCCAAGACTGTGCGGTTGGTGAATTCTGGAGACGTAAGTTAAACTTGGGTATTTCTCACTGTTCATCCAGGCACTGTTGACTAGCTGAATCTTCCCAGCAGACTGCTACTCGCTGCCATCCCTGCTTTCTCCCTCTATTCCTTTATTCATGCTTTTCTTCATAAAAAAAAAAGATTTACAACTAACAACAAACATGTAAAAACATTTTTAAAAAAGTGAGAAATGAAAGTAAAAGTAAAAAATTAGAAATAAACATAATCAAGAGTAGGTTACTGTACAAACTTGTGCTATTAATTTTAGTACATTCACTAGGCTTAGTTTGTAAAATTGGCTTTTACCATTTTAAGACAAAACATGAAGGAAAAAACCCGACTTACCTAATACTGAGGGTTGATAAGATAAAAATAACCTAGTCTCTCAGATGATTACTCACAGTCCTGAGACGTCGAATGACAGGCCCTATGTAAGGTGATAAACAACATCCTCAAGAATACTCTTACAAAAAAAAAATAGCACTGCATCTTACTGAGTTCTTTCTGATAATATCTGTCAATCTAGGCAAAGTAAAATTAGTTCTATGAAGGTTGAAAAGAGGTAGTTAAATACAGGCCTCAATTAAAGGAGGGTCAGAAATGCAGTTACACCTTGCCAGATGCCAAACTTTTTAAAGATTGGTATAGGACTAGATGACAGCTTAAGATGAGCAGAAAAATGTTGTGCGGAATAGCAAGAACTTCAGCCTGGAAATAGCAGTAAGATGTCTGAGTGGAGTGATCTGAGCTTTGGAATCAATTGCTGCTGTAGTTTGAGCTAAGAGTTCGACTCTTTCCTGAGCCTGGATTCGGGCCACGGACACCCAGTATATAACCAAGTGGGACATGGAGTCTAGTGGCATGAGAATGCATTCTGGTTTTGGGGTTTCTTTTTTTTTTTTCTTTTGTTCTCTATTTGGGTACTTTTTAAGTGAAGCATAGGGATATTGTTTCATCTTGCAGTGTTTACAGCAGTGTTTCTCCAATGTCAGCACACATTTGAATTGCTGGGAAGGCTTGTTAGAACAGAGAACGCTGGGCCTCACCTCCGAGTATTTGATGGGAAACTGCACGTCTGACAAGTTTTTAAGTAACACTGACTTTGCTGGTCAGAGCCCACACTTTGAGGACCATTGCTCTACGGAGAGGAAGTAAAATGATACTGGATGACAATTAAAAATAGTAATGCTCACATTCTAAATTAGGGGAACATCTTTGATTGTTTTTAGAAATTTCCTTGTTTTTCATACAGGCCTGTCCATATTAGCAAATTAATGAGTGAGAGAGGGTGCAGAGGTGGATCAGAGGTGAATCTGATGGGACTGTCTTCAATTTGTTGGAAACGATCATTTGCTCCTAGTAGACTTGATCATTTGCATGCTTAAAATTTAGTGTATTTGAGCCAATCCATTTTTCACTGATAGTATCAAAGGCAACTTTTTTATAACCTGTGTCAAAATCACAATTAATTGAAATTCTGCGGTTTCATAGGGAATTTTCTCCCAACCTGATCTGCTAATTATCTAAAGTACAAAGGTGCAAATATTCTAGCCTGTATCTTTAGAATGGTAGTACCACCAAGGGCCATTTAAATATAAAATGAATAATTTCTTGTCTAGTTCACTGTTTAAAAATCATGATTTCTAAGGGTATTCAAATACAGAGCTCATTTTAATGACTTTTTCTCCCAACTGTCACCGAAACTTTCTGTATCAGTTTTTGGTTAAAAGAATAATTTTGGTATATTATTATAACAACATTCTTATTAGCATTGAGCTCTAAGAAATGCTTTATGGATTTTATCACTTTAGAATATCTCAATATTAATAAAGAGATCTCTCTCTCGAATGTTGTGAACACAGTGCATCTAGGGAACTATGCTCACTTCGTAGAGAACATGAGTGATAAAGTAGGTGGTTCAGCTTAGGATCCCAACCAATTCAAGTTGGATTTAGTGAGATGACAAATAAAGCCACTCTGCAAAACATGTTATAAATAAAAAAAGAGCAAAGGTGTCTGAATTATATTCTTCCATGATTCTTGCTATGGTTTAGAAGACAACCAGAACATCTGTAAGAACTTCATGTATTTACCTGATAAAAGCCTATGCTTGAAAAGGTCTTAATATGATACTCACTACACAAATATCTGACAGTTGATAGAGGAAGTTTCTGAACATAAATATTAATTTCTGTCCAGCTGATCACCTCATATGGAGTGCTGATGGCTCTGATTTTTCCTTGTTAGTTATTGTCTTCATGCCTAATAAGATAAAGTTCTACATGTGGTAAATATTAAAGTAATGAAAAACATTTGGCTTTTTTGCATATAGTTTCTAAATTTAACTGTGTTGTTAACACTCATCTCTCTTGTCTCTAATTGGGTTGAAATGTGTGAAAGAAAAAGAGCTTTGCTATGGCACGAGTTTTTAAAGGATGGCTTGACTATGGTGCACACAGAGGAGCTAATAGATAAGGCTTTGAAAAAGTTTCTGATGTCAGCATTTTTACTTAGGTGGCAAATGAATTCAGTAAGAATTTGCTGCATCTCAATAACTTAAGTTTTTCATGTATCATTTAGAAATCTAAGCATTATGAATTTTAGACCTCAGAGTTGAAAGACGTGGCTCTCAGATCTGATTCTGTAGAAATTGTTTATCTTATTTCTTTAAGATATTCATAATATCATCTACCTTTTAATAATGAAGGGGACTGTATTTATTATTTGCTTTTCAAAAAGCAGATAAATTATTACCTTCAAGTGCTCTACAACTGGGCTATTTAGCTTGACTAACTTCCTTTAAATTTGTTAAAAAGAATTGAGAAAATATTTATATAATATAAAAACCAGATTAAAATACTGTTTGTAATTTGAATAACTTTTACAGTGGCTTTATATTTAAAAAAGAATCTTATAGACAATGCTTATTCTACAATTTCACCATAGGTAAACACTCAGTATATATTGAGACAGTTCTTACCATTTTTGAAGGTTGAATTTTACATAAAAACAAGGTTATATTGTATGCCTATGGAAGTTAATATTCATTTTTTCCCTGTTATCCTGTGAGTTTTATTAAAACTGCTATCACCTGTCAGCAATAGGTAGAAGAGAAGCACAGTGAAAGGAATTGATACTGAAGGTATTGTCTAAAGGAAAATAACTTGTTGTTGGTTATGTTGTGGTTTGTACCACTGGGGTCTTGGCTAATCATTATTGCAACCGGTTGAGAGGTTTCAAAGTCTTAAGGGACTCAGGCAGGGCCATAACCAGGTGTGGTGGGCTCTGAGGCACAAAGAAATTTCCTTTGGACATTTGCAAAACCTCTGAGTAAGTGAAAACATTGGATTCCCTCCCAGGGCCCTGAAGTGGTCTCTGGCACGAGGGTCCCTTAAATATAAGCTTCACTAGACCTTTAAGGGGAAAAAAAGGATCCTATAGAGAAATGTAATTCCTGACTTACAATTTAATGTTACATGTTACGTAGAGCCTCAATAGGAGAACCATCTGTTGGAACTGTATTTTTGTAGCATATATTACTACATAATATGGTCTGTCAGGCTTATGATGTCCAGGACTATGTATCTGTCTTGCTGATGCCAGTGCAGTGTCTAGTGTGTCTTACTACGTATTTGCTTAGCGAGACAGAGACATGTTATAAGATACAGGCTCTAGAACTTAAAATATTTAAGTATAATCACCATATCTCAGGGTCAATTTCTTTGTACAGTTATCCATTGTAAGACACTTAGAAAATATGCTATCTATATATTCAGAAAGGAAGATTATCTGTAAAAGTGTGAGTTTTGGAGTGAGGCCCACTGGCTTTGAGCATACCACTTCCTAACTCTGTGCCATTGGGCAACCTCCCATTTGCTCATCTATAAGTGGAGGTATCTTAGGGTTCCTGTAATGACCAAGTGGTACAATACGTGGGGGATGCTTAGTCACGTGTCTGGAAGATAGCAAGCACTGCCAAGTATTTACCATTGCTACAGCTGCTGCATTAGCCATTAATTCAGCATTATACAAATACGCGTCTGATAAATTCCCACTTTTAGTAAGTGAATAAAAATTGGTGTCTTACAAACTTGAATGTTTTTTCTTATCAGAAAATTAGAACTGTGTAACCCAACCTATTTTCATTTTTGCCTTAGATATCAGTAAGCTTAGAGCTAAATTCATTATTCTGACAGCATAATTGGTTCAAGTCTGAGAACAACTACTTTGCTTTCTTTGGTTGATCTGTATTCTCTTTCATCTTTTAATTCTGATTTTATACCATCTTAATCCATAAATCAGTGCCAAGCCTTTTGGGATGGGAATAATTTATATAAAATGGTCTAGCTCCCATTCCCCATTAACTGCTTAATTGTGTTCAGTTGCAAGCAGTTCTCGTCTGTGAGGTTTCAGTTCCATGGACTCTCCCTAGCCTTTATTGGGAAAGTGGTCAGTCTTGCACACCACCTTCAATAATGCACCACACAGTCTAATTTTATGTAAATATCACATTTTTTTGACACAGGTTTGAAGAGCAAATTGCAAGTGATCATCTGCTTGCTAAATGCGTAGATTTTGAAAACAACCTACTTTTGAAACTTGGTTAATTTTTGAGTAACTTTTTGGCAAAACCAGAAGTCCTATTTAGTATCTTTAGAGCCAAAACCTATGTAAGAGGTGTAATATACACCTTTGTCAAAATACTCAGGCCTTTGACTTGCTTACTTATAGTTTATATTAAAATGTAAATCATTCACCATTAAATGAGATTTTAGGTCTTTCTCAAAGTGAGAAATTTCCATTGAACAATATAGTTAGTCACATTTTTATTACCTAAGGTTTTGTAAGTAGAGATAACTGCATTTGCTCTCTTGAGCTTTTTCTCCACATTGCAGCTAGGTGCTTCCAAAGGTATTGAAAAATTTCTACTACTAAATGGTGTTATGAATAATTCATTATTAAGTAAATTTGTCTGTTTGACAGAAACAAGCCATCATAGATAGAAATAAAAATTTAGAGCCACAAAGTTGTATGAATGTACAGCTGAGAATACTGCATGTGGTAGCTAAAAAAATTTCAACTTAATTTTGGAAATTTTTAGCTCACTATTTAGAAAAATGTTGGGTATTTACAACTTACTTAGAATTTAAAGAAGGTATTGCCGTTAAACAAAGAAAGAAATAAAATTTGGTATTGATCCTTGAATAGAAGACCCCTGGCCTAGTCCTAGCTATGTCACTCAACAGTTACATGATTTTGAGCAAATAAATTAAACTATGCCTTGATGTTCCCATTCATCAAATGTGGAAGGCTAGGTTAAATGTACTTATATCTCTAATTCTCCTTTCAGCTCTAACAGCTTTTGACGCTCTTGTTACAAAGCAGCACATAAAATGGTTTATTCAAAATCAGATGGTGCAACATGATTAAGCATTGGTCCCTGTAATATATCCAGTGGTTAGGAATGTAGTTCACAATTATATATAGTGTAAATTATTCATTGGACATTTGAAGACAGTGACCAGTATTCACATTTTTGTAGAACTTCTGTCCCATACATGATAGAGGTAATCGATGGCAAAAAATTAGCATCAGATACCAGTTCAAATACTAAATTTAAACCTACATACAAGGTCTGACGATCAAGTTTGCAAACTTGCCATTGTGTGCTTACATTGCTGTACAAGCAACTTGGTAAGGTTTCATAAACTTAGTGTCTCTGTCTTACAGCTGTGTTCATGTCAACCTGTGATGGCGTCTTGCTGAGGGGCGTTCATTATTATTGCGTGTTTTTGTGTGCCATTGCGAGAATGTCAGAGCTTGAATTAGAGCACTGAACAAACATTACATTTCCTGTTAAACTTGGCAAGAGTAGAAATGAAATCAGGCACATGTTAGTCCAAATTTATGGGATAATGCCATGAAAAAAATAGCAATGTACAAATGGATTAAATGCTTTTCTGAGGGGAGAGAAAGTGTCATTGATGAAGAGAGGTCAAGATGGTCCATAACAAGCAGAACCAATGAAACATTGCAAAAATTCATTGAATTGTGCATCAAAATCATTGGCTGACTGGGAGAAGCATAGCAGACCAAGTGAACATCGATAGAGAAACAGGAAAATCTTAACTGGAAATCTTGTCATAAGAAAGGTGTGTGCAAAAATGGTCCCAAAGGAGTTCACCAATGAACAAAAGCAAAGAAGAGTTGAAGTTTGCCAAGACCTTCTGGAGAGGCAAGACAATGCTTTGGGCCATGTTATCACTGGTGATGAAACATGGGTGTACCAATATGACCCTGAAACAAAGCATCAGAGTGCACAATGAAATTCAGCCAATTCTCCACAACCAAAAGAGTTCCATCAGTCCAAATCAAGAGTCACAACAATGTGGCTAACCTTTTTTGACATCAGAGGGATTGTTCATTATGAATTTGTACCAGCTAGACAGTCAACCAAGCTTATTATTTGGAAGTGCTGAAAAGGCTGTTTAAAAAAGTTAGATGAAAATGACAACTTTTTGCCAACAACTCATGACTCCTGCATCATGACAATGCACCAGCTCACGACACTTTGAGGGAGTTTTTAGCCAATAAACAAATAACTGTATTGGAGAATCCTCCCTACTCACCTGATGTGGCCCCCAGTGACTTTTTCCTTTACCCAAAGATGAAGGAACTATTGAAAGGAAGACATTTTGATGACATTCAGGACATCAAGGGTCAGCTCTGATATAATGACAGCTCTGGTGGCCATTCCAGAGAAAGAGTTCCAACATTGCTTTGAATGATGACGAGGCGCAGGCATCCGTGCACAGCTTCCCAGGGGAGGACTTGGAAGGCGACCGTAGTGATACTCAGCAGTGAGGTGTGCAGCACTTTCCAGGGTGAGCTTGCAGACTTAGTTGTCAGACCTTGTAAGTTGGTAGAAGGGAGCTATGTTAGTGTCATTATTTACCAGAAGCTTCTGAATAGGAAAACGGGAATAGCAACTATGGCATAACTATCTAGTATTTAGATTTTATTGGACTTGTCACCCCCTAGTCACCTGTTATGGAACTGGCACATAAATCTTACCAATGTAGAATTCATGTTCCCTCGCCCTCTGACATCATTCAACACGTCAGTCTTTCGTGTGACATAAGTCACACAACTACCTAGAAGCTTGTCAGCTAGCTTAAACTTTAATGATAAGTGTGTCTGGAGGGGAAGCAAATTAATTATTGGTAACACCCTTTTGTTAAATGACACGTCACACATCAGTGACCATCTGTGTGTAAAAGAACATTCACTATTTTGGGGACTAACATTTTCCCGAATGAGGTAAAAGAACTGAGATATAGAGACTGAATAACTGTTTGGAATGTATGAAATACATATATTTATTTACTCAACAAATACTGTATTTCAGAGCCTACTTTGTGTTAAGAATTATTCCACACAGTGGAAGTATGACATGGAACTAAAGAGGCTAAGCCCTCATAGAACTTACAATCTAACAGGAGGGAATCGTGTGATGACTTGTAGCATTATTTCTCACTTAAGAGGCTGTACTACAGGTAAAGGATTGTTTTGAGGTACACTAAACAAGGTGGATTAGGATCTACTGAGATAAATGGAGAGATTAAAACACATTTTAGCTGGTGCGTGGGTCGGGTTTGCTCTGTAAATAAGACTTACCTGAATACCTGTCCATCTTCTGCTTTTTTTTTTTCCAGGAGTATTTGCTGGTCCATAATCAGGCTCCTGCTCGTGAAGGCAATAGTAAAACTTGTGGTGGTATATATATCTTAGTGTGCTGGGCAAAGAGATGTAAGATGGCTTTTTTCCCTACTGAAGAATGCTGGCTGCCTGCCGGTGGCAAAGGGGCTCAAGCAAGTTTATCTGAAAGATGGAATAAAAGCGTTTCTTCTTGGCAGTGGGTTCATTTATTTATATTACTTTTAGTGGTTTCCTTAGTTGGTGTTTTTCTGTGGTAATTCAGTTTCTTAAATAGCTTGGCCCTACATTTTTGTAACTGTATTATCACAGTGTTAAACATGGAAGGTAAATTACTGGGGTTTTTGAAGAAGACTGACTACCAACGATTCCTACCAACTATTTAATTTTTTCCCCACAGCTTGATTATTTTCCTCATGTAGGTTAAAAATTGAATAGCATATTTAAATGTCTATAGAAATGACCAAACAGAATATAAAGATTTCTTTATGTTGAAAGAAATGGTCAGCCTCACTTTACACATGATAGGTGCTTCTACTGACTATCTGGAAGCAGATAAAAATGAGAAATCTCTCCACAATTCCTAGATCTACACTTGCTCCAAATACTCTGAACTGAGAGAGTTACCAAACACTTGCTGTCGTCTCTAATGCCCTATAATGGTATAGCAAAAGAGTTCATAATTTATATGAAATAATGAGTAATAAAATAAACTGAATGCATATGGAATCTGCCCTTCAGCTCACGTACAGATTGAAAACAACAAATCACCTCTCACTGATAGAAATTATTATTAATTTTAAAACTTATTAATTTTTACTTAAAAATTCTAATGACTTGTTTTGGTTTGTTTGTTTATTTAACAAAATATTGATACCTGTGTATGCTGAACATTTGTTAAGTAGTCCACAGATCCTATAAGTTTGAGAAATACTCTCCTAGGCCGCAGAGTAACAGAAATGAGAGGCATAAAGAGCAAAATGATGAAGCGTGGGAAAAATTAGAGGTGGGCATGTAAAACTTTATTTCAGGGGTAATGGTTGGCCTAGGATGCTGTTTAATGACTAATTGTAAAGGTTACAAGTAGTACATGTTTTAATTATCTATTGGGTAACAAACCACTTGAAAACTCAGTGGCTTGAAACAATGACTTTTATTATCTCACAAATGGATTGACTGGCTTGTTTTTTTGTCCCACATGATTGCGGTTGGGAGGCACCCCATCTGTGTTCAGGTGGGCTTCGCTGGGGCCTCTGAGTTTTCTTGCATGCAGTTTCTCTCTCTCCAGCTGGATTCACTTAAGACATGGCAGATGGGTACTGAGATGGGGTTTTCAACAGAGTAAGCCCCATAGATTAAGTGCTTGCCTGTCTCATGGCTAAAACACATCCCATGGTTAAGGTTAGAACAATATGACGAGGCTCTACACAAAGCAGTGAAATTTTTAGGTGAGTTTCACTGGGATCCACCAATGAAGCAACTGAGATTATAAGGGTAGAAAGAAGCTTCTGACTGAAATATTTGTATTTCTGATTCAACCTGGAAGACTTGGTATCTTGAGAGATAGGATAAACTTACTATGAATGTGAGAAGCAGGATGCTTTAGGGCAGTGGCTATTAGCTTGGCCTGCATGTTCCAATTGCATGGGGAACTTTGAAAATGCTTGGATGCTTAGATTGCATCCAGGCCGATTAATTAAACATTTCTAGAAGTTGACTCACAGACAAGTGTATTTTCAGGTATTTGGCAGAATTCTTACATGCAGTCAAGGTTGAGAAGGGGTATGCATTTGTTGAGATTGACTTGGAGGACAATCATATCTTTTCTTGGCATCACTGATAGATGTAATGCTTGTCAAATGTGCAATGAATAAAAAACATCAAGTGTGGAATTTTTTGTGATTTTTGTTGGGCTCCCAGGTTATGACTTCTTCTATATTCTCCAAAAACATCTTTCTCCTGAGGTATCATCTTGATTGTATTTCTCTTCTTTTCAGAGTGTTAAAATGGTTCAGTATTTTCCCTTAAGTGATGTTACACTATCTTGTACGGATATATCTGATTTGAGTTCCTCAGTTTTCTTCTCTGATGTTCACGTCCCCTACTTACATCTCGTGTACACTCGATACTACCGTCTTTGTTTGTCTCTGTCACTCCAAACTCTCCGATTCTTAGCCTGCCTTCCACCTCCCAGGGCAGATGCTTTTCTAAGGTGTCAGACACGTAGCACTCTTTCCTTACTGCTTGACTTGTTCCTTTCATTTTTCTCAGAACAGTTCTTCACGACCACAATTACTCACAAGATTTCTGAAATCCAAGCCTTTTTCTTTTGGTTTTCTTTCTACACAGAATTAAAATTTAAATGCATAGGTTTGTATATCTGTGGTTGGCATACCCTTATTTTTGAGTGATCTTAATTTATTTCAAAATGAAATATATGTATCTGGTAAATGATTTCAGATAATGTATTTTCAGATAACTGTACAATACAAAGGAAATGTCGTCTGTCTGTGCCCATCCGCAGCTTAATTCTGTAGAGGAAATTATTAGTCCTTTATTGTGTTCCCAGAAAAGTTTTTGGTAAATACCAAAAAATACATATTTAAAAATATATAGCAATGGGATTCACGTAATATATTTTTATGAACTTTTAAAAGTTTACTATCAGAGGTTTTGCTACTTTTGAACTTTTGTATTTTCATTATATTTCATTTTCTGGCTATAGCTTAAATTATGCTTAAATTATTTTATCCTCTGTTGGTAACATTTGCATGTTTTCTGGTTAACTGTTTCCAATATCTGAGGGTTGTCTGGAAAAAAAAAATCCAGCCATAAATGCCTCTACATATCTTTATATATGAAGGCTGTCCAGAAAGCATCCATCCATGTAATATAAAAACAGAGGCATTTATGGCTGGATATTTTCTGGCCAGCAGGGGAATTGCTGGATCAAATAGTTTGCATACTTAAATTCTCATAGTTGTGCCTTCCAGACAGATGCCACTAATTTTATATCCCCTTAATAGTTCATAAGAATACCTGTTTTTCCACATCTTTATCTACATTGGATTTTAACCAAATTTTCATGCTTGCTTTAGTTTAGGCCCTTATTATCTCATCTAAACTAGTGCAATCATCTGTTTTCTCTGCTTACTCCCTACAGAGACATGAGTAGGGTATGATACCATGGAAGATTCACTATAAATAATAGATGAGCTTTACTGGATTCAAGAGCAGATTAGAAAAAATTTCTGCTTTTGTTAAAAACAGTTACGAAAATCCAGCATACTGTATACACTTACTGGTATAACTCTGGAACCATACCCCATACTGAAATAAAAGCAGCCAAATAACACCTACCAAGTGTGTGTGTATCTCTCTTGTTCTCTCGCTCTCTCTCTCTGATGAACGAAGTACTAGAAATCTACATATAGATGCTGGTATGGTTCTTTGCACTTAGTGGTTTGCAGCATTTTTAAAAGTCTGCATATATGTAATTTAGGTTTCCTTTTTGAACTGTGAGATCAAAGTCTGTATTTTTCAGGATTTTGTGAAGATTTCCTCTTGTATACAAACAATAGTGTAAATGACTAACAAAAACATAGTCTGACAAATGTAGTGGAATATTTAGGGAAGTCAGAAAAAATTACACCTTTTATAATGAAAAACTGGCATTGAGCAGTATTTTATTACATTGTGATTAAAAAATCATGACTTTATGAATTACATTTCATATCTGGCCTCAGTAGTTTTTATTTTAATATATTGAAATGTTTTATTAATAAGAAAATTAAAAAAAATTAACTTGTTACTTTGAGGCACATACAGTTTTCCTGGTTCATAATTAAACTTTCTCTCAAATATCTTGTCATTTTTTTGAAAGTGGTAGAAAATGTGGAAAGGTGTATGCTCTTCAGGATTGTAAGAAATATTGATTGTTTTGGGGTATCTTAATAGGGTTTTATTTCCTTTTAATGAGTAAAAGAGTAGCAAGCTATAAAATGTCTTTCCTTTTCAAAATGTCTGGTGTCCATCATTGACGTGAGTGAGGTTGCATGTTTAACCTAGATTCCTGATCCTGAAGGTGTCCAGATCACTTAGCACTTACAAGTACCTAATTATGGGCATTTCTTTTTACCTGCCATAAGAGAGCCTCTAAATAGCTACCAGATTTATAGACTACCTTTTATATTCCATATTCGTACTAGTATTTTACAGATGTTCTTTTATTAAATCTCTACACAAGCCCCTTGAAGTAAGTGTTACCACATTTTATGACTGAAAAGACAAAACCCCCAGTAGAATAAGTAATTTCGCCACTGATGACAGAATTTATTAGGGACAATGTGGGATGCAAACCTCACTCCAAACCCATAATCACTGTATGTCCAAGAATGAATTTTGGCCAACAAGTTAAGATTTCAAAGAATTCATTTTAGTTTTGGGTAACCTTTGTGTGCTGCTTGAGCTTCATGATGTTCTAGAAGCTAAAAATGGGAATGACCACATTTTATGTCTCTTTATTAGAATGTAGTATTGCTCAAATGCATACTATTCAGTCTTTTGCTTAAAAGTAGCCACCAAGGTAAAATCACCTAAGAGCAGAAGTTAATATTTTTAATGTCAAGCCACTGAATCAGTCCCTCATGTTGTCTGACTTTTAAGGAATTAGATTCAAGAGAAGGAAATCTGTTGTGTGGTCAGTTTGGGGCTATTTTTTCCCCATTATCAAATTCTCACATGGGCTTTCTTTGGTAAGGGGAGCTTGTATTTCTATCCTAGAACTACACAAAATAGATTTTTATAATTTCCTTAAAGTGTAATTTCACACCATGATGACTTTGATTATTTTATCACAGTTTATATGTATTAAGGTATTTTTAAAAATTTTGTTTATAAGGCTTTATTTAGACTGATTGCTTATCTAGTTTTTATCATTAAGACAAGGAATTTCCTTATTTCAATTTTAATGAAATAGCATGTCAAATATGTTTTGGACAAATCTATAACTATAAGACTTATTTTAAGTTTTGTGATGCTTTGAAGCACAAATAGAGCATAGGGTGTAGTTATAGTACCTACTACGTTTGTCACCTGTGTCATGATGGCTGTTTGACTCAGGCTTTTGGTTTCAAAAATGTCTTGTTTGCTGTCTTATGCTTCTGGGTGGATGCTGTCATCTCCTTAAATATCTGAGGAAAATGCCTCATCTTGCCATTGAGCCTGCAATCTTTCCTTTCTTCATAACTCGTAAGTATTGTCTAATAATAACGATTTTCTAAGGCTAAATCAAGTAAATTTCCAGAAACTCAAGAGGCAGGCTTTATATTAAGATAGAAATAAACTAAAAATTGAGCCTAGATCACTATTATTTATCTTGAATTAGGAATTACAGATGTTAGTTACAGCAATAGGGGCATTGGAGTTTTATTTCTTCTGGTGTCTTGGATCAGGCAATGATTTTTTCCCATTTCTTATTGTTTTTAATGTAATATATTTCTTTGAGTATGGTAAATTTTCACTTAACGTTGTTAAGTGAATATTTACGCTACGTAAGGAAATATATAACATTAAGTTAAATGACATATAACAAAGCCAGTTTTCCCGGAGACTAATTGATGTAAACAGGAGTTAAGTTCTGATGCCATATCATCAATGTTATAATGAAATGACTTGGAATGAAATAAGGGAGATGTGCTGCTGATTAGTGAACATCGCTGTCAACTGCTCCTTCTGCTTAGTTGACAATCAGGTTTCCTTCACTGCCCCTTGCCTCTCATACTGCTCAACCCTGTAGAATAGCTATAGGAATTCTTTCTGGATAAGCATTTCTTAGCTGCTTGAATATTGAGTCTCAGGCACTTCATGAAAATAACATAATAATATATACTAGTCCTTTCATTCTTATTCAGTATAAGAGGGTTGTTGGGAAAGTTGCCAGCCATGCAATATGAAAAATAGAAGCATTTGTCTGAATTTTTTTCTGGACAGCCCTCATATATATGTTTACTGTGGAAAGATAACATGTATTGGTTTGATTAGATCAACTTTTCTTCCATGATTATAGAATAGAAAGATTTCTCAATCTATGTAATGTATAAGAAATGAATATTGGGTCTATATTTAAGATACTTACTTTTCTAGAAACCAGTTTTCTGTGGGAAGATTTCTTCACAATGTTGTTAGGTTTCCTAAGAATTTTTTTAAACCTTGAATAAATGAAGGAACATTACTGCATCCTGGGATATTAATACAAATTTTATAGTGACTTCAGTCTGGGCAAGTTGGCTGCCTGACCTGGAAACTGAATTTGGCATGAAGGGGTGTGTGTGGTGGGGGGTAATTTTTTCAAAATGTAGATTTTAAATTACGTTTGGATAAAGCAGGCACTCTGCAGAGGCAATATTTAACTCTGTCTTCTCTCAGACAGCATTGCTCATTCACTCATGTGTCTGGCTTCTAGACTCATTTCTCTTTTTGACAATTATTTTTGTTTGTTTTAATTAATTTAGGAATAGCTGAGGCATTTCATGTGATTTAATTTAACATTCCAAGAGAATTTGGAGGGGACAAGGAATGAATGGATTTAAAGACCATTGGACCATTTTCTGGGTTATAGAGAGCAAGTTAAGTGGAGCTTTACCACCAACCAGCTTTTTTTTTTTTTTTTTTTTGATCAGTAAACCAAGTTTTGATTAACTGGTGAAATGACCTACTTCATAGTACTTAACTGATTCTACTCTAGGGTAGAATAGAAGATAAATCTGTTCTTCTAAGTGGATGGGGCTATGCAGTGGGGTTCTCAAAGTGTGGTTGCCAGAGAAGCATCAGCATCACCTGAGAATTTGTTTTGGGGGAAAATACTCATCCCCATTCAAGACCGACTGAATCAGAAACTCGAGGGGAGGAGATCCGCACTCTGAGCTTTCACGTGCCTTGTAGGGCATTGTGATGCACTCTTTAATGGGAACACCTTTGGTCTGTATCGACTGTTATTACTGTGGTAAGCGTAGTAGAAGGTGGTGGTGTTCCTTGCATTGAAGAAATCTGAGTTCTGGTCTTAGCTTTGCCTCTTGCGGGATGTCTGACCATGGCCCCTCTGTTATCCATCTTCTCTGACTATACAATGAGGAAATTGTGTGACTTTCTTCCAAATGGTCCAAGTCATTAATAATTTCAAAAATATTTCCACTGTTATTTTTCTGCTATTGCTATGCAATTAAAAATACAAAATCTGAAAGATAAACGATTTAATCTTCCTCAGTTTAAGGGAAATAGAAGTAGAGCATTTGTCAGGTACGCTTACGCTACAAACCAATAATGGGAGAAATGGCCCTCAGTCTTCGTAACACCTGTAGACCTTGCCTTAGAATACACTGGACAAGGACAGTTGAAATATTTAGTGGTACTTGATGTGCTGGAGTATGAAACCCAGTGTAATTTAAGCAATTTAGAGCCCATTGAGCTTATCTAGCTAGTGCAATTGGTATAACCAACAAAAGGTGGTGAAGGAAGCAGTTAATATTGATGGCTTCCTGTACTACTTGGCACGTTTTAAAAATGAATGAATTATAAAGTTCTACTCTCAATGCTAGTTTGTTGTGGTTTTCTTTCCTTCAAATTTGATATTTGTATTGTATTTTAACTTCTGACATAATTCTACATATTTTATTTTATATAATGAGCAGAGAAACCTATCAAATAATAGTCTATTAGAATAGTGAAACAGATCTAAGTCTTTTTGCTCATACCTGACAATTCTTAGAAACTGTCTTCTGAATCTCATTGACTTTTTTATGTGTCTTAAATAGTACATGTGTTTTTAAAAATACTTAATATTCTAATTATAAAAGCATAACTACTCATTATAAAAAATACAAATATTACATAAATATGTAATATGAAAAATAAGTCCATAAAATTTATTTCTCCTATTTTGGCCACTACCCAAAGTAACCATTGTTATACATTCCTTCAGGTTTTTTTCTAAGTTGTACTATTAAAAATGTCAGTGCACTGAATGCTTAATGCACTTTTGTTGCCACACTTTTTTTCTTGTTATATGCACAGTCCAAATTTCAATTCCTTTGACAAATCTAAAGCAGAATTCTAGTATAGTGGTGAACTCTTTAGTTTATATTCATCCTCATAAAAGCAAAATGTAGGTACGAATGCCATTAAAAATAAAAGCCAAGAGGAACTAAAATAAAACATTTGAGGGAATAAGCAGCAAACTAATGTGTCTCTAAAGCATATGAAGTAGAAAGGTGCCCTTTTGTGAAACGGTGTATTATGAGATTATAATAAGAGATTGATTGAAGTAAATGAGTTTGCAAAGTTGGTTTAGAAATTAACTTAATGCTAAAATGCCTGTAGGAAAGTCTGGACTAGATAGAGTACTTGGCTCTTTGCTGTTGCTTGATTTTCAAAATAATACGGCGATGTCCTTTGAGAATGTACCAGGTTAAATTTCAGAAATGATCATCATTCATTGTCAGTCAACAAACATGTTTGCAAATATGCTACCCATCAGGCATGAAACATTTTGGGAGGTTAATGCAAAATTGTCATTTCTCTGTCCCTCTGAAGGAACCAGTCTACTATCCATAGGTATGAACGCCCCCTGGTACCACAAAGAAGCAGGATACACCCCACCCTTTACTCTCCCCTCCCACTTCCTCCTTGCATTCACACCTGACAGACGTTTATCTGACTGTCAGGGGTCTCTGAAGCTGTTTTGTCATGGACCAAGATATGTTTAGAAAAATTTTAATCTCTTGTGTAATTTTGGCAAACAGCAGCCTGAGCTCTGTTTTTCCTAACAAATAACTTGCAGATTGTCATGTTTCTGTCAGGAGCAGGAAGAACGTCCAATCAGAACAGAATTGAAATGATATAAATGAGGCTCATTGTTAGCAAATCGCGGGTGTTAGGTAAGAATTGTCGGCAAGAATAGCCTGGGCCCTCTTAAGGATCAGAACGGGCATGTGTGCATGCATGAGGAAACCAGGCCTTTGTTAGTATCCTCTCTCAAATGGCTATTAAAGTAATTACAGTCATTTATAGATTTTTTTCCCTTCCATTTCAAAATGGATCCCATTTCTCGTCTTTTGTCCCGAGTTCCTCAGTTGGAGTGTATGTGTGCGACCGTGTGTAGCACTCCTGTAGTCTCGGTGAATCACCGTGCGCCCAGGCGGGTGAGGTGTGGTGCTTGCAGGCACCCCGGGGTGGCTTTGCCAGCTGTGCCGTCAGGGAGCCCTGGCCCTTTGAGAATAATAAGAGAATGGTACTGCAGAATACCAGGTCTTCATGGTTAATTATAGTTTGTCATGGAACCATTTAAATTGCTGTGTTTGATTTAAAGAGACATTTTTTCCTGAATATCTTTAAAAATACATTTATTTACAGCTCTGGATTTTGTGATTATACTTTGTTGCATTTTTATGTCACTCACACTTGTGTATAAAAACAGCAGTACTTTCTGTATATGACTGTTAGAGGGAGGCTTTGAAACATCGATTGACTACATAAGATAATGCATGCCCATTGTGCAAGATTCGTAATTTTAGTATGACAAACAAAAGGATTTTATGTAGAAGTCTCTTTTCCATATTTTACTTTTCTACGAAGTAGCTTTAATAGTTTCAAGTCCTAAGAATATCTTTTAACAATCTTTGCTTGAACAAAACAAATTCGTGAGAATGACTTTCTTTTTGACAAGTTCATATTGAATATGGAGATTAAGCTATGTCTAAATAAGCCTTGGCATCATTTTTGTTTACAATAGTAGTTCATATTGTTTATATGCGAGGGCTGTCCAGAAAAAATCCAGCCCTAAATGCCTCTATTTTTCATATTACATGACTGGGTACTTTCTGGACAGCCGTCATATGACTGACTTTTTGAACTTCACCAAATGAGTTGTTTACCCTTATAATGACATTTCACAGGGCAAGAAGACATAGCATATATTATTTACCCTCTTAATTGGAGTTAGAATGGAAAGAGTTAAGGTTTTCCTAGTCTGTAAATCAAGCATTGTAACCACAGTAACCAATTTACTGTTATTTGCTTACTCCTAGCAGAGATGGGAAGTCAGTGGTGAAAAAGTCTACATCATAGTCAAACACAACTGCTATCAATCCAAATGGGTGAAGATTCTAAGGCATACTATTTGTGATTTTAAGACCTGTTGTTTTAATAGGACTATGTTGCATTTTATTTTTCAGGTGGTTTGATTCCCCAGCAGCCACTCAAGTTTAATATAAAGGAATTTTATACATTTTATAATTTACATTTTCATAAGGGAACAGTTGACAAGCATGTTTTTAAGAAAGCAGAGACAAAGGCAGGATTTGGAGTAAATAATAAAGAAATTAAATGTAAATTATGTCAACTTCATTTTCTCTATAAAGTTACAGTAATACTGAGTTTCCTAAAAGATGTGAGTGGTGAACTGAGTATTCCCATTGTAATGCAAGAAATGAAAAATTGTATTCTGGGTGATTTGCATAAAACAACATGTGTTTTAGCTGTCTCTAAAGATTGTTGTCACAAATAAATGGACGTGTGCAAGCTAGAGTAGTTTAGATTAAAGGAAGAAATACATCCTCAAATTTCACATGTCCCTTCTCAACTCTGCCTCACCATGGGTGCTTCATGAAAGAACAGGGTTTTATTATTTTGACTTTACCTCTATTTTACACCTTTGTTAAGATCATTTTCCTGTTCTCTCTAGGGGAATTGGGTATATATAATTGATATGGCTAGATTTATCAATGATATGTTCTTGAGGGTCTTAACTTCTAACAAATTGGTAAAAGATAACCTTTTTTTTTTTTTTTTTTTTTTTTAAGAAAAAGGTCATCTTGAATATTTGCCTTCATCTCTGGAATGGAAAGTTGGCTTTACCTTTGTCATCCAGAAGTCAGGTATTTCTTTTCATCTCCGCTAGTGCCTTGCACGGTACTGCAGGCTCTCAGCATTTCTCTCTGGGAACTCTTCAATGGTCTGGTAACCTCTCTCCCTGCGTCTCCTTTTATCCTGACTTCCTTTTTCCCTCCATGCCCCCACGTGCCTGCCAGAATGACTTTTTACAAGTGAGATCATGCTACATGATGCCCAGAACCATTGAATGGTTTTCCATCTCACTTAGAGTAAAATCTGAAGTGTCGATCGGGGTGTGGATCTTGCCTGCTGCCCTGGCCTCATTTTCACCCCCTCACTAAACTCCAGTCATACTAGCTTCAGTGCTGTGTTAATGAACTTATAGTTTCACACACAAGAGCTTTTTACTTCTTCTGCTTTCTAGGCCTAGAAGGTTCTTCTTCGAAATATTTAACAGCTGCCTGATCTCATTCTGATTTCTGCTTAGATGCTAGGTGTCTTTGGGCTTCTACAGCAAAAATGTCATAGACTGAATTGCTTGTAAACAACAGAAATTTATTTCTCAGAGTTTTGGAGGTTGGGGAGTTCAAATCAAGGTGCTGGTATATTGGGTGTTTGGTAAGAGCCTGCTATCTGGTTCTCTCTGTACCTCACATAGTAGAAGGGACAAGGGAGCTCTGCGAGGCCTCTTTTGTAACGGTACTGTCCCATTCAACTGCAAGAGGCTCCACGTCCTAATACCATCACATCGAGCATGAATGGTTTCAGTACATGAATTTGGGGGTGGGGGAGGGAATAAACATTCAGTCTGTGGCAGCTGTCATTGTCTTCACATAAGCCTTCCTTCACTACCATGTCTCAAATAGCCCCTCCCTCTTTATTATTTGGCTTTATTTTATTTTATTTTATTTTATTTTTTTATTGGGGTGACATCTGTTAGCAAGGATTACATAGGTTTCAGGCATACAATTCTACAGTGCATTGTCCACTTGATGTATAATAAGTTCACCACCCAGTGTGACTTCTCTTTCCATCACCTTATATTTAGCTTCCCCCCTCCTCTCCCACCTCCTCCCCCTTCTCCCCTCCCTAACCCACTCGTCCCCAAATAAACATTGAACTATTGATTGTGTCCATGGGTTATTTGTTTGTTCATTTCTTTTTTCTTTGCTTTCCGTTTTATATTCCGCATATGAGTGAAGTCATATAGTTCTTTGTTTTTTCTGTCTGACTTATTTCACTAAGCATGATGATCTCCAGGTCCATCCATTTTGTTGCAAATGGCAGTATTTCATCTTTTCTTATAACTGAGTAATACTCCATTGTGTATATGCACCACAGCTTCTTTATCCAGTCATCTGTCACAGGGCACTTTGGTTGTTTCCAGGTTTTGGCCACTGTGAACAGCGCTGCAATGAACATTGGGGTACATAAGTCTTTGTGGACAAAGGTTTTCAAGTTCTTTGGGTAGATCCCCAGAAGGGGGATTGCTGGGTCAAATGGTAGCTCCATCCCCAATTTTCTGAGGAACCTCCACACCATCTTCCACAGTGGTTGTACCAGTTTGCACTCCCACCAGCAGTGTACCAGAGTTCCTTTTTCTCCACAGCCTCTCCAGCACTTGTGATTCCTTGTCTTGTTGATAATAGCCATTCTCACAGGTGTGAGGTGGTATCTCATTGTGGTTTTGATCTGCATTTCCCTGATAGCTAATGAGGATGAGCATTTTCTCATATGTCTGCTGGCCATTTGTATTTCTTCGTGGGAGAAGTGTCTGTTTAGTTCTTCTTTGGCTTTATTTTTTTATTGCACTTACTACCCCTAACATTATATTATATATTTGTTTGTCTGCTTTCCTCCATTAGAATCCAAATTCTGTGAGCTTGGTGAGTTGCAGTTTGTTCTCCCTGTGAATTTTCAGTACCTACTTGTGGCACATAGTAGCTGATATAGTTGTTTAAAATCTGAATATTCAAAATAACTAAGCTCGAGGGCAGATTTGGCATACAGGTGCAGACGCAGTTAGGGCGCGGCACACGCTGGCCTTTTTAAAGCCCCTTAGCTCCATCACTTGCTCAAGCACCTGTCCCTAGAGTTTTCTCTCCCACGTGTGTTTAAACCTTGTTCTGCCTACATTTTGAATGCTTATTTCTTCATCTCACCTTTTAGAATTCCACTTTTTGATTACTAGCCTGAAAAAGAGTAATTATACCTTTATCTAATCCCTACTATGAAATTTTTATCATTTTACATTGTTACACATTTCTAAAATCCACCCACAGTAAGAATTTGCTAATTCATCTTTCACCTTATTGTGTCTCCGTCAGTATTACTCTTCAGTCATATGAGGCCAGACACTTAATTTTGTGAACTCATCCTAGAAAAAGTGCTACATACCTCATTGCTGAGTATCACTACGGTCACCTTCAAAGTACTCCCCTTAGGAGACTGTGCACTGACGTCAGCACCTAGTCCACCATTCAAAGCGATTTCTGAACTCTTTTTTTCTGAAATGGCCATCAGAGCTGTTGTCACACCTTGCCAAGGTTATAACACCTTACTGAGTTGTTTGTACAGTGCTGCCAGTGTAAGTGCGTGTTGGCAGGTTCACAGAACTTTCAGATTTGGGGATCAACGACAGCTCTGATGACCATTCCAGAAGAAGAGTTCCAAAATTGCTTTGAAGGGTGGACTAGGCACTGGCATCAGTGCGTAGCTTCCCAAGGGGAGTATTTCGAAGGTAACTGTAGTGATATTAAGCAGTGTGGTATGTAGCACGTTTTCAAGGATGAATTTATCAAATTAATTGTCTGACCTCGTATATACTTAGGAGGAAGGGAAAAAAGTGTGCCCACTTCTTCCAGTAAGAAATTATGGCATGTCCCTACACTAGCAGAGATCAGCAGTCTTCCCATTTACAGCAATACTTTAGGAAGAAATATTTTACTGAATGCTCTTGAAAGACCTCAGATGGCCAATGTATATCCTCAAGATGTGTAATTTCCTTTGTTATTGTCAGCAGAAATGCCTATTATTTGAATATCTGCACTTGATCTTAGCCAAAAGGCCAAGGAGCAATTGAATATCTGGATTACAGTAACCTTGAGGTTCTCCATTCTGCTTCAGTTATGTTTAATAAAGAAGATATTGTTGGATAACATAAAGATTCATTGGTTAATTTAGTTCGTAAACACTCATAAGAGAAGCCTCATATATACGTTATCAGAAAATTAAGTGTACTGCCTAAAAGCATCTTTTCGCTGTAAGAAGTTTAAGCACTAAACTTGGGAAGTTTTACAAAATTTTCCTCCTTAATAAAGTCTGTTATATTAAATATCGATCATACAGCTAATAATGATAGTAATAATAATTGAATGCTTATGTGGCAGAAACTATCCTAGAATGTCACATAATGTCATCTTTGTTAATCCCCAAAAGGTTCAAAAAGTTCCTCTTATTGTTATTTTAAGTAAAGGAAGGGAAGACTTAAAGTGAATTAATTTGTCTGTGGTTATGCAGATGGGATGATGAGTCAGGATTTGCATTAGGAACTCCTTCCTCTCACACCTGGGGTCTCAATCCGAGGAAAGCTAGTGAGGTGTCGGAGGTTCAGGATGGTGCCCCTGAACCTCCATCGTAAGACAGTGAGTCCCTCTGAGTGTCTGAGCCCCATCTGAAGCCTCAGAGAGTGAGGAGTCCTGCTGACTCAGCTGTCTTATTCGGTTGCTCCTTGGGGCTTCTGTTTCTGGCACGTGTCCTCACTGTGTAGACTCTGTTAGCTCCCTGCCATCTGAGGAGAGAAATCAAATAAACAACATGGTGAAGTCAGCAAGACTAATTCATGCTATTTAAAATCTTTTTGGCTTCCATGCACCTCCCTTCACTTGTCTTGGGGGAAATTTTGTGGTAGCATATTTCCCATAAGCCAGAATGCTGGAGCACGGGGAAGCACTGCCAGATTTATTTAATTCTTATAGTAGAAACTTACTTTTCTTTCACTTGTTTCTGTCAGCAGAAACTGGAATTTCTGTGGCTTTGCTAGCTAGAAAAAGCTGCCAGTAACCAAGTAGGTGGTCTGATGATCTTCTAACAGAAAATTTTGTTATTATTTGACCTTTTCTCTAACAATATTATTGAATGACACAATCTCCTGAGAAATTTTGCTGAAATCTTGAAAAATACTCTTCAGATAACAGTTATAGTTGTTGATATGTTTTCTAGCTTTGGGACCAATGTCAATGAGTAGAAGAGGAGTTGAAAGCTTTGAGAGTTTGCAGGAGTGGTTTGATAGGAAGACAAGTATTAATTGAATAAGATCTTTAATATGAAAGTGATTTATTGAAAATAGATTCTACATGAACTTGTTAGCCTCAGAGGTGAGGTAATAGAAGAGCTTTCTTTTTCTTTTTAGGTTACCTGAGTAGAGACTGGATTATTGGTGATAGAATATCTTTATCATGTTGTGGTACTCGAGCTGCCAGTGGTAATATTTAATTATATTAGTTAAGCCTTAAGTAGGCAAGTGGCCATTCTCAAAAGCAGAATTGTATGCAATATTTATGACTCCCTTTCCCAAGCCTATTTCTTTTTCTTCCCTTCCAGACCGAACGTGAATCTTCGGTGTAATAAAACTTGGCTCCCATCCTGTAGGTAGACTTAGAAAAGTGGGGAGTTTGCTAATGATTGCTTTTGGTTTGAGTAGCCATACCACAGAGCCACCATGGTAGGAGTCTAAGTTGAACCAACAGCACCAGAGAGAGGGTTTCAGAAATTTGGGAAAGTGATGCTTCTTCACACTCCTTTCCCTAAGGAAGGAAATTCTAAGCCCAGGAGAGGATGGATATGTTAATATTTAATTATGCCTAGGCTGAGGTCCAGAGAGCTCAAAGATGACTCACATAATGGTGGTGAGGAAAGCAGGAGTTTGCTTGTCATAGAGGAAAGGGAAGTGAGTGGATGATAACGCCCCCATGAGAACAGGAAGGAAGGTTAACATCTGAACATTGCACGATGGACTCTTAGCAGCAGCTGTGCAAGTGAAGATGATAGGTCCAATGATATATTCGTTTCTGTTGTGGAGAAAGTTGGCTTTCAAATTAGTGGAGACTGAGAAGAATCAAAGTGCAGAAAGACAACTGTAAACAAGTTGCACAAAACATTATCAAATTATCCAGTAGTGATCAAATAACTTTGATGGTGAGAAAGCATTTGGGGCTAGAACTCATCTGAACATTTAAAGGCATTGTGCCCTTTGGTTGACACCCAGGCCTCCTGATTTCAGCCCGGTAGTCTTTCTGGTACTTTGATATGTGCATGCGGGGAGAGGGTTGCAGAAATGAGAGTAATGGAAGGAAACATGAATGTTTATATGAATTTAAAAGGAGGTGGCTAAAATCATGTTTTAGTATATACCCTTGAGATTGTCATCCTATACGAGGGCTGTCAGGAAAGTATTGATAATTGAGAGCCATGGAATATTTTGAAGCAGTGAAATGACATGGTCACCTCTGTGTTTTAGGAACAAAATAGCATTGGGTGAAAGGTGGAGATAGTATTGGACTTGAGAGAGTTGGCAGAGATGTAGAACTTTTAGGACAAGTTTGTCGAACCAAGGCAGCGACAGTGATAATGGAGAGAGGTGGTAAACCTGAGACATAACTTTAGGTAGAATGTGTATATTTTGCCACTGGGTTGAACTTGGATGATGGTAGTGATGTGCGGTGTTGGAATCTGAAATTTCTAGCATGGTTGAAAATATAGTGACTCTACAAAACTGGAACTAGCCATAGGATCTCCTCTCTTATCACCCACAAGCAACTTATTGCCAAGTCCTGTTGATTCAAGTTCTAGAATATATGATGAATCCTTACAGACTTCATTTCTATCACTTTCATCCAAGTTGCCATCTTTAACTGGACTGTTGCAATGTCTTCTCAATTGGAGTGATAGTATCTGCTATTCCCTCCTTTGCATCCATTTTGCCATTACAGTGGCAGTGATCCTAACACACACTTCTCGTCCTGTTACTCTCCCTCCTTAACAGTCTTGAACATGGCCTGAAAAGCTCTGTATTATGGCCTCTGTCCTATCAGCCCCATCTGAAAACTGTTTACTCTGTGTTTGTGCAGCTCCAGCTGTTCTGTCTTTCAAGGTGCCAAGCTCTCTTCAGATTTGCTTCTTTTTGCACATGAATTGCCTATGTTCAAGATGCATTAGCCTGTCCTTTTCACTGACCAACTCCTTCCTTCTCTCCTTTAATCTCTGACTTATTTTTTCCTCATCAGTGCCTTTCTTGATTCCCTTGACAAGACTTGTCCACTTCCTTGCATGCTTATTCCTCCTTATACAATTATTTGTTTAGTGAATTAGGCTCCATGAGAGCAGGGATTATTTCTAGCTTTTAAAAATCATTAAATCCCCACTGCAGTGTTTAATAAATACAGAGGGTGCCAAAAAATGTTTACACATTTTAAGAAAGAAGAAACTGTATTAAAATTGTAATACTGATAACAAAAGATGAATACAGGTCACATTTGACCTCTGCAATGACAAGAGGTGCTCAGAGTGGTTACCATCAGTGTCCAGACACTCCTGATTACAGCATACTACTGCTTGAGCAGTGTTGACTAAAGTGTCTACTTGTATCACTGCCCATACTGGTTCAATTTCTTCCTGAAACTGCCGGTGTAGCCAGTTTTCTTCAGTACACCACACCCTTTAAGGTCCCCCATAGCTAAAAGTCAGGGGCTGCTAAGTCAGGAGAATGTGGGGGAATCTCAACCGCACCTCTTCGTCCTATCTGTTGTCCTGGCAAATGGTCTTGCGCTCCTCAGTTGACAGCCGTGCTCCTGCCATTTCCTTTGACTGTCCTGCCTGTCGCATGGTGACGCATTCATTTGATTAATGCCATCTTTTGAGCAAACATCATACTACACATTGCTACCATAATTCAATTCAACTTCAAAAAGTAATACACAGATATCATAGCTTAAACTGTGTTTACATGTATTCTAGGTAAGGGAATGATTTTTTACAGAACTGACATGAATTGGTCATATAGATCATTAGGAATATTTAGTAAACGTTCTAGTAACTTGCCATTTTTTATGTCTCTCAGTTTATGCGAGGGTTGTCCAGAGAAAAATCCAGCCACAAATGCCTTTCTTTTTCATGTTACATGGTTAGATGCTTTCCAGACAGCCCTCGTAACCTAGGTCATGTTTTTGTTGACAGTTTTTTTGAAGGCCAGATTAATATAGTCAAACAAGGAACATTCTGATGATCCAATAGGAAAGGATAGGTCAGAAACTTAGAGAACTGAAGAGTTAACATGTATAATAGCCTTTGCTTTTATTTTCTACCAACTATTGCATTGATTAACTGGGGTCAGATTACAATAGAAATACCTTGGTAAGCAATCCCAGGGTGCCTTGGCTAATAAGCAATAGAGTGGTTGGTTGGTGTTCAAGGCCAAATTGATCTAACTCCCAAACCTGGGCTCAACCACTTACCTATTGAAATTAAATATCTGACAGTATGCAAACATATTTTGTAAGCTGTAAAATGCTAAACAAAGTAAGGTGTAGCATGCAGATGATGTAGCCAGCTTGCCCTTTCAAGTAACTATAAACTCTATGATATTTCATTGAATAGTAGAGAGGAGGATGCTGAGTTTTGTATATAAGGCAGACCTGAATGGCTCAAGTTGAGTTATTTTGCAAAGTCTTCATTATGATTGTATGGTTGTGTTTGGCAAGCAGGGAATTCCTAATTTCTTCTGCTGTGAGACTCCCAAGGAGACATTTATATTAGTACTACTGAATTTGCAAACCTGAATTTTAAAATTTAGCTCTATTTGTATTCTGTGTCTCTCTGGGAGGTATTCAGTACATTATGAAATTCTGTGCTTTTACCTCCTGCTAAGGGTTTGAGTTCTTAGCCTAATTAATCATTAAGTGTTGTCAGTCTATCATGATGTGGTTAATTATCAGAGAGAGTGTATGTGTTTCAGATAGTCATGACCCTTTCCTGGGTAACTATAGAAACCTTAGCAGTACTAGTTATTATCTAAAATTATGGAATTTGGTTTTTAAAGCATTTTAGCCTTTGATATTTATGGGCAAATAATTAAATAATTGATTGTCATCTAGAAAGACAGGAAAGCTTGAATGAAACTAAGATCTTAAAATTTATATGTTATAGAAATGTGTTCTATAGAAATACTGATTGTCACATAAAAGGCTTAAAACAATTCTGTATATTTGTTACAAAGCTTTGTTACCCCCTCCCCCAAGAATGCAAGTATTTAGAAGCATCCTAGTACAAGTCTCCTGCATTCCTGATTTCCATTTGGTGCAGTGATTTTACAGTGCATAGATAGAAGCTGCAAATATGGCTGAAATATGCAGGAGCTTATGTATATATGTATGTATATTTTATATATGTATATATAGACATACACACACATTTCTTTGTACATATGCAGACACTATTGTCATTGCAAAATGGCATTAGTATATTCTTGCAGTCACAGCTCTTCACAAACGAGAACAGAAAAAAACATTTCTTTCCTATTCTAAGAAATTGCATCTCAGCTCATCAAGGTTTATAGTCTGAATGAGGGTGTATATTAACATGGAGAGTGGAAATCTGCCATATTTATGTATCACATTTTATTTATTTACTTATTTTGGGTAGTTCCCTGGCTGGGAATCGAACCCAGGCTGCGGTGTTGTATCACATTTTATATCACGTTGTTTGGAGAACTGGTACCCTCCCCTTTGGAGGAAGGAGTTAATGCTTAAAAAGTATATTCTCCTCTCTCATTGTAGAGTGGATGTTAGTGGTATATAACAATAGTGATTTGTTTTCATATTGTAATACGTGAACAACTTATTTTGTGTCGTTTACTTCAGTTATAGATTCTTGGGAATTTATTGGAGCACATTATTAAATTTTGTGTACAACTGGAGATAATATAAAATATAATATGGGTAAATACAAACTTAAGACCCAATTTAATTTTATTAAAATTTTTTAAGTAAAATTGTACATGTAAACACCTGTACTTGAGACTTAGATCATTTAATCTACTCATTTATACTACACAGACTTAATTTTTTTCTTAAAGATTTTTATTAAAATACAGCTAACATACAATATTAGTTTTGGGTCCATGAGTACACCATAGTTATTCAGCATTTGTATACCTAAAGAAGTGATCGCCATGGTGAGTTCAGCAACTGTCTGACACTGTACTGTGCTGTAACAGTATTATTGACTATGTTTTTTATATACAATATCTTCATGACTATTTTGTAACTACCAATTTATACTTAGTCCCTTCACCTTCATCTGCCCCCAACCACCCCATCTGGCGCCATACCTAATTATTACAGTATTATTGACTATATTCCTTATGCTGTTCCTTAGATGTTCATGATTACTTTCTAAGGACTAATTTGTATTTTTTAATCTCTCCCCGTTTTCATTCATCCCCCCAACCCTCTTCCTGACTGGCAAATATCAAAATGTTCTCTATCTATGAGTTTATTTCTGTTTTATTTGCTTATTTCGTTCTTTAGATTCCAGATACAGTGAAATCACATTGCATCTGTCTCTGTCTGTCTGACATACTGCACTCAGCACAGTGCCCTCCAGGTCCACCCATGCCACCACAGATGGCAAGAACCCATTCCCTTCCGTCGACGAGCAGTACTCCTTTGTATGTAGGCACCACCTCCTCTTCATCCATGCACCCATCAGCAGGCACCCGGCTGCCTCCACATATCGGCCATTGTAAAGTGCTGCAACGAGCATACGGATGCACATGTCCCCTCGAAGTAGCATATTGGTTTCTTCGGATAAATACCCAGAAGTGGGATTGCTGGGTCCTCTTTTGTCTATTGTTATAGGCTTTGTTTTAAAGTCTGTTTTGTCTGGTATAAGTATTGCTACCCCAGCTTTTTTTTTATTTCTATTTTCATGAAATAGCTTTTTCTATCCTTTACTTTCATTCTGTGTCTTTTAATCTGAGTCTCTTGTAAGCAGCATATGTAAGGGTCTTATTTTCTTATCAACTCACCTACCCTATCTTTTGATTGGAGCATTTAATTCATTTACATTTAAAGTAATTGTTAATAGATAGGTAGTTATTGCCATTTTATTCATATTATCTTTTTTTTTCTTTTCTTTTTTTTTTTTTTTTTTTTTTTTTTTTTTTTTTTTTTTTTTTTTTTTTTTTTATTTTTTTTTTCTT
>PVJL010001379.1:150673-167977 GCA_004026885.1 Lyroderma lyra | reverse complement strand
CTCCTTGGTTTTTATCACTTTAAATATTTCCTGCCAATCCCTTGCGGCCTGAAAAGTTTCTGTTGAGAAATAAGCTGATAGTCTTATGAGAGCTCCCTTGTAGGAAACCAACTACCTTTCTCTTGCTGCTTTTAAGATTTTTTCTTTGTCTTTAAACTTTGGCATTTTAATTATGATGTACCTTAGTGTGGGCCTCTTTGGGTTCATCTTATTTGAGACTCTCTGCACTTTCTGCCCTTGAATGTCTATTTTCTTTACCACATTAGTTAAGTTTTTTATCATTCATTCTTCAAATAGATGTTCAGTTCCTTGCTCATTCTCTTTCTGGTACCCCTATGATGCAAATCTTGTTATGCGTGATGTTGTCCTTTTTGCTGTTCTGATTTGGTACTTTCTGCGACCTTGTCTTCTAAATCACTGATTTGATCCTCTGCTTCATTTAATCTACTGTTGATTTTCTGTAATCTTCATTTCAATTGTGTATTTTTAAACTTATGACAGTCTTAATTCTCAAAGGTAATTTATTTCTGCAGTTGTTTGCATCATAGAATAAAGCTAGCTTTAAAATCGATTATATACTTTTCAGATGAAAATGTAAAGATTTTGGCAATAGGAATTAGCTGCCAGTGTGGTTGATTTCACAACAATGCAACAATTGCTTTCCATTGTTGAGTTTCTTCTAAAAAATTAAGTATAATTTGTTTTTGTCAGCAGTATGAGTCACTACAGATATTAATGCTTTATTGATTTGAAAAACATGCTTTTTTAAAGGTTTCTAACATTGTAATAAGTTCAGTAGGACTAAATAATGGATACACCTAACTTGAACCTAGTATTTGTTCTTTTTTTGTTCATGTATTTTTTCAGTATGATTCTGCTTCTGTCAATCAAAGTGCTTAATAGGCTATTTTTTTTTTTGTTACTGTGACGTAATAAATAATTCCATTTCAAACTTCTTACTATGTGCTAATAGTTTTTTAGCTTTGATTATCAGATTCAGCTCTTAATATTTATCCATTTTCTCATTCTACATGTTTCCAGGCTGAGGATGCCGTTAAAAATTTGCTTGATGAGAAACAATGAAAATTAAATCTCTTACTTAAAACAACTGAACTCACACATTTTGTGAGCTGTGAGTGTGTTACACTCTGGTATAGAGAGTGGAATGTCACTGGTTTCGTTATGCCAGCATGTTGATCAGCCTAATTATCTGAGAATCTTCTGGTTCTCTGGCATGCTACAGCTGTGACTTTCTCTTTGTCTCTGGAATAACTATCCTCCACTCTGCATATGCATGAGAGAATGTTTTTTTCATATTAGTAATTCACTTATGAGTTTCATTCCTTGTTAAAATGATACTGTTTGCTAAATATATATTAAGACACTCTTGATTGTTTATTACCATCCATCGAGCCACATGAGTCATCCATTTGTAGCACATTTTAAATCAGTCATATAAAAAGGAATTTCAGTCACAACTAAAGCCTTTTTTTAGTAATTCCACAAAAAATGTATTTTTCCACATGTCTTTTAAATTAGAAAATGCATTATTTATCCCTTTTTACAATTTTCTTATCCTTCTGGGTGAAGTATGAATTTTTTTAATGTAATGATTTAATATGTTTAATTTTATGCTACTGGCTACTACTAATAATTGGGCTGACATTAAATGCTGGTTAGTTCAAGTTACATCTGACAAGAGGATGGATGGTATTGCAGATTTGTGGTTCTTTTTTACTTTCAAAAGAGTGGTTGTACCTTGAAATTTGCTGTTCCACGTACCTGTTGTGTCATTTTCCTTGGATTCAACGAGAAAAATGTCTGTGCTGTCAACTCCACTTTTTCTGCTGAGCTGGGCAGGCAGTGAAAGCATTTTAACTGAGTCGGCAACCTGATTTGTCTCACAGTGGCTTCATATCTGAGGTCCTCATGCAAGGGAGAGTGAAGTCTAGAACTTGCTTGTGACATGGAATGGTCCCAGCTGCCCTGAATGGGGAAAACCTGGTATAGTCAGACTCGGTATGTATTTAGTCTGGCGGGGTTCTGGCGAGGCCTCTCCTCCTCGCTTGTAGAGCTTACCCCTAGTTCCTGCTATGATTCCGTTTCTGGAGGCAAGGCCCGCAGCAATGGAGCGGGGAATAAGAAGGGGACGTCTGAGAGGTGAGGGGAAAAGCCAAGGCAGCCCGGACCCTTCCTGCCTTCTCCCTCTATTCTCCTGGGTTGATAGGCAGCAAGAAAGCAGGAGATACTTCCTGACTGTTCAGGTCCCCTGTAGAAATGTAAACCTGCAAACCTGTATTATTTGCTGTGCCAGAATTCAGGCTTAGTCCTGGGTTCATGCCCCATGAGATGAAATGACACGCAAACATTCATCTCCAATGTGTTAAATACCAGGGATGGAGGAAACAATTCTGCTCTGGAATGTTGGAAACCACCAACAAAAAGAGAAATAATTTCTATTGGGTCCCCATTGTTGATTGCCGAGTTTAGTGGTTGCTAGATACAACTGAACTCATCCTTAGTTGTCTTTTGTGGCACATAGCCAATTGTGGGCTAGTCAAGGAACCAGACTAGCAAGGATAACATTGCTTCTGGGGGAAATCATGTCTGTGTTGTCTTTTTTTTTTTTTTTTTTTTTGGTTCCCTGGCTGGGAGTCAAACCTAGGCTGTGGTGGTGAGAGTGCCAAAGCCTAGCCACTACACCACCAGGGAACCTTCTTGTTTCTGTGCTAAACAATTGATTTATAAATGTAACTTTGGTATATAATCTGTTTATAAGTAGATGTTTATTTTTATAACTTCCCATTTATTACCAATACTGCATTGATATGAAATTTCTGGTCAAATTCACTTTCAGGTTTTTCAGCATTGATAATGCAGTTATACTGCCCCGTTAGCATTCTTGCTCAGTGTTCAATTTTACTAATGATATGTATTTGCTGGACATGGGTTAAACACTCCGGCTATGGTCATGAAAAAGATCCAAGCTGTGGAGCCCACATAGACATCAAAGCTATCACTTTGCTGTAACAAATTAAACAAAGTAACCCTCAAACTGAGAATCAATAGTGACAGGTAGTATATGAAAACATATCACAAAACAAATACTAAAAGCATAAGTACTCGAACTCTGAGAGTATGATTATGTTTTACCTATTTTTCATGCCGTAAGGAATTATATTTCTAAAAGCTTAATCCATTTTTCCTAGTAAATTTCCATTAATCTATGAGGTTCCTTTATAGCTTGTGATATTATCATTTGAACTTCTCTGATCCACCCGTTTCCTAGGACTCGTACAAATGCTTCTATACTGGTCCCTCTTTACACCTGCATAATTCTTCTCGCCAGCCTCTCCCGTAAATTCTGGATTTCTATCATGTTGAATTAAGTGCCAGCATTTCCTTAAGTGAGCCAGGCTTTCTTGCCTCTGCTTTTTGCTGTCTCTCTCCCCTCATACCCAATTTAGCAACTCCTCCCTTTTTTGGACTCAGTTTAGCGGTCACATCTCCTTGGCCATGCATCCTTGAGGTGACAGACAGATTCTCCTGCCATGCTCAAACTAACCTACAAAAATCCTTAGGTGTACCCTTCTCATGCCCCTTACCACATAGTGTTACACATGGCAGCCTCCTTATCTAGACCATTAGATGGCTTTTTATCCATTGTTTTATCCCAAGCACGTCTGCCCACTGACTTACATTTAGGAGGCACTCAGAAATATGTGTACATGTTGAATACGTTGGTATGTTTTTTATTTTTACCTCTTCTTTCTCTAAACTGCGTTAATTAACAGATAGCCAGTGTCTTCATTGGGAACCATTAATGTATCAAAATGTGTAGGTGTGTGGAACCAAAAAATTGCTACTTTCTTAATTTTGGGCATCACATAAATCATATGTGGACAGGTTATTCAAGGGACATTAGAAATTAATAAATGGTTATAGGCACAGCATGTTTCTGTGGCGTCGTACAATTAGGAAATTCAAGGTGTATTTTTTACATAGAGACCTAATTCACTGCTTGGATTCCTTGCTTTTGGATTCTGTAAGAGTCCGTGTCAAACAAAAGGAGCCTTCCTTGTGCTAAGGCGCTTCCTGTTTGCCTTCCCTTGGCTTGTTGGCTTTGCTCCTTTCTGTGAATTCCTGGAGCTCTGAGATTCAGTGACCAGCCTGCACTTCAGACTCCACACAGTGGCCCGAATTTACTGCCATCTCCTTGGATGGCAATAAGCTAAACATCTGAAAAATTACTGCATCTCCGGGTACCAGAGGAGGTCACTGGAACTTAGCCTGGCTAGGAAGTTTTCTGTACTATTTATTTTCCCTTGTCGGTGTTGTCTGGGCTCCTTAGGAATTTATGAAGAGTATGGCTTTTTTTTTTTCTTTTAACTTAAAAAAAAAGAGTGTACATTGATTTTTCTTTAAGGAGCAAATAGCAAAACATCACATTGAGAACAGGTTATTTCAGAGATGGTACACAACAGTACCACCAATGCGATGGAAAACTGAATCATAATATAGATACTCCAAGCATCAAGTACTGTGAAAATTGCAAGCATTTTGCTCCCTTTCTCAATGTGATAAAGACAAAAAATACCAGTAAGACTAAAAACCATTTTCCAGCCATGCTCTCTGAAATGATGGTGACTTAGAGGACTGCTTAGTTCTCTGGGCACATAGGACGTCACAGTTTTGTTTCCAGATCAGCTAAACAGACTTCTGTTTCTTGTTTGTTTGCACAGCTTGTTTTGCATCATTTCATCAGCTTTGAAAGAACATTTTCTCAGGGCACTTTAGGAGGTTACTCAGCGTATCTTTGGAATCCCTATGTGCTGTTCAGGAGCACTGCTCAACTCAGCGTGCTGATCCCTTCTTCTGAGGTAGGCTGAACTCGCTGCCCTGGATACACCCATGAAAGTCCCTGGTATTACATTTCAGTTTTTATTCTACCCTCTCCCTTCTTAGAGACTTTGCAACTTTTGTCACTATCTTATGTGTGTTAGAGAAAAATCTGCTCTCTAATTGTCATCAGATGCTGAGGCAGGAACACTAAGAGAAAGTATAGTTCCAGCCCCGTTGTGAAATTATATTTGTGAGACACACGAGTCTGGAAAGTGTCCAGTCGAGTACAGTGAAAACTAGAGGCATTTGTGGCTGGGGTCTTTCCAGACAGCCCCGCACGGTTTTGGCACCATTGTCATCGGCGATGGCAGTTCTGGAAGGCCCCTTAGAACTCGGTACTGAGTTTTATCTAGTCAGGCTTGATCCCCTCTTAAATAGCATTTCTGGAGAGTGGGTAAGGTATTAGCAAGAGCAGGCCTTGTTTTCCCTCGGCCACATAAGGTAGGGAGCCGTGCTGTTTTCTCGTTTTGGCGTAGCCATTTCGCGTTCAGGTGTCAGGATTTTGGACCCCAAACATATTTTTAATTGGTACAAATTAATTCACTTCCACAACTTTTCAAGGGGAAACCATTTTTAAATCGTCAGTTCCCTTTAAAGGAAAAGTATTTTAAGGAGGACCCTCAACACCAGCAGTATAGATGGGGCTGAATATATGGAGATTGACATTCTGTATTCCCTCCCTCCCTCCTGCTGGATGTGGTTGGGTGTCCAGTCCTCAAGTTCTCTGTCTTGGAGCGTGTGGCAATTGAACTGGGTTTGTCCACTGACCCTGCTGGAGTGGGCTCCTTTGGCTTCATGACTATCATTTCTGTACTTCTACGTAGTACTTTGTAGTAAATGTTTAATACATAGTTTATGAATAAATTTGCTTTTATAGTGACTTCTGAGTGCTTTGTGAATCAAATCAGGGATCAGTCTTCTTTCCTAATGGTTATGCTTAGGAGAATCTAAAGTATCCATCTGAATATTCACTTGCATTTTACTAGGTGTATTGGGGCAGTGGAATGCACGTATATTAATGGAGCCCGTCACATGGGAAAGGCGAACACCCTGATGGAGGGGATGGCTGAGGCATGCGGATACTGAAGATAGCCGTTAGCCACCCCCTTCTGACATTCTACTTGAGCAGAATCTGTAGGTTAATAGGAATTGTACTTCATAGGGACTGTTGAATTGCCCTGCTGTAGACAGAGAAACTCAGCCTAGAATGTATAAAAATAATGGCAAGCCACCTGTTCTGCTGTGGATGGTTTTGTGATGCATGCAGTGGGATTCTTAATCTAACTTAACGTCATTTGAAGATGTTGTAAGCCATTGAGGTGCAGATGATTTTTTTCTCATATCAAGTATTTTAGGCCCAATAAGTTGAATAGCCTTTAGGTGCCCCATGGTTTCTGATAGTAAGTTTTCATTTAGAGAGAAAAACACATGAAATCCCAGTAAGGAATTCTGGGGTTCTAGCTCCAAATCTCCCCTAATTATCTCAGATCCAGGACAAACAACTTAAAGGCTCTGGGCACTGGCTTTCTCATCTAAAAATGTTGAGGTGAGATGCATGTAAAAATAGGTAGGAGAGGACAACTTACATAAATTATATGATGCAGGTTAGTGCAATAGCAAAATGTGGGCATGTTTTTCAAACATAGAGATCATAGAGTTTTTGGATGTATTTTGTGTGGTATTATTCATGTACTATTATATGTATTATATAACATAATGTAGACCATTTGCTCTATTGCTATTTTATGAATTAAGATATACCTTTTTGGAACTTTAGATAAATTTGTCATCCATTCATTTACATTTGTATTAGTTTTGTTAAGGAGTTCCCACGTTCTGCTGTTAAATGGAATATATCTTTTAAGTAGGTGAAACGGTTTTATTTGGTGACACAGTATTACTGTTAGAAATTTTTATGAATGTTATAATTATGGCAAACACAGTGTTGTAAAAATTGGAATATATTGAATATTTACTTTAAATCCCCTGGAAGAAGTAAGACTAATGAGTCACATGCATGAAACAACTCTACGACTGAGCCAGGTGATGCTGTGAAGGCTTGGTTTTGACTCTGTCATGCAGAAGGAGCTTCCAGGAGAGTGATCAAACAGGCCTCCTCAGTCAGATAATGTCAGATGTTCAGACTTGAGATGGAATATTTTCATAAAGCTAATCTCTTTATTCTCAGCACTTTTAAGTTGATCACATTATTGTCAGTCGTTGTTTTTGTGCTCCATTTCCAGGAACTCTGCCCCCCCCCCCCCCGCCCCCGGTGTTTTACATACATTCTATAACCCCGTGAAGGTTAATTTTGAGCTTACTAATACTTTTGAAAAATAGACTTTCTGGAGCCAGTTAGACCTCCTGAGTTGCATCTTTCTAGAGCCTAGAGTTCAACCTTATATATCTTTCATCACAAATGTTTATTTTAATCTTTTCAATTGAAGTTATTTAAGTCACTCTCCTGTTTTTGACAAAGGAGCCAAGTCTTTGAGTTGTTAAAATAGGTCAAGCTTTGGGAATTAGTTCATTTGCAGTTAAGGTTCAGAGAAGAGGTAAGGACCTGGTATGTTAGAGGAAGTCCTCTGGGTCTTGCTGTTCATATTCTAGTGTCAGTGACTGCCTGCATGCATTTTCTAACATGGAACCAACATCACCTTATTTCCAAAGCACCATCTAGGAAGCTGCCCATTTAGTCTCTGTAGATGAAGCAACTTCTGAGATAACCAGTTCCATAGGAGAACTTGAGGTTTCCCTAAAGTCATGGCTTCCAGGTTGTTTTATTTTTGACTTTTTGTGTCTTGAAGGGTCCAGAAAATAGAAGATTGTCCTTAAGTTTTATGACTTAAGTTTACAGTAGAAGAGAAAATGCTCATTCAGAAGAAAATAAGAAAGTAAAACCCTCTTTATCTCAGAATTGGAGCAAGTTTAAAAAGCGTTTCTTTAGTCATTTGACAGCTGGGTGTGGAATCGTCCAACAGTCAAACTTCTGACTTACCCCGATCAGACAGAAAATCACAGCCATTCACTCCCGATTTAAACTGAGGCTTTGTTTTCTGTAGCATTACTTCTGCTGTCACTTACTAAAGCCTAGACTCCCATCAACAGTGTCTTACCCACATGATGTCATTTCTTCTTGTTCATGAAAAGATTGTCATTCATAGTTATCCTCAAATTCATTCATGATAATCTTAGCACAACAGTAACAAAACATTGGCTGCTGATGGAATGATTCCTAAAGTAATTCTCACTTCCCATTTTTGCTTTCTGAAAGAAGAATTTTGGAGAATCAGGATTTTAGCAGTGGAAGGAACCCTGGAAGCCATTTCGGACAACTAGGCTCACTTTGCAGTGGAAGAAAGTGAGCCTCAGTTTCGAGGGTCCCCTTGAGGATAGTAAACTCATGCCAGTGGTAACTGTAGACCCCAGTTTTCTAGTTACTTTTCATTGCATTGCTCTTTTTGAGTATATCAGATTGCTTTACTCTGTTAAATCAAAGATTGTGCCAGTAATCAGATTTTGCAAGGGTGAGGGCCCTTATAGAATTGAAGTTGTCTATATACTTGTTATTTATTACCCCCAGATTACTGGGGTAGAGAGGATGCAAGTGCTTAATTACTGGTTTTCACTATGCCTTTGCCTGTTCACTTGTGACTCCACATCGCTTCATCTGCCCTTCAGATCTGAAAGCTAGAAACTTTATACTTGGATGCTTTTAAAAGTTCTTTAATGTTAGTAATTCTTTGCCTGATAGTGCCTGAAACTTACTTTTATCACATCTACTAAAATATGTACAAGGATACTGTTTCAGAAAGAATGCTAGACTGTATTTTTTACATTTAACAAAATGTTCTTTGGAGCTAGTGCCTTTGGGACGCCTGGTAATGAAAGTCAGAAGGGTGTTAAAAATCTAATTTAGAAGGAATTCACCAATTTGGTAAATAGAAAAATTCTGAATAGTGAATCTGGTAGCAAATATACATTTATTAGAGTTTTGATTGGTTATGGATATGTGCTGAACTTTATGGGTAAAAGCACAAATATCAGATCAGATTGTATTGCTTCTCTCTTACAATTTTTCTCCCTTTGAACCTGCTTCACTTTTTTCCCACTATTTTTGCTTATTAAAGAATAAAGCAACAATGGCTTTAAACTTGAAATCTTAAAACAAATCACTGGGACCAGAGCTTTTTAATCCAGTTTTATGTTGAGCAAAGAACAATTATGTCACGCTTTATTTTCATTGTGCTGTATTGTAAAGAAAACCAGACAAAGCCTTGAATTTCCTTGTGAAATAAGGCTGAATTTTTTTAAACAGTTAGAGAAGCTGAAGAGAAATATAAAACTTCAACGTTAGGCTTTTCTAACATTACGTATTCTGTGTCCACCACTGTTGATCCTTCTGCCCCCAGCTCGACTACTTACACCCACACCCTCCTGCGACAGTGTGTGTACTTCCAATATCTGACCTCAAATAGTACAACTCAGACCCAGGATGAAGTACGAGACAGTCCTCAGTAGTCAATTAGAAAGACCTATGGTTTCTAATGCAGAGAGTTTACAACCTGGTGTGTTTCAGTTAATTTTAATTCTTTTAGAAGTCTTGTACACAAATTACTTGATTACCTCCTACATCTCTCTCTATCTGGGTTACTGAATGTAATAATAAGGTTTGCTTTTTTTTTTTTTTAATAGACCCATTCATCACCTGAGTCTCTTAGCACTTCACACACAGCTGGTGGCAAGCAGTATCACCGACATTCTTTTAGGGCTCTTGTGGCTGCCCCCACCCCCTTTTTAATCACCCTTGATTGTCAGGAGCATGAATAAGGAAGGAAAAAGAAAGACCAGTTTTTGTTTAATCCCTGGTGATCAAAAGAAGTCCACAGTAATAGTATGGACTGATTTTGACAGTGACTTGCATTTGCAAAATAGATGAGGCTTGCTCTACTCCAACTTTCTCTTTTCTTTCCCCCTTTTATCTTGGCTAGAAACAAAGCTTTAGTGTTAGCCAGATATTTTGTTCATGTTTTAGAGAACTGTTCTCTAATTCTTTTGCCTTCCTCATCGTGGGGACTGCCTACCAATTCTCCCCTAGCTTTTTTGGTTTGAAATATATTTTGATTTTGTTTCAATGCTAATGAAATACATATGATTCTGACAGTTAAGTTCACAAACTCATCCTAGAAAAAGTGCTGCATAACCTCATTGCTGAATATCATTACAGTCGCCTTCCAAGTCCTCCCCTTGGGAAGCTGTGCACGGATGCCAGCGCCTCGTCATCATTCAAAGCAACTTTGGAACTCTTTTTCTGGAATGGCCACCAGAGCTGTCATTGTACGACCCTTATGTACTGAATGTCATCAATATGTCTTCCTTTCAATATTTCCTTTATCTTTGAGTAAATAAAAAAGTCATTGGGGACCAGATCAGGTGAGTAGGGAGGGTGTTCCAATACAGGTATTTGTGTACTGGCTGACATCTCCCTAACAGACAGTGCTGTGTGAGCCGGTGCATTGTTGTGATGCAGGAGCCATGAGTTGTTGGCAAAGAGTTCAGGTCGTTTTCATCTAACTTTTTCATGCAGCCTTTTCAGCACTTCCAAATAGTAAACTTGGTTGACTATTAGTCCAGTTGGTACAAATTCATAATGAACAATCCCTCTGATATCAAAAAAGGTTAGCAACATCGTTTTCACTCTTGATTTGGATTGATAGAAAGTTTTTGGTCAAGGAGAATTGACCGACTTGCATTGTGCACTTGGACACTTTGTTTTAGGGTCATAGTGGTACACCCTTGTTTCATCACCAGTGATAATACGGCCCGAAATACCGTCTTGCCTCTCTAAAAGGTCTTGGCAAACTTCAACTCTCCTTTGCTTTTGTTCTTTGGGGAGCTCCTTCGGGACCATTTTTGCACACACTTTTCTCTTTGCCAAGATTTTCCTGTTTCTCTATTGATGTCAATGGTCTGCTGACAATATTGACACACAAATTGATTAATTTTTGCACTGTTTTTATTGATTCTGCTAGTTACTGGCTGCCCTGACCTCTCTTCATCAGTGATGCTTTCTTTCCCCTCAGAAAAATATTTAATCCATCTGTACACTGCTGTTTTCTTCATGGCGTTATCCCCGTAAACTTGGACTAACATATTCCTGATTCCACTTCCACTCTTTCCAAGTTTAACAAATTTAATGTTGGTTGGTTGCTCTAATTCAAGTTCTGACATTGTCGTGATAGCAGACAAAAACATACAACAATGATGAACGCCCCTCAGCACGACACGGCCACACGACCACACGAACACAGCTGTGAGACACAGACACACCAAGGCTATGACACCTTACTCAGTGGTCTGTACAGTGCTGCCAATGTAAGCACGTGGTGGCAAGTTTGCAAACTTAATTGTCAGACCTTGTATATAAATTTAAGATTATAAATCTGTAAGGTCATTCTTTAAATGAGACTATAGTTCAAGTATTTCCAGTAAGTTCTGTTGTCTTTTTAGATTCTCACTTATCATTGACCTCTTTTAGTATACATCTCTCTCTTCTTTCCTTTTCGTCACTATATACGTGTCAAAATAACTTCCTGACACTCCATTTTTTACTGTCACTGAGTACACTCATATGGGGCATGTCTGCATGTAGCATTATTTCTAACTTTCTCTGGCACTTTATACCTGGAGACCACCCTGGATTTGTATAATCTCAATATGGATATGGTTAAAGGTGATGGAGTTTATTTGGAACTAGGGGAGATTGAAAGAATCTAAAACTACTACAGGTACAGGTGGTTAGTAGACTTGGATAAAAGCAATGAAAGCACTTTGGGGTATCATAAATGTTATTGACAGTGTTTAAAGCAGCACTGCTGTTCTTTTCTGAAGGTCAGAACTTTCTTATAGTCAGTCTGATATTAAGACTCAAATCTCTGTAAATTCCATGTAACCAAGGAGATATATTGTTACTTCAAGGAAAAAAATGTATTCCATTATTGCAAAATTGTTTCCTTAAATGTGGCAGTAACACACTTTAACAAAGGTAACGCCTTCTTACAACATTGTGCTAAACTCGTTTGGGTCAAACATCTGCAGTGGTGTGTTGTTAAATGTTTATCAATCAGCACTCAAGCCCGGAAGGAAGCGGGGTGGGTCTCAATGCAGGATGTGGGGATTACTATGATGTAAGTAGTCTCAGTACGGACAACGTGACGTCACTAAGCAGAAGATCGGTTAAAAATGCACAATAGCATGTGACTATGTAATACTAATACCAATGTGTGTAAATAGCCTCAAAAGCACAGGTAACAGTAAAATGTAGTCATATTTTTAGGTAGTGATGAGTTTTGAGATTTTATTCCATTTGTTTTTAACATAATTGATTTAATTTATGTAATTTTATATAATTACATATTTAGTAATGGTTATAGTTTAGCAACTGGCTCACAAAATGCCTGAAATTTCACGATCGGCTAGGGAGTTGGGATGAGCCAGGTTTAGTACATCAATGTATTATGGCACTGAGTCCTGTGACATGTGATTTCTTTCTTTTATTATGGTCCTTGCCATTGAAAATGCTACTGTTTATTCTTTCTGGATAATTTTAATCATTTTCTTATCACCATTAATATAAATTATTTTAATAAGCTTCTTAGGTTTGAAAATATTCTTGTTTCTAGATAAAGTAAGTTAAATATAACTTGTCATTGTCCCTCAGAAACTTAAAACCAAGATAGGTAGTACATGTCATGGAAAGAATAGAAATATTCCTAATGTAAACATTAAACAATAACTGAGTTAAGATTTTGTATTTGTCGATGCTTAAGTAAGGGGAAGATGTTCCTTTCCATTCTGATGAGTTCAGTAATGCCATTGGTGGAGTAAAATAATATTTTCTTGAGCCCTGCCCCCTTTGCTTTCAATTTTTGTGCAGACACAGTGATTTGCATTCCGAGCAGGAGATGCTAGTCCTGATAATGTTGTAGCCAGGTTAGCTTCAGAGGCCAAGGGAAGCTGCCACGGTCTGCCCAGGATGGACTTGGGGGGTCACTGGAGGTGCTCCGGGTGCTGTTTGTTAGCAAGTAACCCAAGGAGCGGGGGAAGTGCCCCGCCGGCCGGTCACCCTTGACACCACCGCATGGGACCTTCTCTTCTGTTACCAGCAAAGAGGCCTTGGTAGCACCCCAAGCTCTCTCCCAAGAGAGGCATTCTACGGAAATGTCTAAACTTTTATGTGATCAGATCAGCAGAGAACTTGTTAGCTAAGCCTGCCCAGAAAACAATGAGTTTCCAGAACTCTATTTTAATATTTTCGCTCTTACTGAGGACAATGACAAGCAGCAGTTAAATAAATAATACTTTTCTTACTTTATATTTCATATTCTTGTATTATGACCAAGGCGATACATTATTTATAGAGTTCACTAACAGGAGGTCATTCCTTTCCCTTACAGCATGCTTTTCTCGTAATATGAAGACCCTACGAAACACGTGAACCCTCCCATTTCTGTCTTGGTGACCAGGACTTGGAAGTTACATTTAACAAGTCTGTGTTAACAAGTGTGATTGAAACTTGTTTTCTGGTCACTCTCCAGGTTTGATTTCTCACTCTTTTGTGTCATTATTTATAAGCAACTTCCAATATTCTAACAGAAGGTAGGGCATGGATTATGAACACTTGAGTTCCAAGAGGTGTTGATGGAAAATGTAGTAGTGATGCTTGTGCTGTAACTAGTCTGTGCCACGTTGTGAGCGTTGCTGATTGTCTGTCTGTACTTCCTCTACCAGTGCGATCCCACGACGGGGGGCACGACGTGAGTGACCTGTTCTGCTTAGAAACACATGATGGGATTGAGCTCTTATGTTCAGAAATACCATTCCCTGGTATTTCGTGGGGACTAGCATTCCACTGCACACACAGGGCACGGGTGAGCACTGCCTCAGGTAACCATCAGAAAGAACACTGATCCAACCTGGAGAACACCATTTGCATCCAACACACAGGTCAGAGGAAAGGATTTCACCACCTCTGTGACTGAGGAGCTATTTCAAAGATTAAGTTCAATGGCCACTTTTTCCTCTGAATATCTCAACATACACTATTCATGCGAAACTGGGGCTCCGAGCACATACTGAACTGTTAGGATCCTTTATTCTCATCGCCAGAACTCAGAAGTGCAGAATGAGACGAACTACGGAAGCAGCACCCCAACCTAATGCTGATTGCATTACACGCCACACGAGTCCTTGAGAAGCCTAGCCAGGGGCGTGCAGCCTTGTGGCTTCCCTGGGCCTCACTGGAAGAAGAAGTGTCTTGGGCCACACATAAAATACACTCACACTAACGATAGCCGAAGAGTGAAAAAAAGGTCCATGCATAATTTTTGTAATGTTTTAAGAAAGTTTATGAATTTGGGTTTGGCCACATGCAAAGCCGTCCTGGGCCGCATGCAACCCACAGGCTGCAGGTTGGACAAGCTTATATAGAGTCTCTTTCCTGGGTGACATGTATGGTTAGCCCGTTATATAGTTGGTATGGTGATTTCCAGTTTCTGGTCTCACGTATTAAAATGCAGGTGTTAATACTATGTTTTGAACAGCCAGATAACCTCTGGCTAGACTGTATTTAGGTACAGTATTTGCATTGTTCGTTTTGACCACACTCATTTTAAACTATTCATTAGGCTACAAAATTATACTCTAGAATGGTTGAAGCTTTCACAAGAAAATAAGCTGATTTGTGTATCATTAATAATTTAACAACTTACAAAGAATTATAGCACATGAGAGACATTTTTTCAATTAAAATACAGTTATTTTAGAGGAGTCAAGGTATAGCATTCTATTCTATTTTATATTTAAATAGACTACTGAAATAAACTCTCACGTTTCATTGATGAACACGTTCATTATCTGAAAGAAAATCTAATCAGTTCAAAAAAACATTTTGCACCGTGAAGAGCTCAGTGTATCTCATTTTGCATGGTGGTTTTGTTATTGTATGATGTTATTCCCATTAAGCAAGTTATTAAAATGAATATTGTACCAAGAAAGTACACCTGTAAATAATACTGACTTACTGGAAAGGTACATTAAATGTGGATACAAAGAAGAGAGCTTGGATAAATAAATTAAAATATATTAACTTATAAACAGACATAGGTGTTTTGCTGCTCTTGGTAGTTTATTTGACTTCCCTTCTTTGTAAAATAAGTATATTTCTTATTAGCATATGAGACATCTTAAATTTCTAAACTTTTTAAAATGAAATTTGTCATATCAGGGTTTCTACAACAGAAGAGTTTTTTTGGAAGCATGCCATTGGCCCAATGAAACAGGAGAAATGTTCTGTATAATTTGAAAACACATTCCTTTAGGTGACTTAAAAGGCTAAGGAGGCCATTTTAAAATTAATTTAATTCTCTTGGGAGATACCGTTGCATTCAAAGCTAGTGAAACTCTCTTCAATATGTTCTGTGAGAAATTTATTAAGTTTTAACTCATAAAAGCTCCATGTTGGGTTGCATTTCTGTTTGCATTTTTCTCTCTTAACCTGTTTTATTTATATTGAAAGAGGTTTCCATATTTATCTCCACAGTAGTACTTGAGAGTGAAGTCACCTGTTTGTACACTCATTTTGCAGACTCGCGTATGCCTGGCTTGAATCTATTTGTGATGTGCATTTGTGTTCATGGACTCCTGCCTGAGTCTTTCATTTCCCCTGGGGTGTGTGTGGGGCGGGAAGGGGTGGGATAGAATCCTTATGTCCATTGTGGTAACAAGATATTTTGAATTACTTATCACAAATTGCCCCTTTTATTTTTTATTTATGTATTACTTCATAATCTACTGGTTTGTGAAGTCTGTACAATATTTGAAATATTTATTTCATCTCTAACGGGGCCTAGGACAGTGTTTGGGGCATGAGACAGAATTCGAAGGTGACTGGTAGACTTGAAAGTGCGATGGGATCCGTTAGTGCTGTGGGATTCGGTGCAGAGTGAGGTGGACACTTAGGGGCCTTCTGGGTTCCTGACTCGCTGGACCGAAGTATGGGGTGTGACTACCAAAATGGAGGTGTGGGGTAGGGTGGGCCAGGAGGCGTAGCATCTGTGCAAATAGAGGTCATTTTATCCGCAGACATCAGGATTTACTCTTGGCGACCCTTGAGTTCTTTTTCTCTTACCGTTGAGTTTTCTTCATACTTTTCCCTCTTAAGCAGTTGATGAAGTTACTTTCAATAATTAAAGCTATTAACTATTTGAATACACATCTTCGTTCTGGTTCTTCTTTTGTACTTTGTCCTATCTGAACTGATGTGGTTCTAAATATGTTTATTGCTTTCTTTTTTTGTTTTTGCCTCCTTTCTTGTACCTTTTTCTTTGTTCTATTTAGATATCAAATCCTTTCATTCTGCTTCATGCTGTGGCCCGTTCTTTTACCTCCTTTTATTTTCCTTGGTGTTTTCTTATGTTTTTGGCACTGTACTAGCTAGCTTGTGTGTGTGAAACTAATGCCATGGTTTGGTGCCAATTTTACACCAAAAACTGGTTAAAATGGCAATTTTTACAGTGCGTGTATTTTACCATAATACAAAAATAATTCTATTTCTGATAATACACTAAAAATGTTCTTTAGATTAATAGCTCCCAGTGTAGCACGTAGGTCTGTTGAAGATGAAAACAAAGTGGAGTGCAGCGATTGCTAACCTCATACATCTACATACGTTATAAATTACATAAATTTATAAAGAACTTATCAACTCAAGAGCAAAACCCCAAAATAATCCAGTTAAAAATGGGTAAAGGACATGAATAAACAGTTTCCTAAAGAAGGTATATGAATGGCCAACAGGTACTGAAAAGATGCTCAGCATCATTAGGGAACTGGAAATGAAAAGCACAGTGAGGTTTCCCCTCATGCCTGTTGTAATTCCTGTCATCAAAAAGGTAAGAACAAAGGCTGGCAAGGGTGTGGGGTAAAGGGAACCCCGTGCACTGCTGGTGGGCATGTAGATTGGCACAGCTACTATGGAAAACATGGAAATGCTCCAAAAAATGAAAAAATAGAACTACCTTATGATCCAGTAATTCCACTACTGGGAATGTATTCAAAGGAAACAAAAATACTGACTTGAAAAGATACTTGTATATGTGTTTTCATGTTCATAGCAGCAGCATTTACAATAGCCAAGACATGAAAACAACCAAAGTGTTTATCAATGGATGAATGGTTAGGGACGTCGTGAGACACACACACATACACACACACACACACACACACACAGAGAGAGAGAGAGAGAGAGAGAGAGAGAGAGAGGGAGAGGGAGAGAGGGAGAGAGGGAGGGAGGGAGAGGGAGAGAGGGAGGGAGGGAGGGAGAGGGAGAGGAATATTATTCAG
>PVJL010001379.1:0-150573 GCA_004026885.1 Lyroderma lyra | reverse complement strand
AAGAGATCAAATTTGTGGTTGCCAGGGGCAGGGATTTGGTGAGGGAGAAATTGGAGGAAGATGGTCAGTAGGTACAGGCTTGCAGTTATCAGATAAATAAGTCCTAGGGCTGTAATGTACAGCATGAATGACTATAGTTAACACTGCTGTATGTGATATATAGGAGGTTGTTAGGAGAAAAGGCCCTGAGAGTTCTTGTCACAAGGGGAAATGTCTTTTCCTTTTTTGTATCTGTATGGAAAGACAGATGTTAACTAAACCTACTGTGGTGATCATTTCATTTCACAATATGTGTAAATCAGACCATCATGTGGTGTACCTTATACAGTGATATATGTCAGTTATTTCTCAATAAAAATGGAAAAAAATAAAATAGGTTTCTTGTAAATAACAAAAAAATTATTGGGAGGGGGGACCAGGGCTGAACTCTGTCTAGGTCTAATGATTCCCCACTACTGAACCTTGGACTTTCTGTGTACTCTGTCCAGTTCTCTTTGAATTTTGAGGTATTTCAGTCTGCCTGCTGGGGAGAAGAACTATTCTTGACTTTGTGTGGGGGCTGGCATTGTTATTTCTCATCCTTTCAGGTCATTTCCTAATAGGTATGTGCGGATCAGTATCAGCTGAATATTTGAGGAGGACCTTGTACAGATCCCCGCTCTTGCCTGTGAACTCTGCCTCCCTTGGTCTCCTCAGACTCTCAGCTCTGTCTCCTGAGCACTGGAAGTCTGATGGGTTTCACACTGGATGCATCTCCTTGTACTCTAGAACGTCTGTCGGGGCTGAAGCAGTTGTTGGGTTCACCATGTGTCTTGTGTCTCAAGTCTCTCTCATTGCTTGATGAGTACCTTGAAAACTGCTTTTTTCTATATTTTGTCTTTTTCTAAAATTATTTCAGGCAAGCACATCAAATATTTAGTTCCTGTACTTAATTTTGGCTGGAGTAAAAGTCTACTTGGAGTAATTTTTAAAGGGTGAAATGGCTAATAAAAAGTGTTTTTCCAAACTATGTCTTTTAATTGGTCAGTGTAGGTATATGCTAATGGCATAATCTGCTTACTGCTGAGAATAATTTCACCAGACAGGTATGCATCTGCTTTAACATTCCTCACCCTCTTGGATAGATTGTAGAAGGACTTATTCAGCAAAGGCTTTTGCATGATTATGAATCCAAAAAGCATAGTAACAAGAATAAACTAGTAGTTCTTGCTTCTGTAAGAGTAAAAGCAATTGAATTTATGGCCTGATTTTCATTTAAGAAATGCATGACCTTGGGAATATTATGTATCTTTTACCTATAATCATCAGTTCTCTCAGGAATAAGTGAAAATGTTGGTTTAATCAGCTTATGCGTACAAATGAAAGTAGATATTAATTATTCACACTGATTTCTCATTTCAAAGATATAAGATGGTTGTTAATGCAAACTATTTGTTTCTTTTTAAAATAAGGTTTATAGAAACATTGTGCTTTGTAGATCTCTAGAATACAGTTAAGTATTGTTTTTATATTTATCTGAATGTGCTTGTATAGTTTCAATGATTCCTATGGGATGATCATACAGTAATTACAATTTTAAGTAGTTCATATGTCTCCAAATGTTATCATTGCATATATTAATGCTATTCTAAATGCAGTTGTAAGAAGAAATATGAGGAAAATTATTAAATAATTATCAGAATGAAGTTGAGTTAATAGGTGTGACATCCAATTATCACTTGCCCCAAGAGAAATATCAAGTGAATGTTGAACATTTTAGCCTCAGCTAAGACACTTGCTTGTGCTAACTTAGATTAGGTAGGATTCATGAGAAAGGAGCTCTTTGGTGGTATCTAGTTATTAGTACCTTGATATAATTTAGAATCCATGTCTTATATATGTGGATTAAGCTATTGATTAGAAGATCTCTCTTTATTTTAAAATCTTGCTATTGTCATGGGGGAATATGCAGAAGTGCATTTTAAGACTTGTTGAAATTAAATAAGCTAGAATGAAAGGTTATAGATAAGTAAAGGGTGAGGTTAGAATAATCCATGTATTAATGAATAAAAGTTGGAGACATCAGTATGAATGCATGTTTAACTTAATGTAGATACAAATGGATGTATTACACACACACACACACACACACACACACACACCCACCCACATACCTCAGGAGTGCCAAAAAATTTAAACACATTTTAAGAGCTGTTATCTATGTATTACTTTTCTAGGTTGATTAAATGATGGTAGCAATGTGTAATATGACATTCGCTCATGGTGACACAAATGAAAGTGTCACCATGCGACAGGCAGGACATGAAAATGGCAGTACCATTGTCATTGGAGGAGCACGACCATTGTGAAGTGGTATTTGAAATTTGAGAATGTTGTTTGAGTTTCCCTCACCTTCCCCTGACTTAGCATACCTTGACTTCTACCTATGGCGGACCTTGAAGGATGTGGTGTACCGTAGAAAACCGGCTACACGGATGGTACTTCAGGGACAAATTGAAACAGCATGTGCAGCAACACAAGTGGACACTTTGGTCAACGTTGCTCAAGCAGTGGTTTCCCCATAATCAGAAGTGCCTGGGTGCTGACGGTGACCACTCTGAGCACCTCTTGTAATTGAAGAAGTCAAACATGACTTGCATTCATCTTTTGTTATCAGTATATATTGAGTATTACAATTTTAATACAGTTTTTCCTTTCTTAAAATGTGTATGTTTTTTGGCACCCCTTGTACACACACACACACACACACACACACACACATATATAATATATATATCATTGGTTAGTATGCACACATAAGTTTCCTTTCTCTGGAAGCTGAGAATGCCTAGAAACAACATACTGGCAGCAACAAGCACTCCTAACACCCAAATTTTGGTTTCTAATACCCTATTCAAATAAAAGGAAGCATGGGTTCTTAGAGAAATGACTGATTTTAATCCTGGAACCAGTAATATACAAGAGAGCCTTGAGCATCTTGTAGGGCCAGAAAGGAAGTGAAGTTACTTTAGTGCTCAAAAAATAACACAATGGTAAGAGTATGTCAGATGGACACACGGGTCAGTGAGACTGTCAGAGACCAAATGTAGAACAGTTGGAGCAACAAAATAAAAATATGTTTTGTGAATAAAACTCACGGTGAAAAATAAATATCCGTGGGTGTGTACTGATATAAATGAATTAGTGAATCAATAAATAAATGGGTAGAAGTACAGTCTTCTAGGCAGAATTCCAAGTAATTTATGTAGATACTCTGTCCCCAAGGGGGTGAAGCTTAAGTCCTTACTCCTTAGTGTGGGCTGTGCCCAGGAACTTCCTTCTGAAGCAGTGGTTCCCAACTTCCTAAGGCCGCGACCCTTTGATACAGGCCCTCATGTGGTGGTGACCCCCACAAAATTATTCTCGTTGCTACCTCATAACTATCATTTTGCTGCTATTATGAATCATCATGCAAATATCTGATATGTGTTTTCCGATGGTCTTAGGCGACCCCTGTGAAAGGGTCATTCGACCCCCAAAAGGGTCGTGACCCACAGGTCGAGAACCACTGTAAGAGTACAGTACAAAAATAGGGGGGAAAAGAGTAAACTTACAGTGGAAAAAACTGATAAACACAATTTTAGTCCAGTGTTCAAGATTAGCTGTGGTAAATGACCCTGCTAGTTCATGCCCTTGATGTGTTAAGAATATCAGTTTACCTCTGTGGTCTTCTTTCCAAAGATCCATAAACCCAGCCTAGTCATAAGCATTACTTCAGATGAATTTGCACAAAGGGGCACTCTGCGAAACACCGGATCAGTACTCCTCAAAACTGTCAGGACAGCAAAACGCGGAAAGTAAGTGACTGTCATGGCCAAGAAGAGCCTAAGCGAACATGAAAGCTCACTGTGATCCTGGATGAGATCTGGAACAGAAGGAAGATACTAGGCAAAAACTCAGGACATAGAAGTAAACTACGCACTTTAGTTAATTGGAATATGTCAGTATTGGCTCATTAGTTGTGACACATACACCATACTAATGTAAGACACTAATAACTAGGGAAACTGGGTGTACAGTGTATGGGAACTCTCCGTGCTATCTTGACAGTGTTTATGTAACTCTAGTCCACATTTAAAAAAGTGTTTAAATATTTTTAGCTTATTTTTGGCCTTATTTTAGCAGTAATGAGGCTATGGTGAAATCAAATATAAGCAGTATGGAAATGGACTTTAAAATTCAAATCAAATAATAAATTTATTTCAATGGATTTTTGTATCTATTTATATAAGAAACATCTTTCTTAAGTCGTTATACAACGTGTTCTCGGTTATTTTGGTTTGAATGCAACACCCCCCCCCTACCTTTCTTCATTAATGGTGAATAAATACTGAAGAGAAGAAATGAGGAAAACAGATTTAGCTCGTTAAAAGTTGTCTCATGCTGTGTAATGTGGAACATATTTTTCCTACTAACTTCCTTGATTGAGAACAAAGTATTTAAGCACTAGGGTTGGCTTTCAAGAAGCGTTCTGCCCCAGTGGAGCACCCATTTGAAATAGCCATTGCAAATGCCAACTTTTCATTTTTAAGGCAAAAGTATTAACTGGCCACATATTAGTAAACTCCTCCTCTTACTTCATCCACTCTCTTCCAACATTGCTCTGAAATCCTTGTCTCCTTCTGATGGAATGGCAGTTATCAGGTTTTGAAGTTTAGAATACATTTTGGAATGTTTCTGGTTTCTCACAGCATTTCCTGCAATTTTATCTTTATCTCTATTCTTGTGCTACATCCAACCAATTATTACCATAAAAATGTCTGGTTTCTGTGAAGGGTAAGAACAAAAACAGGATATGTATTGTGGTGAAATGCTCAGGAATTATTGTAGAATGTCATTCACTGTTTTATTAAAAAATGTTTGCATATCATTGATATATAACATGGGCCATGGTAGATGCAGAGAGAAGAGAGAATGCTGCCTTCGTGGACCTTACAGTCTAGTAGATACATACATCACTGTAATTAATACGGGAGAAACAATACTACAGGCCAGAAGGTACCGCTCAGTGAGCAGCTCTGGATGCTCACTGATAACTCATATTTTTCCTATTGTAAGTGATACATATTTCACTATTAATATCCGGGAAAAAAATATAAAACCTCAGTGGGGATAGCAAGAATTACAAAGGAGAAATAAAGAAGGCAGTAAGACTCGGAAAGAAGTTAGGGATGGGGCTTCTCATGGTAAAAAGACATCTACACAAATACACGCCCCGAAGGAGAGCCCTGTGAGCCCAAGCGGCACGACTTCCAGGCCTTGCAGTTGTCAGATGCCTTTCCTTTTCCTCCTCAGACCCACGCTCCACCCTTTTCCACTCTGCCCTTTGTAGGGGGAGGCCCACTTGTCTTGGGCATCCGTTTGCATGTGGCTAATGCAGAGCCCCAGGACTTAGGACAGTGGAGTTGGCCTGTTTCCCCCTCGCTGCCTCCTCAGGGGCTTCCCACATGCTGGCTGTGTCATTGTGCCAGAGCCCCCACTCATGTTAAGGTCTCTCTTTCCTGATCACTTCCTTAGGAACCCTGTTCGCTTGCTGCTTCATGCTTAGGCATGCTGATGGCCTGGACATTGCTATCCCCTGGAGTACTGCCGGCATCTGCCCTTACCTTTGTGCATAGCCCCTGCATTAAACTCTCCTTCAATTGTCCTAATCACAGTCTTCCTGACGGGCCCATTCAGACAAGCAGAACTATGAGCACCTCATCATCATTTAGTCTGCTTCCCACCTCATTTTCCAAATGATGAAATGAGGCCAGAGAGAGTTCAGCTTTTTCTGAGTATCTAAGTGAATGGTAATGTCTGGTTTAGAATCAAGACATGTCCATTTCTATTCTTCTTAGTTCTCATTTTCCGTTTGCTTTGAAATTATGTAAATACATTACTTTTTAGCATCCAAATCCAAGGCTTCTGAAGCTGAGACAAGGAAAATTCCAGCATTCAGCTTTTGAGCATGTGGGAATAAATGAAGACCACCCAAATGGGAACCAACAGAGGGTTTTTATTCAGAACTTGCTATAGCAGAGGAAGCAGCCATCACGGCTTTTGTCTGGCAGAGTCCCCCAGGCAGGCAGGGAAGTTCGAGAGCTTCTGCCTGTGTTCTGATGGGAGGGTGTTTGCAGGGAGAAGCTGGAGGCCCAGCCTGAGTGAGAAATCTGGTTGGATTGGTTTGGAAGCATATTTGCTTTTTTCTGGTTGGTCCTGAGTTGGAAGCAGGGGCAAAAATGAATGAATGAATGAAATGAATAAGTGTGTGTGTGTGTGTGTGTGTGTGTAAATGCATGTATATGAAGGGAAGCTGGTCATTACTGTTCAAGTCCTGACTGTTCTGAGGTGATAGTAATCACTGCAGTTTGCTGGTCAGAGTTGTATTGTCATGTATGGTCCACTCAGTCATTATCTGTTTGTATAGTCAGTCTCTTGAGCATGAAAGGAATTGATTTGCTTGTAAGTTTTCTAATTCATCAACTGAAGGAACTGGGTGGGGCCTCTGAGTAACCGATTTACTATAGATTGCTCCAGGGCCACTTCAGCAAACCTAGGAGGAGAAAGCATGGTCCTCTGGAGGCAGCGATGGTGGGAGAGGGAGACACAGCCTTACCTAGGAGCAATTGTGTTAGCAGTCTGCTAGACTGAGGCCAATAGGAAATGTGTTTGCAGTATTTCGGCTCACACATATTTATGCCTTAGGGGTGCGGTTTGGCATAGCTGGCTTTTTGACAAGGATCTTTGTCAATCATTAACTTTGCTACTCTTTTGTTGTGTGGGTGGCCACAAAGTTTCTGGTGAGAGCCATAACAGAGAAACCTTTATTCTCATCTGAGAATCTGGAGTTGGGAGCGACAACCGTGTCTGAGTCAAGTATCAAGTGCACACGCAATCATAAATGTCATGCTCTCGTATCTACTGAAGCTGGTACGAACTTCCTATACTTGAAAAGGGCCCTGACTCCATTTCATCCTTATCCAGATGAGTACTCTGGAGTGCAGCCCTCAGGAGTGTGGTAGTTGGTGGCTACCATTGTCATGTAGTCTTGGTTCTGGCTCTGCCTAGTTTTCTACTTGTTTTTGTTGTTGAATGACTTCCTTCTTTCACAACTTCTTGTGTATCTCGGCATGAGATTGACTGCACAGTCAAGCTATAGAGTTAACTTTCTTCTTAGACCCCCTCCTATGGCACTAAAATTCCCAAAATGACTCCATTTCCAGTGTTTTTGCACTTCTAAAGAAATTTCAGGCTTCTCAAGTTAAATGAGAAATTTAATTCTGGGGAGGAGTGGAGCCTGTGGAATTACATTTCATAATGTGACTATAGCCTTGAAGGATGTTATACAGGTGGGGAGTAACCAGGGTGTAACCCTCGCCTCTCCTGACAGGTGTTAGGCCTTCTGGCTGAAATTGCGGTACCTCCATAACTAGTGTTACTTGCTTTGGAATAATACTCCATGTGAACTACTGATTTAATGTAGGTCCAATTGCACTCCTTGTTGCTCTCCAGCAGTTGGTAGAGGCAGAGATTTTTAAGCTGTCTAATTGGAAACAGCTAGGATTTTTGAATTCCATTCCATTCAATGAATGAATTTCATCTCTTGGCCTGTGAGCTTCTAAGAGCAAAAATCTTACCTTTACATACCTAGTGACTACCACAGCAATTTACATTAGAACATATTCAGATGTTTATCATAAAGAGTTACCAGGAGTGTCCAAACTTGTGGCTTCTCTGGGCCGCAAAGAAGAATTGTCTTGGGCCACACATAAAATACACTAACACTAACGATAGCTGATGAGCTTAAAAAAAAAAAAAAGGGTCGGAAAAAAAACTCAATGTTTTAAGAAAGTTTATGAATTTTTATTGGGCCACGTTCAAAGCCGTCTTGGTCTGCATGTGGCCCATGGGCCATGGTTTGGACAAGCTTGGTTTATCTGTGATAGCTGTGATATTATAACATTTTTTAAAATATTGATAAATAGTATTATCTTTCTCTTGGAAATACATTTTTCTTTTTCTCAACCTATTTCCACATATATGAGAAGAATATGTTTATATAAAAATTATGATATTGTCTGTCATTTTACCATTGTTTGCTTGAAAGTTCTATTCCCGTATCTTTTGGTTGTTGTCCTAGAATATGAGGGTCAGGTTTTCTAGTGATTGATCTCATGTGGAAACAAAAAAAACAAAACAAAACCCCTAAAAAATGTAAGGGTCATTATTTGTGTAAAATTTGAATTAAGCAATAATCCATATTCATAGTTGTTGAAATATTGTTAATTTAACTAATGTTAACAGTCCAGCATTGGCAACATCATGCCTTATCTATTTATAGGTTTTTGCAAATCAGTACAGTGGGAGAAATGTATGCAGTTGTAATACATAGGGAACTTTTTATATGGAGAAAAAAGCTAGTGACAGAGGTGAGGATCTATTCATGTATTTCATGGCAATATTAATTTAATTGGTTTCCTTTAAGACTTTTATAAAAATGGCAGTGATAGTTAATAGAAGTCAGAAGATAGTTCATGCTTAGTTAGAGATCTGGCCTTCTCTTTTGTTAATGAATTACTTCAAAGCTGAAATTTGCATTAAGAACATTAATGTGATAATTTTAAAAGTACCCATTAGCCTGACATTTTTAGGATAACAAAACTAAATTCTAGTGAAGTTGGGACATGTGGAAGAACAGTGGTAGATATTAGGCAAAAAAAAGAAAAAAAAAATCGGATCACAATAAAAATATGCTTTTGCTTGAAAATCTGTCAAAAGGAATTCCAAGTATTTAAAAAAGTGCATGTTAAATGTGCTTTACTAGAGTTTTGAAATAGATTAAAATTATATGCAAATTAATGCAAATCTTGTGGCTTGATGATTAAGTTTTGAAGTGCAATCTTCATTCCCCGGAGTAAATGGCTGTTGAAAAATGGAAGTATAAATATCTGGCTGGCTGGCTGGTTGGCTGGCTGGCTGATGGGATGAATGAATGAATGAATGAATTTTTTTTTTTCACTTTGAAAGCTGTTAAATTTTCTTCTTTACTAGAGGGTCATATTTGATCATATTGAAAGTAGGGTATATGAAGTGAGAGATTGCAGCCCCACGCTTAGCCTAATCAGTGTATTTCAACCCTGTGGAGACCTTTGGCCCCATAATGGTGCTGGTCTGGTATGGAGTTCCCAACTTGTAGTGCATTTGAACCCCAGCGGCAGGAGGCCATTTTTGTGTACTCATCCATGCAGTCTGTATCTGTAGAACACCTAGTCGGAGCTAGACATTATTTTGGATGGGTCACCATTGACCTCTAAACAGCATTTGTTACTGTTTTTACCACGTATTCTTTCTAGAAACTTTCTCTTCCCTTGGATTCTGCCGTATCTCATTTTTTTCTGACTTTCTTCTACTTCTGTAAAATTTGTTTTATTTTCTATTTCCTTTTCCAACCTTGCCTTGGGAGTTCCCTGAGGCTCAGTTTTTGCCCTCTGTTATTTCTCTGCTCTGGTGATTCTTAACCCTGGCTGTGATCACAACCTCTGGGGTGAAGCCCTAAGCATGGGCACATTTTAAAAGCTCCCTAAGTGATTCTGATACACAGCTAGAGTTGAGAGCTATATTTTATACTGTAATCCAGGGAATTCTTTGTGTCTCAGGACTTCACTTTTGTCTCTCTTGATTAGTGTTATACCAATATCTGCTTTCACTTAAGTGCCTGTTCTGTGCCTCTGGCTAGCCAAGAAGATTTTTCCATTTAGAAATGTCATTATTTTTCTGCCTTATCTCCCAAATACCTTTACCTCTTGGTTTCTTTTTATTTTTTAATTCCAATTCAAAAATATTAATCTTTGACTTTCCTTCTTTCTTCTAATCAATATCTTTAGCAGTCTGTGATCAAATTAGCTCTGATGAGACTAATATTAGCTACTCATTTACTCCATATGCTCTGTTGACTACAGGGTAAAAGTAAAAATTCTTATCATGGAATATGAAACTTCAAAAATCTAGACCCACAGGTTAGCTTCCGCACAGAACTTCTATCTCTTTTAGCTTTTGCAGGAGCAGGAGGACCTGTGCATTCCCACATTCTGCACAGACCCTTCCTTGACTTTTCCAAGCCGTAGTTGCCTTTCCTTCCCAAGCCTTACTGATAGTGTAGTGCACTAAGTCATGTGACTCTTTTTACTAATGTTTGGTTATCACCTAGAAGACAAAATCCTGACTGAACTTGTCCTGAAAACTGACTGTGAATACGTACTTCCTTTTATCAGAGACGTTTTTTTTAATGAATCAGGAAAGATGATCAGACATGGTGTTATATCGAGGCAATGCGTAAGGAATGGGAATGTTAAAAGCAAAAAAAGCCTATTATAAAAAAAATATTTTTTTACCAGTTCAGAGTCCACCAGCATTTACTGGGTGGCTATTATATGCTAGGATATTATTTATGCCAGCTATCTTATTTCATCTTTATGTAATACAAAGTGGTATTATCTCAATTTTAAGATGAGAAACCGAGGCCCAGGATCATTAAGTTCCTTTCTTCATATTAGAGGCATGACCGGGATTCCAGTTTGGGTCTTCAGAGCACAGATTTGATGCTTTGTCTCTCTTACCCAGTTAATAAGTTCTGGGGGGCAGAGTGGCACAGGGATCACACATTATTATTTTATTAACATATTTTATTCCTGAAACTCAGGTTCCTAGGTCTAAGAGGCTAAACCTGAAGCTAGTTATTAAGGTGTTAGTAAATTAATGAAATGTGAGAAGAAAGATGGGATAAATTGGATTTCCCCATCACCTTCAGAAATCCCTCTCAATTCAGTCCCAAGCGGAACGTCTACCCCTGGCAGAGCGGCAGCCTTCCACCTAGCATTGTTAACAGTTCTTTAAATAATGCCCTGTTTATAGGGGTGGTGCTAAACATGGTCTAAAATTACCTAGCATATGAATTTTTAAGAAACTATTTTAATATACATGGTTTGGAATTCTGCCATTTTTATTCGAAGATTTAGATTAATGAACATCTCAAGACTATCAGCTTCATTTCCTTCAAAGGAAGGACCAACTCCCCCCACCCCTCTCTCTTTGAGATGGGAAATCAGGCTGGTGTTCCTCGATGGTTATTGTCCAGCTGGCAATGACTTCCTGCCCCAATTTCGAGGGTCCAGGAGACCCGGCATAGAGAGACGGGAGGAGAGCGCTTTCCTGGGACAACGGCTGTCCCATTGGGTCTGTTACCTCAGGGCTGTCCAGAAAGTCCAGCCATCGATGCATCTGTGTTTCATATTACATGGCTGGGTACTTTCCGAACAGCCCTTGTATGTGTGAAACGTGTTTCCTAATCAGGATTTGGTGAACAAGTGGGATTTAGAATAAAGAATTCTAGCTATCTTTGCTGAAAAATACCTGTTATATTCCAAACATGATAACTACTTTTACTCTCTAAATAACTGAGTAAATTGAATTCTTATACTTATCATTGAATTATTAATTGAATAAATTACAGACTTTAGATATCAAGGTAACTGAACTCTGTTGTCTGGATGCTCCTTTATTTCCTAAATTTAGCCCAGTAGCTTTGTTTTCTTAGTTACTGTGTAATTTAAAATTTTTACTTGAACTTTGCTGTGAATAGAAAAATTAGGAGTAGCTACTTCAAAAGGAAATGTAATTTTGCTCTTTAAGCTACGGAGATGAGATTAAAAGCATTTGAGAGGTGACCTGGGTGGCCATTACAAGCAATTGGAAAAGAAGTACAAGTTCTTATTACTGCATCTAAAAATGAGGACAACATTCTTTAAATATCACATTTATATAAAAACTTGCAGAAACTCAATCCACATGCTTAATTGGAAGCTACTATAAAGACATTTCATTGTTTTTATAACTCATGTTCAGAAATAAAACTGCTCTTATTTAAGCATCACGTAGCAGAAATATTAAAATCAAGTCTAGAATAGAGGAAAAGTAGGAAATGGTGATGTGCCAAAGATACGTAAGAGCAGAGTTTGATTACAATTGGAGGGAAACAGAATTTTTTTCTGCACCCAAACCCAATCTACTGAATCGACTTGGCTTATTTTTATGCATAATTTGGCAGCTCTTTAGTTGGATTGCCTTTTAGACAAAATCCTTCTTCTCACTTGTGGCTCATCTCATGGTTCCTACTTTGTGGCAGTGGAACCTACCTATTGGACAGGAACTATTCCAGTCAACAGGGGTGTACGGGTTTTGTGAAAGAAGCTTTCAGAGTTTGTTGTTGTTGTTGTTGCTACAATATAAATAAATGTATTGAATAGGGTTTGTTACACTGGTTCTGTGGACTCCTGAGTATGTATGTAGATGCTAATTTGGCGAGTTGTAAGTGGAGTATCCCAACATCATTGTAATGATCTTAAAAATTACTATTTATGTTCTGGACTACCAGGATGATTTTTTTTAGTGTACTTCTTCTACAAAAATTTGGTGCCAGTGCTTGCTTTCATGTTTAGAATCTGTTCTGTGGATGTGAATTAAATGACCATTCAAATACAGAAAGTGAGGGAATACTGAACCATCTCACAGCACACAGCTCGTCAGCATATACCGTATACATGTTGAAAGTAGACTTCCATAGCGGGGAGTAATGGACATGTCACCCTCAAAGAACAGCTAGAACAAAAGCATTTAGGGTCTGGCATGTCATACCACGCTTGGGAACCGCTGTGTGTGTAGGTCAGAGAACACTGGTGAGGGAGATGAGGTGAGAGTAACTAAGCAGATGCAGGATGTGGAGAGGGCATGTGATGTGGGCATTGGGGTCTCAGGCAGGGCTATGACACAGCATAGCTATTTACTAGAAGACTTTTCCCCCTGACGTAATGCATTTCCTTTTCAGTGACATTTCTGACTGATAGTTATTAGTTGTCTTTAAAACACAAACAACTCTTAAATAGCAAAATATGGTGGGCACTAGAAAGAGAAAATAGAAAATGAATGGTCCCTATCATTGAAGAACTAATATGCTTGGAAACAGAAGTGCTATACAGAGGTAAGTTGCATTATTACTCTAGTAAAAGAAAAAGCATTGTTCTAAGTGGGCAATTAAACTTACGGAAGGAGATTTATAGTGCTGAAAATACCCTCGAACTCTAGCTTGTTACCTAACAATGCTTTCATTTATCATGAAAAATGGTAAACATACACTGCATGTCCTATTATGGTTTGATCGTCAGGAATTTCCTAGTCTCATAAATGGGTACCACGTTACAGATAAATCCTGAAGAGTCCAAGTATTTAGCATTAAAAGCACTTGATACTGTCTGACATCCTTGATGGTTACAGCTCAGGAAGATTTGAGATAGCCCTCCTTTTTCACCCACAGCTGGGGGGAAGGATCACGGACATTTCAGTGGCCTCATGTTACTTGTCTGCTTTAACAGAGCTAGAGCCCTAAGTAAAGACTCTATGTCCCCGACCACTATTGGTAGTGATTTAACTTAACGGAAGACATACAAGCACATCAGCTCATATCCTCTCTATGCTTAAATGTTTTCAGTGTCTTACATTTACCTGGAATAAAATCTGGGGTCTTTAACATGGCCCTCAGCTCTGAGTGACCTGGCCTCCCCCAGTTCACCTCTGTCTCTCTCCCCTCTTCTCTTGTCCCGGCCCCCAGAAGCTGCCTTGCCTTTCTTCCAGCCTAACAAACCCCCATATCAGGACTGTCCTGCCTATTTCAGGTGAGCTCTTCACCTGGTGATGACATTCCTTCTGCTGCCATATGATTTCCTCAGGAAACACTTGTGCCTTTCTGGATCTGTCAAACCAAGCATCTCTGCACGCGTAACTCATCCATTCTTTTCCCCTCATGGTAGCTCCTACTACTTATATATTTACTTGTTTCCTCATCTGCTCTGTTGTCTTCATGAGCAAATATGTTGATTTTGTACTGTACACCCTGTGCCCAGAACAGAAGAGAGTTTCAATAAATATATTTTTACTGGTGTTTGGACAAAGAGAGGGGTGTTCAGGGTAAGATTCAAATAATAATTGGAATAGCAATCTTCAGCCTTAAGCAAGCAAATGTCTGGTGAGACAAGTTCAAATCCTACAGAGGAGCCTGCATTACAGTGGTACTGGACAAAATGTCTTGAAGTGAAGGTAATGTTATATGGTTCTGGCCATTACGAAAGCATAAATGGAAACAGAAAAATCTTAAAAATTTTGAGTAGCATGTATATATTTATTATTTATTATCTTCATTAAAGAATCAAAACAGTTTATTAAGAAGAATACATTTTTACCACAGGGAGGCATTTTGAAAATTAATAGACCGGAGCTGGAAAAGGAAAGAATGAAGGCTTCTAGCACGAGGAGCGGACACGGCCCCTACCGTTCTCCTCCCACAGATCAGCAGCAGAGCCCTTACTAAACCGAAAGCGATCAAATCGCTTTTCCTGTGTCAGCACGGGCTGAAAAAGACACCTGCATCCCGTGAATTGATGAGTAATTGTTTTTAGTTCTGATTCTGAGTACCCTGTTGATTGCAGTGGTGTAATGTGGTTGAAAAAGCACTAGATTTGAGCTAGAACACCTGCATTTAAGTCCTGGTGTCACCACTTACCTTACACATTAAACCTGGGACAAGTCCCTTACCCTCACCCAGAGTGCTTTCATTTGTGAAATGGTACCCTACAGGATCCTTGCAGGTATCAAATACGGTAATTACAGCAAAGCTCTTGGAGAACTGTATGCAATATTAAAATGAGCTCTTGGGAGTTTGCTGTGTATTTGTCAACAAGAAATGCACTTTGTACCCTACCCCTGTCCACTGCTCTGGACAGACTTTACATTCCACTTGGTAGATGATGTGATATGCGTCCCAAGAAATGTGCTTTGATGCAGAGAGTGGCCCCATACAGGTGTGGACGGCATGTATTCCCCTCCCTTCTCTTCCGTTTCCCCCTCCCCGTACTTGTGTTGGGAAAGCGGTGTGACGGCTGGAAATTGATCTAAGGGCGAACAAGAAATTCAGTTTTGTAAGAAAATACTTAATTTACCCACCCACTATTTTAAGAAATATTTTAATCATGATCAAAACATACCTGAGAATGAGGTAAACACATGCATTTCCTAATGTATTTTCAAATTAGCTTTTAATATAAATGAAGCTCTTCATTTATAATTTTTTATCTTTTTTTTCCATTGATCAATTAGGGTAGTCTTGGGCTGGTGTGGGAAAATTAAGTATATAGATACTAATGCATTTATCAAGGGAGATATAGTGGATTATATTTTAGAGAAGATTATTTTGCATCTCAAAATTATAAAGCAAGTTAATCAGAAATATTGAATATATCAATTTTATATATAACTTCAAAATCATATATGATCACATGTATTTTTAAAATATCTTTATATTAGAGAGCAAAAATGTGGGTGTGTGTACAATTGCATATGTGTGTATGTGTTCGTATGAAGACACGTATGACGAAAACACAGTGCTGACACTGGTTCTTTCTGGAAGATGTGATTATGGATGATACTCTTTTTCCTGTGGTTTTTCGTTTAGAGGTTTTCTACAATGATCACATACTTGGTTGATCACAAAAATGTTAGAAAAGAGAATTTTTACATGCTGTATAAAATTAAAAGACAAAGAAAAAATTTCCCTTTGAAATGAAAGGTCTCTACGGCAACAGCATCTGTCGCATGCTTTTATATCACACTTTTGGTGCCCAGTTAAATGTTTCACCCTCAATCACATGAGGCATTTAATTAACATCCAGTGGTGTATGATTGGACCCCCGATGTGGCATACTTTCACATGAATTATTATAATTTAACATACATTCTAGTAATAATAATGAAGTCACCCAGTAAATTTTCATGATGAAGCAAGACTATATAAGAATCTAAGCATTTTCTTTTATGTATTTGTAACATAGTAAATAAATAGTTCAAAATATATTTTAACAAGATGTTTCATCTTTTTGAAATCTAGAAACATGTTAGAGGCTGCTATGTTTGATATCTTTTAGTAACTAAATTTGGTTTCATTGTCCCAAAGGGTCTTTTTTAAGGGGAATTTTAAATGTTTGGATTTTCTTCTGATAAAAATATAAAAATTGTGCTCTTTCCAAAAGGGAGTCTTACCTGAACACGTAGCATTCAGTGTTGAGCGCTGATGAATTTGGTTCTCGTTTAGACTGTGAAGAGACCTTGCTGACACCGCCACCCAGTGACAAGCTCAATGCTCTGTAGAAAAGGCCACACCCTGGTTGGACTGTTGTACTCACTGAGAGATTTTCACCTGGTCTGTTTTCCTTTAATCTTTACTCTTTAGAATACTAGGGATTTTGACATTCTTTTAAATCAGATAACCCATCACATATTAAAAGATCATAGTTTGCCTATCTAACCTTTTTTCCTAAGACTTATTCCCATCATCCCATTTCCAGTTTGGTTCATTCAACAAAATTATTTTGAGCACAGTGCTTGGGGCATTGGGGCTACCAAGTTGACAATGATATCATCAAGGAGCTCAATATCAAGGAGACAGATATGTATGCAGGTGAATAAAGTAAGGGTAAGTGTTACTGAAAAGTGATTGACAAAGTGTGATGAAAACAACATGACCCAAAAAACTTAGTGTTAAGCAAGAGAAAGCTTTTCTAGAAGGTCGTCGTTGAATCAGTTTTTGAGTCCACTGGGAATTTGTTCCCAAGGAGCAGGGGTAGGTAATGCTGTGCAGAGACAACATTACTGACTAAGACTTAAGTTTCAAGAGATGAAATGGCCTGACCTGGCCTACTGAGAAAAATCTGTGTGAGATGGTTCTGGAATGTCCTTCTCTATTAGCTATGAGTAGATGATCCTAATTTGAAGAAAGAATGTTTTCACCATAAAGTTATATGGTACTTACCACTAGCTGCTTTACAATAGCAGAAGGTGGATTTTATGGTTAATTATTTTTTGACAGATTTTTAATTCATTTTCCTTTGCTAGGCTCAACTTGGTCTTTAACTTAAAAAAAAAAAAGAGTTGTTTTGTTATAATTTTAGCTCTGTTTTGTGTTACTACAGTTGGGTGAACTTGGTGCTTTTGGGGTGTTCTAATAATTGTGACATCTGAACTTATTTCGTTACTGCCTTACAGGGCACCAAGTCCATGCTCTTGTAGGAATGTAACTTTCCATGGTGAAGGCTGACTCTAAAAAGGCACACTAAATATCATTATGTCAATTGTATTTTTTTCTAGGACAGTAGCTATTTTATTAGAATAGTAAAATATTTCTAGTAAGCTAATTCTAGAAAAACTCTTAGATATTAGGTGTGTAACTCAATAAATTTAAACTTCCCACTGATTAATTCATATTTTCCATTTTGATTTTAGAAATATTTTACCTTAAGCCTATCCACAGCTTTGGGGTGACTTCTTGCATATACTGCCTGATTTAATCTGCTATGTAGGTGCCATCCAAATCCTTATTTCTCTTTGTATTCTTTTAGGAAGAAAGAGAGCTGTGATTTGTTTTCATCTTTTCTCCGCACCCTGGCAATTCCTTGTATCTTTCACTCTATCCACCTCTCTGTTGGGTTTGTCTGTCTGTCTGTCTATCAGCATTCTCACAAGGTAAAGGAGAAAAAGAGGAAAATAAAGTTAGTACTTTCAACAGAAAGAAAGATCACCCTAAGGGCTGGTATCCAAAGTCTTCGTAAGAAATAACTCTTTTGTTCAGGATACTTTGAAAGGAGATTTGGAGTGGATGTTGCAAACTAATTAAAAATCTCTTATTGTCTGTAACACTGGGTTTCTGGTGTTTGTAACATGTGAAGATACCTGTCTCATTTAACAATCAAATATTTCAGTGCCACTTACAAAATATATTAATATATTTTTCTTAAAAGAAGCAGTCCTTTCCACTGTGACTGTGGAGTACTCTTCTCCTCCTCCCAAACACACCCATTCAGCAAATGAAAGGATAAGAGATGTATTTGCTTTTCTCCATCAGAATATCAGAACTTTTAATTAATACAATTTAATATTATTAACATAATTAAAATAATGGCCTATATTAAGTTACTCAATAGTCATACTTTAACCCTTCCATTGCATTAATTGACTTCAAGTTTCTTGTTTAAAAATGTGTCAAAAAGCCACAAAAATAAAAAGTTGATATTTTGACTATATTATGCATTTAAAATAACATTTTGAGCTACTTTGTATATAAATGACATTATTATTTTAAATTTTTGTTGTATGGTGATAGATTTGCCATTATATTGAATTTTAGCAAAAAATACTCAAAACATATTAAATAGCATCAATTAAATTTAAATATAGATAAATTAGAATCTAATGGTGTTGATGACATAAAAATTTATTACAAAATGTCACACAATATGCATGCAAAGCATCTTTGTTGTTGAATAGTTAAGCCACAGGAAAACATATTGAAATATCTTAAATATGGAGAACAGTCCTTGAAACAGTTTCATACTGAATAATTATAATATTTATATTTTTAATATAGTTAAGGTGTAACATTTTATTAAGATAAATGATTACATTAAAGCATAAAAATTTCCTTTTATTCATTCTTGAAAAACACAAAAGATATAGAAAAATGTACCATCTGTGTTTTTGAGCTCATGGGGTAAACTCAAACACCACAGTCAGCAGATAAACACATTCAAGCAGATATATCCAAACATCATAGCAAAAGCGTGAAATCACCTATAAAAATATAGTTGAACAAAAATTTAAGGCTCACAAATTAAAGGGTTGGGGAAATTTTAAAGATGCAGGAGCATTTCCAAATTCAAGTTATCTATGATACTCTGGAGAAATAATCCAGTAACCTTCACAATTCTATGAGAGAACTTTCTCCTGATGAAAAAATTCCACTGAAAAGTCATTTTTTTCTTCATAAATACAGGTTTCCCTTGCTATCTAAAAGTTAAGGGTTCCTATGTGAAACCTGTAAGTGAAAATGGCATAAAGCAAAGACCTGAAGAATAACTTATGAAATCATGCTAAGTAACAGAGAAAATCCAAAATAATGCTCACATACAGTAGAAGCAGGAATGGTAAAATGATTCCATAGCCTATAGAAAGCAGGAATAATGTATGAACATTGTGGTTTCATTCACCACGGCAAACTGCCTCTCTTAGGGCTAGTTGAGAAACAAACGCTGAACATTGTTTTCTCTTTTCACCTCTTTTTTGTAGAAGTAGAACTCCTCTTTGGATTTTTTTCAGTTAGCAAAAATGGGTATTAATGTAAGTATTTCATAAAAGCCAAGCTACGTAAAATGAACTTTTCGAAAAGCAGGGGATACTTGTATACGAAGGCCATCCAGGAAGTATGCAGCCATGGCATGTGAAAAGTAGAGGCATTTATGGAGATTTTTTTCTGGACAGCCCTTTTATTAAAAGAAAAAAAAAAAAGAAAGAAATGGGAAATGTCTCTACACCCAACTTTGACTCTTTATGTACAAAAATCAAAGTAGCTTGCTTGACAGCTCTATTTTCCTGATTAAAGTTGCCGTTTTCTGATGCTGATTTTCCATTTGCACCTGGTGGGGTTTCTTCCATTTTATGTGATAGGATGAATCTGGGGGTGGGGAGGATATTCGTGCCTGTGAACTCCCAAACAGAGCAGAATACAAAGTACAGTCTCAGGAAAAGGGAGTCCAACAGAAAAGGGCCTGCCCGCTCGGAAAACCGGGGCTAATGCTCCGTTGCTGGGTGTCAGCAAACATGGAGTGTACGTGCATGCAGGCAACACGAAAAACTCCGGGCGTTCTAACAGGCACCCTAATTTTACTTACTTGTAAAGCTGAAAAATGCCACTGTTTTTGTCTTGTTGAATTACAAATGCAACAGGTAGCGTTCTAGTGTGGTGTCTCAGTATCGTGTCTGCTCAGGCAGTATCATGACTGGAGTATATTCCTTTGTTTAAATGATTTTGTCTCTGAAGATGCAAATCTGCAAATCTCTACGGATTTTTATATGGCAACTGGAATACCAGCTTTGCTTTGTTTTATGATGTGGGCAAATATCCTGTGGTTTATTATTCCCAATTTCAAGTGAAAACAGTATTCTCCCTCTTCTATTGGAAATGTGGCAGTTTCTTCTGTTATACGTAAGACATTCATGCCATTTAAATAGGCCATTATATAAAATACAAATTGTCATCACTGTATCACAGTAATAATCGGCTAACTTGCAGAAGAGTTTTTTTTTTTTTTTTTGGTATGAATACAACTTAAGAAATTAAATCTAAAATAATGAGAGAAGACTTTTAACATTGTAGGAAGCCAGAAAAAGATAGCAAACTGAATTTAGATTAGTTTAAATGAGTAACAATTCAGGTTGTTAATATTCTAGAAGGTTCAGCTGCATCATGGAAATTGAATATCTGAATAATTCCTACACTAAAATTTATTTGAAAAAATTTTTAAAAATCTATTTAGGTTTCTTGGGATTGATCTGAGAAGAGGATACTGAGTGTGTGTGTGTGTGTGTGTGCGTGTGTGCGTGTGTGTACGTGTACGTGTACATACACTTAATAGTAGTTATTTTTCTAAGCAATAATCTTTCAAGCCCAACTCTAATCTCTCTAGCATCAAAAATGAGGTGACATAAAACTCCCTGGTGACCACTAAATATGAGATGTGTTGACATCAGCATGGGTGTATGGGTGGTCATGGGAATTAGAAAAATGATTGCACAGAATTTATATGCTGCAGAATTAAAGTGATCTTGGATGCTTTCATTTCCCAAAGAATGTTTTCTCACAGGATGATTAAATAAGAGCCTTAATAAAAGCAGCTATATATTGATGATATCTAGTATGAGGAGTTATTATAAATGATGAGGGATCAGTGTCAGGAAAGAATAAAATGTGTTCCTACAGAATGGAGGGGGAGAGTCTAATTAAGTTTTCTGAAATGCTCCTGAAAAGTTAGAGGGATTTTCCCATCTAAATTTATCTTTTAAAAACTCCCTAGAGTAGGAGGCTGGTTCCTGTTACAGCTGCTTAGGACTTCTGCTCAAATGTGCCAGAAAAAATGATTTTGAAACAACATATTTTTAAACTTTTAAGCATTTAAAATCTCCACATAAACCTGACTCCCGATGGAGAAAATTCCTCTGTAGGGGAGGCCTACGCTATGTGCCGCCTCACCGCTAACTGCTACCTGATGCTGCGGAAATTGAATTCCTTAAAGGGAAGGAATTAGTAGGCGCTGTGTTAGCGGAAGGGACACAGGTCATTCTACTGGGCTTGGCAACTTTGCTAAGCTTCAGATCCATGCTAGCCGTGGCTCTCAAACTAAAGGGTGCTCGGAGTCCCCTAGGACACTTATTTAATAACACAGGTTTCTGGGCTGCATCTGCAGTTTCTAATTCAGTGGGCCCGATAATTTACATTTTTCACAAGTTCCCCAGGGATGCCAGTGCTACTAGTCTTGGGCCCACACTTTGGGAATCAGTGCTCTGGTAGAAGCTTGGAGGAAAAAAACAAACAAACAAAGCAAGGCTTGGCCAAAAGTTGGGCAGCCAGCCTCCTAGTGGGATTTGATAAGGAAACTAGCATTTATGAATTTTAGATCCTATACTAGGTCTTGACATTAGACCTTCCATCCAGCCTTGTAAGTAGTGCGATAGCCATGTTTCAAAATCACCTCTGCATGAGTGTTGCCTTAGTTGCTTACCCAAAGTTTAAAGCCAGGGATGCAAGTGCACCTGATTCTCAGCGTTTGTGTGACTCTCAAGTCTCACTTCTTTGCATCAAAACATAGTTTTGTGCTTGTTCCCTAAGAATCATTATTTCCTGTTCTTTTTTGTTCACATTTGTTTTTCAGAAGTCTTAAGGTGATTTGTTATTTTTATGCCATTGATTTCTAAAATTATATTCTAAACCTAATAGCACCCACTGCCAGGCAACACTAGTTATTTACTAGCAATGATGAAAGAGCTAAAACTCTGTCAAATAGTTTTAGCAGATCAGTGGAGAGGCTATGGAAAATACTATTCAGTTTGAAAGAACTGGTTGGCCATGAATATGCTGAGAAGGATCCAGGCATTATTGCACATAATCTCAAATGAGACATTCCCAAAGAACATTATTACCTTTGGGATGTGTGCACTTGCTGTTTGTTTTTATCTAAATTGAGGCCAAAGAATTATGTCATGTTTCTGTACAAAAGTTACTTCATCATTCCTAAGTTGCTCATCTATTTATGCTTAAGACAGTAAATAATTTTAGTAATGCCACAACTAAAAAAGTAGGATGAAACCAGCAACACAAAACTCATTCTGAGCCATGGATTATAGCCAGTTAAAGCTTAGATTGATTAGAAGTATTAGTTTAAAAGTGCTGAATTTAATTTTTTTACTTTAATTTCTAAAACTAGTTTGTGTGGAAATTCAACACTATGAGATATGGAAAATGTTCTCACTGAGGTATTTTAATCATGAAATGAGTTATAAACAACTTTTTATCTCAAATCAACCTGTTAATTTTTTGTGAGATAAAGATTTTGAGATACTGGTTTCAAATAACTTGAGCAAATATGTTTTAAGTTCCATTTTATTTCAAACTTTATTAATGATCTACATTACAGATTTACCTTTCCAGATTTACCTTTCATTTTCAAATATGACAATTACATTTACAAATATGACAATTATTACATTTTATGTGTTATTTTGTTGGTCTTTGACCTCTGACTCCAACCCTACTTCCTCCATCTTCTCCCAACTGGGCCACATTTCTAGGTCAGTTGATTGAGGGAGAAGAAAGAGGCAAAGTTTTTGAGATACAAAGTCTTGCAGAGTACACACCTTAAAATAGGAAGATGTATCATGTATGCTAAGGATTACTATAGCTAAATGAAGACTTGCAGATAGAAGTTTCATGTGTTGAAAGCCAATTTGGGAGAATGCAATAGAGTATAATCTGATAGGTGTTGATACTACCCACAAAGAGAGTAAACTAGAGGCCGTAAACACCATTGATTATGTTCCATGATCTTCCTGCCAACTTTCAGGGAAGTATGAAGATGATAGCAGCTAGTTATTTAAACCTGTATATTCTGATAATTCAAGATTTAACTTTCTGTCTGGAATAAATTTTTCTTGTGGAAAAATCTTAACCTTTGTTATTTTGCATCATGCTTACAAAATTTTTTGTAATAAACTTTATTATAGAAATAATAAAATAACTATTTAACACTGTTCAGATGGTTCTAAGAGACTAAAAATTACATTGTTAGGTATGTAAAGGATAGCAGTAAAATATATTTTTAGAGTCTTGATGGTACTATATGAAAAACAGGTTCTAAAGATTGCACACATGAATCAAATCTAATTTGCTCTTTTGAGGAATATGAGAGCATAGCTGATTTCTTTCAATTCTGAAAACTATGCATAGACACCATTGCCTTCATAGAGGTAAAGGAATGAATAGATTTTGATTTCAGGTGATTTTATTTCACATAAATGGGTAACCTTCACAAGTACATATCAATATTAAACCCATTAAAGAGGTTTACTATTAAAAAAAATTTTCCTCCAAATTATTTGTGTAGATAATAAGTAATCTGAAAAATACTTTTGAGATTTTATCCCTTTCACCTATAGAAACATTTGACATGTAACCCTATATAAAGGTGGAAAAATGTGTGTGATAAAACACCATACTTAATTAAAGATGAGACAGAAGGGTGAAGAATGTCTGAAACAATCTAACAGTGAAGGATTAATATCTATAATGTGAAAGATATAATGAAAAGAACAGGAAAGAAGTAGGAAAGTTTTTGAAAAGTAAATTTGCAGACAAAATAACAAACATGAAAAAATGATTTTTCACTATTTATCTGGGAGTTGGAAATGGAAACAAAGTGCTCTGAAGATTGGAAAAATTGGTAAGGATTGATAATAGCCAGGGTTAGCTTTCTCACACTGATGCCAGAAAGCAGTTGCTCTCATGTAGGAGTGATGGGAATGAAAAATGATCTAGCCACTTTGGCAGAAAGAACAGTTAGGGAGTAGCTCTCAAAACCAAAAATACACATAACTTTGGTCCAGCATTTAACTATCAGGCAGTATCCTAGAGAATTCCACAGGTATGTATGCCGCAGAATTGTAATGGCTAAAAAAGAAATTCCTGATGGTTAGTAATGAGAAATGTTTAAATCTACTATGATGATCATATTGTAGAGTATTAGATAATAGTTAAAAATAGTATTTGGGCTTCATATGCCAGAGAATATTTTTTATCCCATTGCTTTATAAGTTTCTTTGGATGAATGTACTATCTCCTGGTTGAGAAGAAGAAATTCTTATACCTGTGGATTCTGAATGCCTGTAATGTGTTTGGATTCCTGAACCACAGAGAAACGTGAGTGTCCCCACTCCTCCTATAAGTCACCTCGTGTGCCTGGAGATAAAAGGAGGCAGTTCCAGAGCCATGCACAGTGGTATCAGGCTCTGCTGATAAAGTGCATATTTTAAAATACTCATATATTAAGCTCATTAGTGTTATTGCAAAACACATGCAACCAACTACATGTAAAATTTATGCACTAATGTAATAGTAAAATAACCAATCCCATATAGTTACGATACAGATTAAAGAATAGACAATTATCACATATTTTTAGGTCTTTAAACAATATACTCATATTTTTAATATACATTTGTTTCTTGGTGGAAGTTTAATAATACCTATTTTTTTCTGTAACTTGCCTTTCTTTCTCACATTATTAATAATTCATCTTTGCTGATAAGCTGATGATCACCTGTGATTTTTGTTTAGTTTTGACTGACAGCCATGACAGAGATATGTTTTCATGGCAGAAACAGTACTCACACACATACAGTGTTTGTGAACTACAGTTTCAGAAACTTGAGAAGCTTCACAAAGCAATACATTTGTTATGAATCAAGCACACTTGTATTAATATTTTTAGTTCACCTTACTTTATCGAAAAAAGTGCTTGCAACTCAAATTGATTTCCTCTTAGTTGCTACAAAATATTTAATTGGAGAAATGCATCCAAATTGATTTCTTCATCTGTTTTACTGTTTATGGACATTTTGATTGTTTTCTTAAAGATATGATTCCATTGTTGTGTTAAAGGTATTAAATAAAATCTTTAATTCTGTTGTAATTGATTGAATGTAATGTGAAGTAGTGATCTACTTTCATTTTTTTTCCATTATGATAACTAGTTAACCCAGGACCATTTAATGAAAACCCACTCTTCCCAGTGACCAAATATGTCAGAAATATCATAGGTCTCTCTCTGAGCTCTCTGGTTCATTTGGTTGTCTATATCTCTCTAATTTTTATTTTATCCATTTATTTAACACATATTTATTGAGTGCCTAGTATGTGGCAGGCATTTTTTAAGTTGTTTGAGTTAACTCTGTGAACAAAACAAGGGTCCTTGCCCTATAGAACATACATCCTAATAACAACTCTAACACCATAAACAATAAATATTAAATAGTATATTAAAAGATGATAAATCCTATTCTCACCTCTCAAAATAAAAGGAATATTAACAGCAAAAGATTGAGAAGAGTAAGATGGGGGGAAGAGTTGCAATATTTAATTGGGTAGATTCATTGGTAGGGCAGGTCTCCTCATCTTGTTTTTCTTTGGGGGTGTATTGTTTGCTATTAGCTGTATGATTTCCTATTAAAAATTCAGAGTTAGATTGTCTAGGTTCATTAAAAAATGAGAATTTAACATGCATAATTAATACTGTCTTAAATAGAAAATGTACTCTAAGTGTCTTTTATTTCTGCTTTTAGAAATTAGTTTCAGTTGGTATAGGACTGTAAATTGACAATTACTTTCAGCACACAGAAAAAAAGCATTCCACTGTTTTTGGCTTTCATGGTTATTGCTAAGATATTAGCTGTTAGTGCTCTTAAAATTGCTTTGTAATTGATCTGTGTTTCTCTCACTGTTTAAAAATTCTTCTCTTTTCTGAAGTTTCACTATGATTTGATATTGATATGTTTTTTTTCCCCCAAATTTATCTTGTTTGAAATTTGTTGGATGTGGACTTGATAACTTTTGGTAACTCTGGAAAACTTAACAGCAGTTGTCACTTTAAATAATATGTTTTTACTATTATTTTTCTGAGACTTTGACTAGATACATGTTAAAACATGTACCTCTGTCTTCACTGCCCTTTTATCATGTACATATTCCTGTATTTTGCATGTCTTAATTTCTGTGGGCTGCATCTGAATTATTTCTTTAAATCTTATTTCTGTTTTATGAATTTCCCCCCAGCAGTATGTATTTTACATATCCTATTTTTCATTTCAATTATTATATTTGACCCTTTGTTCTGTGTAAGGCCAGCTTCATCATGTTCATGGTTTCTTTCTTTTTAAAGCTTCCTTTTTATTTCTTTAACATATGAAACAGTTACTTTATGTTCTTGGTTTGACATTCTAATATGTGATATTATTTAGACTTGATCTGTTGTTTCTGCAGGCTCACAGTCTTATTCGTAGTGCCCTGTAAGTTCCTTCTTTAATTTTATTTAACTTACATTATTCAGAATTCTGGTGGATTACTTGAGAATATTTGAGTGTCTTTTTTTTCCCTGCCAGCCATTTGGAGCACTACTACCCAGAATCACTTTAAATTAAATTCTTAGTTTTTGTGTTTTGGAACTCAGGAAGGGTGTATTCAGATCTGATTTCCCCCCACACCCCTCTCACCTATTGCCGCTGTCAGGATAGTCAGGTTTACTTGCTGATCTCTTCCATGTGGTGAATTAATTTTTCAGTATCACTGCACTTCTGGTATAGATTTTGTATGTCATAGGTTTTTGTGCACACCTACTATAAGATCTACCATAAACTCTTTATCTTCTCAATTCTCTAGAGGTTGTTTCCTTTTTTCCCTATGTCCTGTACACTTGAATCATGTCAAGAATACTAAAGGTTGTCACAAAGTCTCAGAGTAAAATCAGGCTCTAGTGTAATTCCCTGGGTCTGTCTTCCACTTTGATTTTAGCCTCTATAGATTCTTTATTTTCTTTGATTTTTAACTTTCATTTTTAATTGAAAAATGTTATCTGGCTTTCTTATGTTTCTCATTTAAAGTTTTATTCTTCTTACTAGAAGTTGAAATTTCAAGCTCAGTCACAATTTTTAAAATCCATGTTTAAGATTCTTTTCATAGCACTTGCTAACATTTTTAAAGGTTGCTTTCTAATTTATTTTATGATTGTATCACTCTAGTTCTTTGATTTAGAGGTTGCTTGGGTGTATAGATTGACTTTGTGAATATTATTGCAACACATAATTTTAGGGAGGAAAAATATCACAAATGGAAGTAGTGGCTATTGGAAAAAGACATCCACTGAGATTTAAGAGTCAAATTGCGGATCTATTAACCTTGACAGAATAATTAGTATACTGTCATTTTTCAAGCAGATAGAAAAATGAATGCTCTATAGGCTGTACAAGACACTCAATCTCCTGAGAATTATGATTATTCATAATACATGAATTATTGTATGTATAGTCTTTAAAAATAGAAACTTTTTTGGTTAATATACAGTAATGAATACTTTTATACTCAGCCACTCTACTTTACTGTTTCAGCACCTGACTAGACTGCATACTGACCTTCTTGCAGTCTCAAACTTCATTAAACGAAGTTTGAGTTGCTGAGTTCTAACTAAGAAGAGAAGCATGTTGCCGTTTAGGGAATAGTGACGTGCTGACAACTTTGCCATCCAATTTCTGAACATTTTGGTGAAATTTAAATGTTAATGCAGTGTTACCATCCCAAACACTAATTTAAAGAATCTTTGAAAGACTGTATTTCTACACTTTAGTGCTCCACGAGCGTCTGATTAATAACTGATTAGTGACACCTTACTTAGAATTTATAAGAATGGGACAACCTCAAAAGTAAAAAGAGGTTCCCCAAACACTATTTTTCCTAAACCCTGACAGTATATCCTTGTACTTACTTAGGGCTAGAACCTATGTTTGAATTGCTTTTTTCTCCAGTGGCTTAAGTAATCCTTAAAACCTGGTGTTAAATAAGTATATTATTTTTATAGAAAGATAAGTAAATTGTCATTCAGTGTTTCTGGAAGTCATGGTTGTTCCCGTTAATGGAAATATTGAGAATTAGTGTACAGACAATGAAATAAATTGTTATTCTTCTAATCACTGAATAGCCAGCATGTATTATTATATGTGCACACGTATCTATGCATATACCCACACACATACACAACAGCTGGCACATGTTAGTCCAGGTCTCACAAATAAATATAAATGGGAAAGGAACGATCCTATGAATTCATCCTTCTAGTAGAAGAGAAGTAATTGAAGCCCATGTGTCTCCTTGATATATTTATAGAAGGTAGACTTTTCTGGTACAGCTGGACCTTTCCATTCATTGCAACTGAGACTGTTAAGCTTTTGAGAAGTGAACATGGGTGAATCACCTTACTCAGAGTATGCACATGTATATATGATTAATGGCATGAATGTGATGAAAGCATGTAAAATGCCGATGAAGTTGCTGCATTTGGTGATCCTGGCTCAGCAGGAATCTGCTAATATAAGTGCATGTCACAAGCTCACTGTATTTGCTTAATTCTAGCAGGCATTGCTGGGAGGTTTTCCCGGTCACTGACTTCTGTTTCGGTGCACTACTCATTATCTTCATCATGTGAGCGGCCGCTGACCAAATGCTGAAATACGTGACTGCACCTATGAGGCTGCAGACTTCGTGAGCTAGGGCAGGGGCTGTGCTTAATGTATCCTTTATGGTCTTGCATAATGTCTTACAGAGCTCCACACGTGGTATATGCTGTCTTTGCATTGGTAGTTTGATCATGATGACTGTCTGGCAAATTGTACCAAGTGCTGTTCGGAGAATCATATTGTTACCATCTGGTGAAGTAAGAGAAACAAGTATGGAAGTACTGTTGGTCTGGAAGAGTTTAATTAGACTTGCATTTGGTTACTAGATTGTGCTTATTTTTCTGGTAGGTGTTTTCTTTAGAGCTAGAAAAAAATGCTCCTCAAGGCCAGGAAAAAACAGTGTTGCAGAGTTCCTAAATGGAATGTCAGAGATCTAAGCCGTTAGAAAATAAGCATACTGACTTTTCCTGGTTTATACCAGTGTACTCCCTTTTTCCCCCATTTATTCTTCTTGGTGAGACACGTACTTCCCTTCCTGTTTCTCCTCATCAGTCGCCAACAAAGATTAGTGAACAAGAACAGGAAATATTTCAGGTCTGCCTGCCAGTGTGGTTTTGCTATTTAGAAGCTCTGGAAGAGTGTGGTAAGAAGTAACTATTGCCCCTTCCTCCCCATACTAATCCAAGTGGCTTTCTTCCACAGCTTTGGAAATAATAGAATCTCAGGAGAATATTAGAACATTAAAAGGATCGAATAGAAGTTAACTTCTTGTCAGCATGACTGGTAATTAAGCATTATATCAAGTTAGATTCTGAGTTTTAAAAATGTTTTGTAGGTTTCTATTCTAAAATTAACTTCAAAACAAGGTTCCTTGATAGTTACCATTTTCTCTATCAAACTGTATTTGACTTTGCTGTTCAATATTTTACACAGGTTAAATAGATTAACAAGCTTAGCTGGATGTCATTATTAATAAATGGACACAGTGCAATAAAATGATACTTACCAACTGGCCAACATAATGATCTCAGCAGAAAGAACAAATACACATATGGAACGAGCATTTGAACAGTCTTGTTTTTAAATAGGTGGGTTTGATTGATGAAACAGGTTCAGTATGAAATTGTTACAGCTCCTGCTGTGTGATGTAAGGAGAAGTATTAGAAAGTAAAGTGACAATTGTGTTTTACAGTGGCTGCCCTTTAACACATTAAGGAGATGTTTTATTGTTTTACATTCTTGTACAAGTTCTGCTTGATAAAAACCGTTTGCCATTTTTGGGGTTGTTACCTTCATAGTGTTTTAGGGATTGCTCTGCTTTTAAATTTCAATGGAGTGCAGTACTCTTTAATTTTTATAATTGCAATGATGCAAAATACATATAGTGTATGTATATGGGCAAGGATAGTTAAGGCTTGTCACAACTTTCTATGATAATACATAAAGAATAATTTTATAATAAAGCATGTGATGATTGTGTTGCCCTTTTTCCAGTACTTTAAATGATCATGTTGAGAAAGAGAATAGTCATACTTTTTCCAGACACAAACTGGAATAAGGGATAAACATGAAGCACACATTTTACCAGAGTTGTTATTTAAATACTGAAAAAATCCAGATACACAACAAGCTGCTTTTAAGCATTGAATCCCTAAGGATTAGTGTATTCCCAGGAGATGAAGACTGTGTGCCTCTGGTCACGGTCTTAACGTGCTCGCGACCTGCAGTAATTCTGCAGAAATGCAATGCTCCAGAGTGTCTTATTTCTTATTGATAAAAACTCTTCTAATTATTCCATTTTAAGTGCTAACTAAAGTTGTAAAGACTCAGTAACTCAGCTAAAATTTCTTTAACTGAAAAGAAATGAGGACTGTCGAATATTACTGTCACTCATAAAGTGTATAATAAAGAGGAACCCATCACAATCTGATTTGATGCCTTAGTAATAAGAGTTACTCTGTGGAAGTTCTTTCAGACCCTAAGTCATTCTCAATTATTTGTTTTCATTCTTAGTAAATTTTGATATCTTGGAGTTCTATGGATTATTTGCTTATCAAAATACACAAGAATTTGCCAGAAAGAGTTTACGACTTTCTGCTCTTGGGCATTATTTCTGGTGTTCAATTTTCTTTGTAACCTCATTACTTTTTTTTTAAACCATTATCATCATGACATCTGATCATTTATCTAATTTCATTAAGCATTACTGTGTTCTAGGTCTGATTTGAACAAAGTATGTTGTATAATTTGAAGAGTTTATGAAAGAGACAGTTGGGAAGTTGTTAGCTATAACACTATTTGAAACCTCCATAGTGAGGAAGATGATTTTGGAATTGCAAAAATGGGTGTCTCAGTCACCTTGGAGAGTCAGGGAAGTTATCTTGGTGGATGGCACATTTGGACTGAGTGGGGAATAGCAGTTTAGCATTGGCTAAATGAAGCCTGGATGTGAGAAAGAACTAGTACAGACCAGCAAGTGGGGTCCAGGAGTTTGGGGCCAAGAGTTCAGCAATCTGAAGTCAATATTGGGCCTTTATTCAGTGCTGTGCTTGTGTGTCAAAGAATAATTCAGACTTAAGGATGGTGGAAGGAGAGTCCATATCAGAATTCATAATAACAAGCTCAGCAAACTAAAGGACATCCTGACAACCATAACAAGTAACTAAATGAGGATGAATGAACTCTGGAGAGAAACAAAGAAATAAAAACAACTTGAAGATACTTAATCATTTTCCCTCACAAATATTAACTGAGCAGTTTTTATGTACTAAGCATGGTTCTAGAATCTGAGGAGACAATTATGAACATAATAAATATGATAGTTACTCACATGGGCCATAGTCTTGTAGGAGAAACACATTGTAATAATTGCTGCACAGATAAATGGATAAATGTGTAATTACAAATTATAGTAAATGCTAGTTAGGAAAAATAAGGATTTGAGAAAAAGAGGATAAAGAAGCCTTATTTAAATGTAGATAGGAATCAAACAGACATTTTGGAGGAAGAGATATGATGAGGCCTGAAGGAAAGATGGAGATAGCAGTGGCAGAGAAGGGTAGAACATTCTTCCTCCCACTTTTAAATTTAAGAAGAATCCCCCACTCATCAGTTATTGCTAAATAGTCAGCAAAACTCAGAATATATTTGTGTGTCACTATTCCAATGTGGCATATCAGTCCCCTGGTGAACATTCAACATCTTTTTTTTTAACTTCCTTCAATTGATGTCATTGACGAGTTTCATGAAAGCACAGTTTTCTTCATCATTTCATGACTGCACCACACCTTTTAGAGGGGAGCCTCCTCCTCAGAAAGTGAATTTTTACTCCTGAGAATGAAGATTTTATATTAGTCTCTCCCACTGTTGGTGCCATTATGCATGGTCCTGTTTGGAAGAAAATTCCCTCCAAGACAGAAGGAAGGAGGCAGACACGTCCCGCAGCAGATCCTTAATCATCTGAGAAGGTTGGATCTGAACGCTTGCTGTCTTGAATTTGTCTTTCAGCCCAGCTCTCAATGGAATCAATCTGTGTTTATAACTGCTGACTTTATATTAACTTGTAAATGGACCCAATAGTATAGTAATAACTTTAAACTTATGGAAACTCCATAATCATTTTACCAAATAATTTATTAAGACCATCCTATTTGTGTCTTAGTTTTCATCATTTGATAAAATCTCTTTCAAGTACTGGAGAGAATCACCTTGATTTAAAATACATTAGTTTATGATCTCAATTAAAAAATAATCTTATGTTTCAGAATATTTAAGGTGTTTAACCTTCACAAAATCATGATGTCATTTCCATTTTTCTGATATTCTACATGGCTTTATCTTAGTGAAAGTCTTTAAGAACTTTTCTATTCCCAAGTTTTAGTGAAATTTGAATGTAAAATCTTAAATGTGAAATATTCTATTTTTATATAATTATTGTTAAATCTTATATTCTTCAAGGAGAAAAGTATTTGTGACATTTAAGAGCAATTTTAATAGCTCTGTATTTTTATTTTTTGAGATGAGTAGAATATGGATAATGATAGTAATAGTGAAAATTTATTAGTGATAATTGTAAGTATTAAACTATCAACAATATGTACTGTTCTATTGCAGATAGAATTTTGGTAAATTAAAACTAGAAGTGTTTTATCATGCACATTTTTGGCATATTTTTAAAAATTGATGAGAATAGCCATATGCCCTAACATGAAGCTCTGTGGTCTACGACACTAAAAGGTTTAAAAGAAATGAGAAGGTTAATACAATACGAGCCCCCGCCACCATTTATAAAGATCAGACGTGCCTACAGAGAACATTACCATCTGTTTGTAAAGATTGGGGAACCTCAGATGTTAAGGTTTAAAATATGTCTATTTTCTGACATTTGGGTCGAATGATACCATTTCTTATAAGTGACCTTGATTCCTGACATTGACTTAAATGCTAATTTAATTTTGGTACTGGGATAGCAAGGGCTTCCATGTTTCCTGGTATAGTTGAGTTATCCTGGGATTCTGATGAATAGATTGGGAATTAAAAGGGCCTCCCTCTGAAGCCCTGGGCAGTGATGGAGACATTAGATAAATTCCCAACAGTAACACATCTAGAAAGAAAACCCTTGAACATAATCCACAGCAAAGCCTGAAACCCTCTTACTTTAAGGAATTTCCTGGTTGCCTTAAAGAGCATATAAATGGAACTCTCTAGGCTTAACCTCGTTAAGAGACTGTTATGCAGCCCTTGTTTCTATTTTAAAGTCAGGAATTCTAAGTAGATTAGAACGGAGAACAGTGCAGTGCAGCATAAAGTTAACATTACACTGTTAATAACATTCAACGGAGTTATTAATTTCTACCAGAAATTGCTTTTAAAATAATCAGGATTAACTGTAGGAGTAAGGATTGTTTTCTCCTTTTTGCTTCTTTATCCAAAGAATAATTCATTATATCCCAATTAGGAATACCTTATAAAAAGAAAAGAAGAACATAGCCATAAAAACTTGTTTATTAATGACTGATTATATTCCTGTACTATAGCTGTCTAATTCTTTAGTCCAACAGGGAAGAAAAAACTTTAAAGGAAATTGCTACCATTCAAATTGTTGAGCCTTTTGTCCTCTTGAGAACCAGTGGGTTAGAGAACAGTGTTTGGGATGATTATCAGGAATGGTTTAAAATCGAAAGGTGCTGGTTTGCTCTCTCTCTCCTGGTGAAAGGGCCATTTGAAACCCCATACGGGCAACATGGCCTGGACTCAGAAGCAGAGAGGCTGGCAGATGGTGCTGCAGCCTGGAAAAATGACTGGCAGATGGCATGGACTATCTGAGCAACAAAGACACTTTGGGCTCCCAGTGCTAAGAGTTGGAAAGAAAGAAGACGACAACTTCTCCAGTGTTGCCAGCTTGTATACAGAAAGCATTCTGGCAGAATGGAGATGGATAAAAGATATTCAATTGTTAGCGGGAAGGGAAGGGAAGAATTGTTGTTAGTAAGTTTCGTTAAGCGCACTCCCTCTGGTGTGGTTTGAACATAGATAGTTTCATATGGCAGAGCCCCTCAGAGATGATCTGAACCAGCTACGCTGACTGAATATTTGGGCACACTCATTCTAGCTTATTACTGAAAAGATCTCTCTCCAAAACTTTGTAGGAAGTATAATCCACTTTTCCTTTCTATAAGGCTTTTAAAAAATCTTTATTGATGACTCCATTTCCGTGGATTCACATGTTGTCATAAAATCGTAGTTTTATATTACAGGGATCAGGAGTGGTTCTTGTTTGTCAGCTTGAAGCACCTTCAGCCACGTTGGGCCTGTGGTAATGAGGTGCGGGGCCGGCTCCCGTGACGTGCAGACGTAAGGGTTCTGTCAGCAAGGGGTGTATGCGGTTGGGTCACTGAATTACTTTGGGGCTCACAGTCATCACCAGAAGTATCACATTTGTTTTGGGGAGCCACTGAAGCCACTTATAACAAACAGACACTTAGGTCCTAGTGATTTCATTGGGGCTGCTACAGTTTTTTCATTTGTGGCTTTTTCACTTATTTCTACCTAATTATTTCTCTCTCATGTGCTTCTTGTTAGATATTGTGTTTCTAAAGTTAATTTATTTAGATAACTTTAACCTAATAACTTTTATCCACGAGAATCACTTTCCACTGAAATACATAACTTCGTTGTTCTAAAATAAGTATTTTCATCTATCAAGAATAATACTGAGAAAAATAGGACTTTTTAAATCCAATTTAACATTGCACACATTTTGCTAGCAGTAGAAAAATTAATTCCATATATATATTTCTAATAGATATTTCAACCTAGCTTACTGAAGTTTAAGCATTTAGTATCTTAATTATTTGGAAAACTGCTTCTGGACATAATTGAAAGTGCTACCAACCTGAGATCAACAGAGATAAGTAAGATATATTCAGAACAATATCACCTGAGATGCCGCTGAGGCACCTGAATTGCCCTCAGAAATGGTCATTTAACTTTGATAAGCCACCTCGTAGAGCTTTTGGACTCTTACTGCACAGGATTTGGACAGTCTTTGTGATCTGCTTTCTCGGTCAATAGAAGACTGGCAGCCTCTGATTGGAAGTGAAGGGCTCTAAATGGGAAGAGTGGGGACACAAAGCCCCAGCAACCACTTAACGTAAAAGAAATCCATGAAAACCTCAGTCACTAAAAAGTGAAATGATTGCTTGAGGAATTCGAGGGGGGAAAAAGCTTATTTCAATAGGCTGTAATTAAGATGTTTAAAATAAATTTCTCCAAAACATGGCCATTTTTGTTTTGTTGGCATGTAAAGAGCAAACAGTTTTCTGGAAGTTTTGCTGATTTAGAAACTTTCTGTACGTGTCTTAGAAAGTTTAAATCATAGATGATTTTTTAACCTATGGTTTCCAGAAGTTGGAAGTTATATTTAAAATCTTTGCTTAAAGGAGTATGCTTTCCCAGTTTATATAAATTCTCTACTCCTAGAGGTAGTTTCTTTCTCTTTATCCCCATTTGGATAATAGTGGTGTTGGTGGCAGTATAATGGAAACTGCCAGGCCACACAAGCCAGGCAGCCCTCCTCGTGCCCGAGTCTTAGCCCACATCACTTTCACAGTCCCGACCTCTATTTTCTCACCTATAAAATAAAGGAGTTGGCCTTTTAATGTCCTTTCTTCTTTTCTTCATCACCGAGGCTTTCCCCGCCACTCCAGAGTACGACTCGGAAGCAACAGGAAGAATTGGTATTGATTATTTTGAAGCCATGAGAAAGGAGAATAACATCTGGAATGTGCACACAAGTAGATGCTTGATTATCAAGGACTTGGGAGTCTTACTCCAGACGTACAGCTAGATTCCTGTGCATTTCAACGTGGGGTTTTTCCTCTGTGAAGTGAGAGCTGGTTCTGGGGGATGAAATCTGTAAGGCTTTTCACTGTATCAAAGATTGAATGATTTTCAGTCAAATGCATGATTTCTGCCCTTTTCCTGCTAGAAAAGGAACCTCTCAGTAGGAGACTCTCATCTCTTCATGTACCAAAGCCCTGCCCCTACATCACCCCTTTTCCCCTTCTGCCATTTGCTTCCTCTACCACCCTGATAAATTCTAAGTGTGTCCTTTCCGGGATGAACAACATGGAGCCTGTCTTGTTCATCACTGCCCCTCCAGCTTCTAGCCAGGTACTTGTTGATTAATAAACATCAAGACTCTAGCTGGGCTTGACTCCCAGTGTTTCCTTTATCACTCGAGTCCCCATCCTCCCATCACTTCCTCCTACCGGTAAAGACACTTTCCCTCACTCCCTTATGGCTTGAGACCGCCATGGGCCTGCTTTTCTAGCCAGGCAGGCGCAGGGTATGGGGAGCCCTCGTTCCCCTCATTCTCATTGTCAGTTAGGCAATAGGAATTAGAATTTCCAATCTGTGTCCCACAGAAGCAGTGTTGAAACCTGTTGTTAGCTTTGGAGTTTTAACACAGATACAGGGTAAATTGGGCAGGTTTTTGTTTCCTGGCTAAGGACTCTAGCCATTGTTTACAACGCAGTATTGTTTCTCTGGGAGTATACTCTGGGTTCCAAGTAGCTGATATGCAAATAAGCCTTTGTAAGGTAACCCATTTGTAAGTTGAGAAGAACCTTTTGGCAATACATATAGAAAGGTAGATTGGCCTAAGTAGGGTGTTGACATACATGAAATTTGCAGTGCCTTAAAAAATCTTTTTAGCTTGTGATGAGAAAGAGGATATTCCCCAAATCAGTCATTGGCTTTTCCCACATGTACAGATTTTCACATTAAGCAAAACCTTTCCAGAACACATCTACTACAAGAGCAAAGTAATGTTGAATTTGTAATAATTGAATTTGAATAAAGGCTTCATTATTGCAAACTTTGCCAATCCCCACTGTTTACAGTTCAAAAGAAATTTTAAGTGGATTATTTGCATTTAAGCTGTCATCTGTGATGTGATTTTCCATGGGGTGTTCCTTTCGTTTTGATAGTGCCTCACTGGGGAAATCTTTTGATAGCAAATAGACTGTTTCCTGTTCTATTTTTACACTTCTCCCTGTACCTTGATGTCACCATTGTCTTTCCCCTGAACTGCTGTAATCTATCCCAAGTCACCCCTGTGCTTCCACTGTTGCTCATCCTTGAGATCTCTCTCCAATTTCTGATTGCAAACTCTCAGAGAAGGGGACATTGTCTGATTTGCTTACCACCACGTCCCTAATGCTTACAACAGTGTCTGGCACATAATAGCACTCAAGTAGGTAAGTGACACAGTCATTTCAGTCTTGGCATCGTTGATGTTTTGGGCCAGATCGTTTTTCCCCATCGGGGGAGCTGTCCTGTGCATTGATGATGTTTCCTGGCTTCTACCCACTAGATGCCTGTAGCACTCTCCCAATGTGACAATTAAAAAAAAAAAGTTACCAGACATTGTCACTGATTGAGAACCTTGATCTAGATGGAAGGAGAGTGAATCCTCTGAATATTAGTATGTTAGAGGGGTGAGAATCAAAAAGATACAGGGAACTCAGCTCTACCACGATGAGCTGTGTAACCTCACTGGCTGCTCAGTCTTTTAATGCTGGTTATCATGAGAGTAAAGAGCTCCAGGTATCTTGACCAGCATGAAGCCTTTGCTTTCAAGACAGGCCTGCAGTCAGAGCCTCCAAGTTCACAGGACCTTCCCATTCATCTTCATCATGTGTCTTTAGTGAGGGCTTGTCCCAGGTCATCATGATGTCTAGTACAGCACCTAAGTTCTTCCAGATGCCCAGTGTTTTGCTTTTTTTTTTTTTTTTTTTTTTTTTTTTTTTTTCAAATTTTGCATTTAATTGACCATTACTTATAGCCATGGGAAAAAGAGTGAATCCCAAGGTGTAACATGTTGGAGTCCTAGCAGTCAAATAGATCCAGGGAGTTCAGAGTTCGTTTCTACCACTTCATTAACTGTATGACTCTGATTGCTTATTCTCTGTGAGCTTGGGTTGTGAGATACTATGAGGGTTAAGTGAAACTGTCTAAGTGAAACACTAAGAGCCGGGCACATAGTTGGTGCTTAAAAAACACAAGCACTCTTCCTTCCCCTTTCTTAAATGCCCCAAATCATTCGTGTGTGCACATATTTATACATTCATAGCTTTGTCCATCCATAAATACATGTGTAATCATGCAGTAATATATTCATTCAAAAACTTATTGATCGCCTATGAATCAGGAGCTAGCACTATTCTAGATGCTGGAATAGGAGCAATGAAAAAATAGTACAGTCAAGAGCAATTATTAACAGTGATGAGAATCTTAAGGTATGTTCTCCACTGAGTTGTGTATAGAATTAGAAAAATGAATATCATTCTATAAACAGTCAATTTAGGAGTATGACCATGTGAGCTATTATATCATAAAGTAAGTTTGTCCTTGTCAAAATGATGTTGTCCCCCACTGTGTGGTGAAGGACATATTTCTTGTTCAGAAACAAAGTAAAATATTGAAAGGCTGAACCTTTGACCAAATTAATTTTAAGCTGTTGACCCTGGCAAATCAGAGTGAATCAAGTATTAAAAAAGGAAAACAACAACAGCAACAAAACCTTTTCCGTTTGATTCTCCTTTCTGGTTTCTTGTACTTCTGCATATCCTTAGAGCTCACATTAGTGTTTGAGGTCTGAGGTCTGCTTTGATGGTGTCTTGAGAACATTTCTGCATTATTTGTAAATAATTGCCCACTTTTTTTTTCTGAGACTATTCAGATTGTAGTAAATTTACTCTCAGGGAGATGGGTGAAAATAACTTTTTGCAAAACATGACTGCATCATCCTTAAGTACCATTACAACATGCTTAATGGGCTGTAATAGTATTTTTATTGTCTTACAGCTTTGGCTCCCTTAACGTATTTGAAGGTATTTAAAATGCACCTTAGAGCATTGTTCCATGTGCTTTGTGTCCCTTGAATAAATATTATACCCCCATTGACTTTTTAATTTTGAAATTTGATAACAGTAATGAAAGAGAAATCCCTCACCATTTTATATGTTTTGCTGCTTCATTTCACATAGCTTCTTTCAGTTCCCAGGGATGTATTTAGCACACATTTATTTGTTTTGAATGGGTGTTATTTGGTTGTTTAAAAGAAAAAAAAAAGGGAAAGAAGGAAAATAAAATTCCATACTGCTCTGTTGGTCTTTAACTGGTGCTGTTAGGCAAACTGGAAGTTTGAGATGTTGAAACAGACTAACTTTAGACATTCTACCATCAGAAACCTATGAGAGAAAGGGACATCTTGGACTAGCAAGACATTCTTGTGGAATGGGTCTTAGATCGAGTTCTCATGGAGAAAACATTTTAGATGCCATCTGGCTAAAGCATGAACATGGTGGGAAACATGTCCACATGTCACTCACTTCCGGGGTGGTGATGGGCTTATGTGAATAACTTCATAGGAGTTTCTATCCAGGTGGGTTATCAGCTCTTTTCATGGCCTTGGCACAACTCTGCTACATAAATGTAAAGCGGCTGTGCTTAATTGCCAGTGAATCTGACATATTTTGCTGAGAAAAGTTTAAATCAAACTATATATCAATAATATTATTTATTGAGAATTTACTGTGAACCAGAGACAGTGCTCAATGCATTAAAGGTTTTATTTCATTTTAACCTGTACAGTAATTTCACTAGGATAATATTTAGTGCCATTATTATCTTCGTTTTTACAAATGGTAGGACTGAGGTATATAGTGATTAAGTAACTCACCCCTAATCTCAATGCCTCTTAAGGGTGTGTGGCATTGTGGTAGACGGATGCAGAATGTAATATGTATAAGGTTTCAAAATTCTCTTTAGTTATGTTGCAGTCATAGAATTTTAAATCTAGATAAACTTGAGAAATCGTCCAATATTCCCCTCCTACCACCACCACCAATATTTCAGATGAGGAGGACCCTAAAGTCTTGAGAACTTCTGAGTTTCCCTTCAAATTATTCTGGCCAAGCTCTGTTAAATAAACAAATTTCTGGGAAGGCTTTTGCTTTTATGGAATTTTATATCACTCTTACTTTATTACAAATACTTTGGATTTAGGCAGGTTGTGGGAATTTAAAGTGTTGGGATGGGATGCATGTGGCGGGTGTTGAGTTTGGGCTGGTTGAGTTGGGGTGATCTGTCCAGATCCTGCATTTGTGGTAGAGACCCCATGCAATGGTGATTACATGGAAAGAGGATGTGACTGCTGGTTGCCAGTTAGTATTTAAAAACCAACAATAGAGAGTCAAACTATGTATCCATCCACCTAGGTATGAAATGTGAAAATCACCACTAGAAAGGTGAAATAAGATACTATCTATATATGACCCCTGTGACACATACTTTTGGGCTGTTGATGTATTTTTTTTTCTCTTAAAGATTTTCATTGCTACCAATTATCTACTTTTTACACTGGTCAGATGTTGTCTGTGAAAGCGAGGAGGCATGAGGTGTTATGAATGGGACTCTATATCACCATTAGAGATGAATGTTTTTGGTTTCTTCAGTTCATATCATTGTTTGGTTTTGTAAGTTTTTCAAAAAAATTTATTAAAATATAGGTAACATACAATATTTTATTAGTTTCAGGAGTACACCATAGTTATTCGACATTTATATAGCTATGGAGCTGATCACCCTGTTAAACCAGCAACCATCTAACACCATACCAGGCTGTCACAATATTATTGACTGTATTCCCTATGCTGTACCTTACATTCCCATGCCTTATTTTATACCTGGAAGTTTGAACCTCTATTTCCCCTTTACCCTTCTCTCCCTTTTTAAAATTTTTCAATTATAATGAACATTCAACATTGTATTAGTTTCAGATGGACAGTGTAGTGGTTAGACATCGATACAATTCATGAAGTGATCCTCCTGAGTAGTCAGTCTAACTTGTGGATGGACATCAGCTTGGCAAACATGTCAAAAAATTCTTATTTTAAAATTCTGGAATACAGCCCAAGAGGGTTCCTTCACGCTTCTGTCCTACCAGGGATTTGGATGGTGAGTGCTTCGTAACCAAACTTGGACAAGTGCTGAATTACGGAGGGGACTATGCTTTTGGTCTTTCTGAGACCCTCTAAACACCCTTCATGTGAAAAGAAATATTCAGCTTATTAGGCCACAGGTATTTTTTTTCCAACTATAAAACTAGACCCTAGTTTTGTGTATAGGGTCTGAATTTGTGTTTATAGACTATATTTAGCAATACCTAGAAACCTAAGAAAACAAAATATTCTGGTGACTTATTTGGTGCATTATAAGGTTTTCTTTTTAATGGTGATGATTTTTATTAGCTGTGAGTCTTTTTGTTCAGTTTTGTGGCATTGGACTGAGGCTTGGAGATAATTAACATGTTTCTTATCCAGAATCCAAAACAAGTGAGAATGGTAAGAGAAAATAAAACAATATGGGTATTTAGTCTTATTTCTACTTTTAACTTTGTTGTGCTTCCTTCCTCCCTCAGCTATTTTGGAATTATGTTTTAAAGATACATGTGTGGTATTTCTAAAGTTTAGTTCATACTCAAATATCAAAATACCCCTTTCTCCATAGTGGCCATAGATGAATAATATCTGGTATTATTCTTTTAGCCAGTGGTTAGCTTGGTGTTTTCTGTTAGGGCTACAACTAGCATGAGAGTGGCATGCAGAATGCACTGCTTCACTATTCCAACACTTCCATACCTAGGCCCACTGGTAAAACAAGACTTCTGTTGTCCATAGACAGCCCCTTTCTCCCTCTCTCTCTGGCTCTCAAGGCTCTCAAAGTGAGCACTGTTACTTAGATTGAGAAGTAAACTTAAGTATGCTGTTAGGCTCCAAGCCAAATAAAGTGCTAAGCTTGACAATTAATTGGATAACTACCAAAATACCTCTTACTGTAACTGTAATTCAGAATACCCCTAGCTAAAGTTAAAAATGGTATTAATTAATTTGAATGTTTCTGAGGGTACTCACCAAATGTCTGCACGGGTTTTATGTTGGATTTTGGCATTGCAGGCAAGGGAAGGGACTGATAAATAGTGAAGCTCTTTCTTGTGTGGGGATTTCATCCTCACAACAATCAAATAGATAGCCCTGTCTTCACATCAGAGCTGGAGAAAATGAAGGTCACACAAGCAATCTGTTTATATCCAAAAACTGTGGTTTTCTCATTACTTAACTGTAGCTCTGAGTAAGTCAGGGTGATGGTATCACTAATAATAGAGCTATAATTTCTATCTTGAAGGGTTCGAATTCCAGCAAGAGAGAGAAGCCACACGCAAATTATGGGGGCTTGTTCATTTTTATTAATGCAAGTGAGCACCATCAATAAATGTATTGGAATTTTGAAGAATGAGACAATGTACTGGACTGGGCCATCATGAAAAATGTCATTGTAGAAGTGGGATGTGAAATGAATTTGAAAGACAGGCAGGGTATTGATTAGTCAACGGAAATGAAGAGGCCATTCCCGGTGTGGATCGTACTTCAGCCATGGCAGAGACAGAGAGCTGATAATCAAGGCTGAAGGGCTGGGCCCATGATGGGGAAATCAAAGGAGACTCTAGGAGAATCACGAATGCCCTGGCGGTTTAAGGTGAGCCATGTTGGAGTATTAGATGACTGCAGTGGAAGTGGTGGTGTTATGCTGTTGAGCAAGTGTCAATCATGTGGAATACCAGGATTAACTATGAAGAAGTGTGCTGGTTGAAACTGAGAGTGAGAACACTGGAAGTTTGGTGAGGCCCATTTGGAGACTATTGCAATAATCTAGCTCGAGATGATGGCAGTGTTACCTTGGGTGGTAGCATGGAAAATCGACTAAAAAAGATAGAATTCAGAGATGAATGACAGAGTTAGTGGCTGACCAAAACCAGAAAGACTGGTCAAGTATAGCAGAGATGCTACGCGGAGATGTACGATTATATACATATGGGCATAAGTGAAAAAAAACAAAAACTAGTTTTCACCAAAATGCTTATCTTGCTTATCTGTGAAGGGTTAAGAGACACATCAGTGAAATTACAGCTTAGAGAAGGTGGAACATATTTGGCCCGTTTTATTGTATGCATAGATGTTTACATGGTCCTGTTAGTAGCTCCAGTAGGAATTTACCTGGAAGCACTTGGTATGAGGGATTAGAGGGCCGAGCTGCCCTAGCTGATTAGTGTCTCTAATCACTTTGCTAAATAAAATTGGAAGCTACATACTCATGTGGAGGAGTTGGCAAGAGAGAAATAAATAATTAAATACACTCTTTCAAAAATGCTTTATAAAATTAAATAACTTTGCACTTCAAATGAATGAAAATACACAAAAATAAGTTGGTTTTTAAAGGGAAGAAGGAAGTATACAGAATGCTTCCTTTCTGTCATTTCAATATTTTGTTTGGAATCTAACTAGTCAAATTGGGATAAATACCAATTTGTTTTGTTTTCAGAGATTTTTATGTTTGTTTTGAGCTCTTCAGTAATAAATGATATTTAGAAAGATGTGAAGTTGCCTGTCCATTGTTGAAACATTTAAAAATGTTTGAAAATATTTTTAAAAAACATTACAGTTATGTAATTATGCTGCTGTTTAATGTTGTAATATGAAATGCAAACTCCAATGCCATATGTTTTGATGTAGTATGATTTGATTTGAATTTACTTTCATAAATTCTCTGTATTGAGTACGTGTTCTCTTTGGTATTTCTTTACTTTTAGGCCCAAGGTTATTTTCCTACCTGGATTTTCATTACTTCTTCAGTATTTGCTGCTTAGTTTTGTGTTTTCATATTAGATATTTGTAGATTGTTCATGAATTGTAATTATGTTTTTACATAAACCCCTTTTGGAGAAAATTTGTGTAAATTTCCTTTAGATTTATTATAGACTATAAACAACTCGAAACAGATTCTATTGTTTGGATTAAAAAAAAACACTAATCAGGTCATATTTCTGCATCCTATCCTGTTTTATCCTTAGATTTTTTTTACTTTAGAAGTAGATTCCTCTTTGTTTTCCTGATCTCAAGGCAGAATTCAAAACACTCAGAACAATGTGTGAGACAGGACGTTTTCAATGGAAAAAAAAAAGTTCTCATCCTCTCGTATATTTGTTGTATTTTTAAAAAATAAAGTTCTAAAAGTAAGTGATAGTGATAAGAATTATTTCTTTCTTTAGAAAATCAAGTGTCCATTAGCTATAATAATGAATATTCATTTTAAATCAGTATTAATTGACATATTTTCTGCACTTACAAACTCAGTGCTTGCATAATGAGTTCATTCCTGATTTCCCATGGCCGGCCTGTTGGGTGTAATTCTGGATTACTTTCTGAATTCCCTCTTCTGGAGCCTAGGTGGAGCCACGAGCTCTGCTGTGAATGTGCACCGGGCAGCGGCTCTTCTCAGGTCTACTTGTGACAGTTGGTGCCCCCTGCCCACTTTAAAGCCTTCTTGCTCCTTTTTTGTTCAAGAGAAATGTGGAGGAGAAAGTTTAGACTTTGAAAACATTTTGATTAAAATGAACAACATTTAATCCCAAAGTTCTCTTATTATCATTTTGTACTGAGCAGTGAAACAAATATTAAAACTCACAAAACCGAAACTAAAAGCAAAGCACACATAAAAGCTACTGATATAACTTCCCTTAACATTTATACCAGATCGAATGTTTTGTCATTAAAGTGGTTTGGTTTCTTTTCTAAAGCAGTATAATTCTCTGAGAAATCTATAAGGTACAGGAAGTAATGGAAAAGGGAATGGAAGACAGTTGTTTCAGGACTCATCTGCCAAATTTTATATACACACATGTTTGATAGCTATAATTATATACATGATGTATATGTTATATATACATAAATACCAGATTTTGCTGTGTATAATGTGCACCCTTGTTTTTGGCTCAAACTTTAAGGGAAAAACTTTCATTTTAATTTTTTAATTCAAATTTTTATTTGTTTATATTTATGTACTTGTTTTTTGTATTGTAAAGATATTTTAGATTTATTTTTAATGTATTACAGTATAAGAAATTTTATGTAACACTTTTAAGTATAAATAAAAGAATTAAAAATATTTATATAGATACAGAATTAGTAATAGTGCTATCCATGTATAATACTCATTCTTATTTTTCCCTCACAAATATGAGCAAAAAGTATGCATTATACACACCAAAATATGGTAATTATTTAAGAATGTGGAATCTATTTCACAAAAAAGGATTAAAAGTCTTGTCTAAAGGTTTTGGTTAGCGTTCAGAGATAAGTAACTTTCAGAGTTTCTCTGTGTGTCCGGTAGTTTAGAAAGTCTCATCACGAAATCTTGCCTGTCTTTTGTGTGGTTGGTTGGTTTTCTCTCAGCTCTTTATTGAGCCAGCTGTGCAGTTGTCTCGACCTGTTACTCAATGTGTTTAGGTCCTGAGAAATATGCCCAGGCTGCCGCCGTACTGCTTACTATCTGTTAGGACAGACGTTGTTAAAGGTCATCTGCTTACTTTGAGAAACTAATTGTAATAAATTCTTCTGTGTGCTTCTCCAGTTGGATTAGCTTTAGCTCTATGCATTTCAGATATTTGAATAATTGTGTGGATGGTTTTCGTTTACCTAATTTGGCAAATACTACTGAAATCAAATACTTATTTGAACTCTACACTTTTTTGTCTTGCCTTTTAAGTAAGTCACTTGCAGACTTTAACCTAATTTTCTTATTGGGAATTGCATCTCCTTCAATTAAACTTCATAGGTATTCTGCTCTTATTTACTTTTCAAATCTAGAAGGAGTACACAGTATTTTAAATAGTTTCTAAGGGCTGTAAGGGGTTCTTGATTTGGCTTTGATAAGCACTTCACTGTAAGAGTATATTATCTATCTAGTTCTTAGATCAATTATAAATATATAGTAAAAGTGAAAAATTATTATGAAATAATAAATAATAAAAACTAATTAACAGACCAGTAGAGGTCTTAAAACTGAAATACCCAAGCAGTTAAAATATGCAAAAGAAGGGTTGCATTAAAGCTTGTTTACCTTACAGGCAGAATCTTACTCAAGACCCACTTGTTTGTTCCTTACAAACAGTTTGGGCTACATTATCGACCTCTTTGCCTTAAGAAGCCTTGAAGGCCATTCAGTTCTCAAAGCAGCAATTATGCTACGTATGGCATAGTACTATTTTAACAAAACTATAGCTCTGAGTGCCCATTCCCTTGTTCTGAAATCATTCAGCTCAGTAAAGTGGGAGATTGATACTCAGCTATCTAAATCTCAGGTCAGTGCTTTCCCTAGCCATTCATTATTCATTTGTCCAGCCAGACACCCACCACCCACCCACAGCCCTCTCTTCAGTCCACATTTTTGTGCTAGATATTCTTTAAGTCACTCAGCATTTAATAGTAAATGACACCAATGAGGTCTTCTTGTAAAGAAAGACAGACGGTAAACAAGTTGGAAAAATAAGGCAATATAAAAGTATAATGTGGTAATCAAGGACAAAAACAGGATGTTGTATGAGAGAATGACTAGAAATAACATTGGGTAGGTTAATCATGGAATGTCTCTCTGCAGAAGTCACACCTGGGTCCATTTTATGATCCTAGAAGCAAATAGGAGAAGGAGAAGATGGTAGGCAGCTGGGAGTGAGAGAAGAGGCAAGCTAATAGCAAACAAGTAAGACCAATAGGAATAAAACACAATAAAGCTAAGTGTGCAGGAGCTCTCATTACAGAGACAATAAATAGGCCCTTTTAACACAGATCTCTCTAAAGGTAGCCCCATATTATATAGCAGGGTACTCTAATTGGTGCTCATGAGGATTAAAATCAGTTATACAGAAAAAGATGAAGTACATGCATTCATTTCCAGAAAGTAAGCACTTGCAAAAGATTTTAGAATTAAAACAATAAATTTAGAATAAATAAGTTGTGGTGCTTAAGGAGAACAAAGAAACATTACCAGAAAGTTCACCTCAAGAGAATGCTACAATGCCTAAAGATGACAGGGAACTAACTACAGCATTTATATTTCCCAGGTTTTAGAGGGCACACAGTATATATGGATGTAAGGAGTGGAATAATGTTTTTGTTATTGTTTTTAAATTGAGGTGTAATTAACATACAAATGAAAGACACAGATTTTAAATAAACAGTTCAATACCAAATATAACCACCACTGAATAAAGAATGTAGAACTTTTCCATCACTCCAGTAAGTTGCTGTGTGCCTTTGCCATATGCCTTTTTTCAGTCAGTTCTCCTCACCCCCAAGAAACAACAAGTGCTCTGACTTGTATCACCCAAGCTTATTTCTAGAACTTCATATCAATGAAAGCATTCTTTGTATTCTTTGGGGCTTGGTTTCCATTATATTCCATGTAATGATTGTGAATTTTATGCATATAGTTGTGTGCATCACTCTTTTAATCCTTTTTTATTGCAGAATAATACTCCATCATATAAATATACTAGTTTATTCATTTCTACTTAGCAATTGTAGTTGTCATGAAGTGATATCCCTTGGTGGTTTTAATGTAAATTTCCCTTATGGTTAATGATATTTTATCATTTTTATTATTTTAAGTCTGTTTTAATTTAGTCTGGTTTTAATAGTTTTACTGTTACATCCCATAAAATTCACCCATTTCAAGTGTGTAATTCAGTGGTTCTTTTTTGTATACTTAGAGTTGTGCAGCCATCACCATAATCTAATTTTAGAACATTTTTATCCCCACAAAAGAAACTTACACCCACGAGCAATTACTTCCCATCCCCAATCTATAGATTTTAAAATGTGTTTCATAATTTAATATATTTTTGTCAAAGTCCTACTAAAGAGCTATATTGGCTGGCTTTATGTCTGTCCACATTGAGCATGAAAATGGCACATTCCCTAATAGTTTTATCTTTTTAAAGTCTTTTGTAGATGATGAGAATGCCTTTACGTGGAGTACTATCACACTTTAATGTGCATTCACATCACCTAAGACTCTTTTTAGAATGCAGACTCTGATTAGGTAGGTCTGGAGAGGGGCTGAATGAGATTCTGCATTGCTGAAAAGTTCTTACACTGTGTCCATGCCGGAAGTCCATGGGGCCACTCTGAGCTGCATGGTAAAGATTTTGGTGCATGTCTTGAAAGATGGACAGTATGGGAGGCTGTATTTGTGTTACAACATTTTTAATCTGATTTATGTACACATGACATTTTTATTTTCAGAACCATTCTTAACCCATTTTGAGTTCTTAAAATGTTCATCATTATCTCTTCGTAATTATGTAAAATGGGAATGGACTTCAACAATTTAAAGGCTTAAGAAGAAGGCCCTCAAAATCTTACAGCATGTCCTTAGTTTGTTGATAGCCTACAAAGGACCCTCATGAAGGAAGAATGAGAAACAAATACTGGGAGAATTCTTTAAGGTCCCTTTGAGGATGAGTAGGATTTCTTCAAAGCCCTTTCAGGGCTTTTGCTCAGTTCATGGAACCACTTCTTCACTGGACTCTCCCAGAGCTTCTTGAGGACCTGGGGTTGAAAAGGCAATATGCACAGAGTTGGGGCCAGTTGAGAGAAGTTGGCCTTTGAAGAACAGAGCAATATCCACCCTGGCCTCAGTCAGTCAGTATATTGCTAGTTGACTATTATAGTAAACAATTGCAACAATAATTGCATCAAAAACATTAAGTATGGCTTACATATTTTGTCTCATAAAGGGCAATAACCCAGGGGCTCATTTAGACAGCCCTCTTTTCAATACAATAGCCTTGACCAAATCAGTGCTTACTGAAAACAAGTATTGGTATCTCTAGATTACACACATTTCCTTAAAGTTGGCTATACAGCACACTTTTGTAGAGCAAATCAAATTCTCTATCATTCTGCATCAGATAATTGGAGATATGCTTGTGTAAACAAAATGATTGTTGGATTAAGTTAAAGGATTTTTATTTTCTCCAAAAATACTTAAGTGGCAGATACATGATGCTAGTCTTAGCCTTGGCAGATATGTAGACCTAACAGATAAAAAGCAAGGAAGGCTATACACCTTGATTTTTTATTTTTCGTCCTTTTTGCAAGCTTTAGCTCGGCCTCTACTCTGCGAGTTTTTCCATCATATTCGTATAGATCCTTCTTTCTGGGCCTGGTGACCTCCACTCAGAATCTTGATTCCTTGGAATGGTTTCCATCATGTTTGATTCTTAATTAAATTTTAAATTGTATTAAGGTATTAAGTTTTACCAGTAGGGGCCACTGCCCTACACTGTCTTCAGTCTTGACTGAAAAGCCCTTAATTTGAAGATAGAGGTTATGTAAATAAAAGTGCTCCAGTATAGCAATTTTGTATAATGAATTTATTTAAAGTGAAGTATATAATTCTTTCAGTCTACCCAAGAACATCACCAAAGAACATCACCAAAGGTGCTATATTATATGAGGGCTCAATATGCAATGACTTTCTGAAAAAATGCCTCTAAGTTTTTCAAATAGAGAAAGGTAGAAAATTAAGATTTATTTAGTAGTGGTAATCATTGTAGAACATTTGCAGATGGGAGACTCTGTGTTCTTAATCAAATCTAGCCCAATACCACGTGTCCATTTGGAAACATCCCTGAGGTGCCCTACATTGTTGTTCTGTTCATTTCAGTGAGAATAATTCTGGCTACAGCATTTGAACTATGACTGGGTGTTCTTAGAACTGAGTAACTTCCTCAGACTGAATGCATTAAATTAGTTTCAATTTCCTGCCAAAATTTATAGACAGGTTGTAAATGAAAAAGCTGCCTCTGCTCTTCATTATCACATGTATTATAGTTTTTTAAATAAAAACATTATTTACTTGCACCTACTGTCAGATATTAAACTACAGAGGCATCCATCAACAGTTCTGTTGGCACTGTAAAGAAGAAAATCATGTAACAGCACACCTGGCTTTAGTGTTATGGAATAGAGTTAGTGTTGCAAGGTGACTTTGATATGTCAGAAAAGCTAATTATGTCCCATCAAAGGACTGAAGAAATTGCCTTTTTTAATGAAAAGTATTTTATAGAAGGTGACAATGATCTTAGGCAAAGCAGTAAAACTAGGTATATAATTATATAAATTCTTTAAATTCTTATTAGACTTAGCTAATTGACATGTTACTGTCTAATAATGTAGAAAAAAGAATTGGTTAAACATAAAAACCAGAATAATGCTTTCAGATTGTAGAGATCCAATCTAATCTAAAATGCAGTCTCTCTCCATTTTTCCAAGTGCAGTCTCTTTTTTTCTAACACTTTTTTTAATAGTCAGCCATGTTTTTATTTTATGTCAAAATAAGGGTATAGCAGATTTTTGTAAGAATAAAGTGTTAGTAAAATGAAAAGGCAATCAAGAAAATGGGAAAAATATTTGCCAACCATATATCTGATAAGGGCTTGATATCCAAAATATATAAGGAACTCATACAACTCAACAGCAATAAAACCAACTAACCAACCAAACGAATAACCCAATTAAAAATTGGCAAAGGACCTGAACAGACAATTTTCAGAGAAGGTGTACAGTTGGCTAAACAGGCACATGGGAAGCGGCTCAGCATCAGCTGTGAAAAATGGCTGTGATCAAAAAGAGAAGAGAGAAGCTCCGGCAGGGGTTAGCGAAAAGGGAACCTTGTACACTGGTCGAGGGAATCTCGCTTGGTCCAGCTATTGTGGAAAACGGTATTGGAGATTCCTCAAAGAATTAAAAATAGAACTACCCCATGATCTAGCATTTCCACTTCTGAGTGAGTATCCAAAGACGATGAAGAGAGAACTGTATTCTGTACTCCCGTGCTCTTTGCAGCACTATTGATAATAGCCAAGATACGGAGCTAGCCTCTGTGTCCGCTGATAGATGAACAGATAAACACAGGGTGTGTGTGTATGAATATGTGTGTGTATCTGTATTAACCACAATGGGATATTTTTTATCCATAAAAAATGAAAATCTTGCCATTTGTGACAATATGAACTAGGAGGACATTATGCTAAGTGAAATAGCCAAACAGAAAGACAAATATTACATGATCTCATATGTGGAATCTAAATGAACTGAACTCATAGAAGCAGGAATAAAATTGTGGTTACCAACTGCTGGCGGGTGAGGGAAATAAGGGGTATATTGGTCAAAGGATATAAAGTTCCAGTTGTAAGATGAAGAAGTTCTGGGGCTCTAATGTCCAGCATGGTGATTATAGTTAATAATTCTGTATTGTATACTGGAAATTTGCTATGAGGGTAGAACTTACAAATTTTTACTGCCGCTGCCTTTGAAAGGGTAACTGTATGAGGTGAGATAATGGATGGGCTAATTAGCTTGATGTGGTCATCTTTTCACAATGGACAGGTATATCAAATCATCACACCATGTACCTTAAAGATACATGAATTTTATTTGTCAATTATATCACAATACAGCTGGAATAAAAATATGCTATTAGTAAAATAAAAACACAATTTTCTTAGCTAAAGTAATAAATTGCCCAAGTATCTTTTCATCTTTGAGATATAGATACACACACACACACGTATGTGTTTGTGTGTATATATGAATGATACATGTATATTGTGTTTCCCACATATATTTAAACTCATATATGTTATTTAAGTTTTAGTTTTTCAAAGAGCCATATCAAGGGTGAATATCGAAGTGAGTCTTGCTGTTTTGTACATAAGGATTAAGAGCAGAAGTTTTTATTGTTCGCTCTGACAGAATGCATGTGATTATTAGTGATGTCTTTTTTAGGAAATTGTAAATTACAGGCAAACTGCACAGGAAGAAAGAAATGAAGCCTACGGTAGTTATTTAGGTTTACAAGATTGACAATGAGTCTTTTTTTTCTTTACAGAAGATTCAGTACTTAAAGCAGAAAGCTGTAATTGTTGGTTGCTTGAGATGCCCTTAGCTATTTGGGATGTGGAGAGATGTATGCTATAAATGTTTTACTCCTGTACTTGTCATCACTTCTGAATGTTCAATTATAGCTGCTTTGTAGGGAAGGTGCATGAAGAAATGATTTCTGGCTGCATTCTATAGCGATGAACATTCATTCAGTTTTTAAAAATTGCAGGTGGGAAAGAAAGGAACCCATTTTTGTTGCTGGACACTAACATGTCTCCTGAAGCTCCCTGTTTCTACATCTCGGCTAGTGTCCAAGCAGGGACTGTAATGGCACAACTGACAAAAGAGTAGTGTTTGAGTGCATGGAGTGGGAGAACTTCTCAGGACATGCCTAATTAAGCTACTTGGATTTATGATTTTGAAATCATGAAGTGAGATGAGATAGTAACTAAGCCAGACCACTCAGGATAAGTTGTTTATCCTCATCCTAACTCATTCTCTGTGGCACAGGCCTAATCTCCTCCCTCTTGGAATATTTTTGCCATGCCATGGTCAGTTCTAAGTTTGCTTAGATTCTGCGGCAGCGTGACACTAATGGAGGAAACCACTATAAAAGTGGATAATTTATAGGAATCTAGGCCTTTATGGGTTGTGAGAGCAGTGCAAGATTCTAAAATAATTCTTGATTGTTCACATTGGATGTTCTTTGTAAAGCTATTAAAGATGGTCTCTTATCAGCATTAAAAGATGAAGAAATTGAGTATTTGGTTGGAGGTGGCTTGTCTAGTATACTTTCATGTTTAATCAATTTTTGTATTTACCGCTCAGAACTTGATTCTGAAATTCTGTTTGCAGATCCTGGATATCACTGGGCTTATTTTTTGGCCAGTCCTGGGTTGACTGGCCCGCAAAAGCCAGGTGCCAGACTCTAGTCAGTTAGCTGTAAATGGACTCTAACTGATGAGTAGAATTTCAGTGCACAGGAAACGCAAGGTTCTTTTCACGTTGATTATTTTATTAAGTGTGAAATAGCTAAGCATATTGATCAGACATGATGTGAGTGTTCTACAGGATTTATTTCTTTGACGTACCTGGATTGTGTTTCTTAAAAGGAATAGATTGGATCCACAGCTTTCTTTTCCAGACTGCCAATTTCTTATATATGAAGATTGCTGAAAGATTCTTCTGTTTTCAAAAGGGCTGTCAAAGCCCAAGAAAAAGCTCCGTGTTCTCTGAGAAAACTTGGAAGAGTTGTTTGTTCTTTAACATCATTAGCATGTTGGAGTATCAGCTGTTCTCCATCTCTAGCTTTGGCTGGTTGCCTGCAAGCTCCATGTAGTCCATAGCAGTTGGGGGGACAGCAGAGTATGCGAAAGCCTTGTTAGCTCCCAGAATCGACCAGCTGATGTGGGGCTGCACACAAATGACTTTCTCATGGACAGGATATCTGGTCTAACTACTTAAAAAATTGCATAATCCTATAGGGAACTTTAACTAACTAATGCAATAATTATCTAGGAGTGGGGCCAACATCCTGCGATTATATTAGAACAGACGTGCTGCAGTGTTTCTGTTCATGTGCATCTCTTGGCATCTTGAATTAATATTTTATCATATTTCATTAACAAAAAAGAAATAAGCCTTGGAAGCAAGATCATAGGAATTACCTGTTGTGTAAGGTCAGGAAATTTCTATGAAACTTCTTTCATCTTGACGAAATAATTTTATGCCACTGAAAACAATTCATGTTTACAGGATAGTTAAGTAGAGGCAAGCATTTTCTTCTGTGCTTTAGAAAACCATGATTGTATTAGAAATTATCTTTAGCTACTTCATTTTTTGTTTTTATAATTTATTTCAGCTGTGTCTGCATAATCTACATTTTCAAAACTAAAATTAGTTTGAATATTTTGGGGATGGGGGGCTGAATACAGAGCAGATTAATCAGGCTCAGTATCTACAAGCTGGTAAACCTTAATTAACAGCTGACTCTTCAGCAGTGTGCTGTGTGCATAGCTTCAGTTACACATGGACAACTAACCTGGGCTTCGCGATTTTGCTTAATAAGTAACATTAGAAACAATAGGGAGTTTTATGCTTTTTTCCTTTCTTTTAGTCATGAATGACTCACCATTGTCCATGTGGGTTGTTGGGGAAATTTGTTGTTTTAGCTTGAATATCTCAATCTAAACCTAAGAAAAACTCTGGGATTTGGTAGATGATCCCCAGCAGTGGCATGCTAATGCTAACTGTGAATGAGTTTCTTTCAAAGGCAAATTCCTGGTAGCTTCCAGGGGCTTGGTTCCCGCAAGAAGAGTCCATGCATTTCCGTACTGGAGCCTTGTGTAAAGGTATTGGCAGAGGAGCAGTGAATTGTTTCCAGAGACAACATGTTTGTCTCAAGGAGTCAAGGGTAGTGCTGTCATGGGCAGGCTTCAGTGACTGTCCAGACGACAGTCTTCCACTCCCAGACCTAATGCACTATCCCTGAATCTTGAACATGTTGGGAGGGGCACAGCTAGATCCAGGTCCCAAGATTGGGTGTTACACTGTCATTGTCATTCTTTGAGGGTCCAGTAGATAGATAGCTGATGACCTTGAAATGAAGCATCATTGTGACACATTTTGGTATCAGGCAGCACAGACACCTGCTCAGATACACAGATGCTCTTCCTTTTTAGTGTAGCTGGAGAATAGAGCAAGGTCTCAGGGCACTGAAGCTTGAAGCTGTGAACTAACTTTCATGATTTCGGAATACAATGGCTAGGTTTAAGTTTCAAAACTTTACATATTCAAAACAATTTTGTAAATACACCATGTTTAAAAATCTCTACCATTCGTCCTTGTTCCTGGAAGTAGGACTTCAATGGGAAATCTTTGTTACCTGACAACACTTTAGTTCTGTTGAATGCACACATCATTAAATTTGGTGCTCAAGTTACTCTAAATATTTTTTCTAGATTTCATCTTCCTTGAGGACAATAATCAGGCAATAATTAAATAATATTTTTTCTAGATTGCATCTTCCAAGAAGACAATAATCAGATAATCCTTTTATAATCCTTCTAAAATTTAGCATAATAGTGGGTAATCTAGAAATGTCAATAGATAATTTTATCACTGGGTTGGTTGTTTTCTGGTAGATGACTGATTACAAAAAGCTTTGTCTGTAGATATCTGTTTTGTTTACTTTCCTTCTTCACAAAGGATTCCTTCATGTATTGACACTCAGACTCCTTGACAAAACATCTGCACTGAAGGCTACAGTTGATTCTTTAGGGTGCAAACTAAGGATCCATCTACAGGATCTTTTCAGTGTTACATCCTCGGTTTATTCAAAGTGTGGGTTGTGAGAATGGGCGTTAGCTCAAGTTGATACTTTGTCATGGCAGACTGGTTTGTGGACTGCATGGCATCATCTGGGCACTTACTAGAAATGCAAAATTGTGTCCCTACTGTTTGTCACTGACTTTGAAGACTTTTCAGGAAGTAAGAAGTTGTGAAATCTTGAAAGATTCAAAACTGCCATAGTAGAACCTCAAAGAGTTAAACTTCAGGACCATAAAATATCATTCAGGATGAGTTGGGGAGGTCTTTTGGAATTCAGGGGATTATTCCAAACATAATTCTTATATGCCTTTACTGGAAACAACAGACTAGACTTTTCTATGAACAGGCATGAGCTTCTGTTGCTCTTGTAAATATACCTTATAGTCCACATCTAGAAAGCATTCCCTCACTTTTTTCTGATCTGTTTGGAATATCATGTAAATTAAGAATTTATGTAATTGGTTTCCAAATGGTTGTTGTCCTTGGTAACTATTTATTATGTTGGCTTTGTGAAGTAGAGAGGCTTTGGAACCAAATGGAAACTGCGTTTAAATTCTGGATTTAGCACTTATTAGAACTGTGCAACCTCAAACAACTTACTTAATCTCTCTGAATCTCGGTCTCCTCACCTGTAAGCTGGGACTGGGAAGCCAGCTGTTGACAATCACTTTGCTTCACTTTGATGAAATACTTTACCAAGGAAGGGTTTGAGAAGGTCCCCGAAGCTCACATGTAGATGTATCGAAGTGGTGGAAATCATCACGGTCATTACCATCGCCTTCCCCCCCATCGTCATCCTCACCAGTGGTAACTACGTTAATGTTTTATTTTCCAAAATACTGTTTAGACCTAAATTGTTTTTCATTGTTTCACTTTTGATCACTGTTCAGATGCATGAACCACATTTTCTGTGTGGGAATAAATACAAGGTGGTAGTTCAGTCTTCCATATCTTCTGTGGCTAAAAGTTACGTAGGCATCTCAGCCTTGTGGAGTGGAAGAGAGAGGGGATCTCAGAGCCCCCCAGTCCTAGAGGACCATGGCAAATGAGGTTGTTGCTAATGGACAGGGGTTGACAGAGTGAAAAAATAATGAACAGATTATGTTGGCAAATTGGAAATGCAACTGTTGAAGTAAATGAAACAGGTCTAAGGATAAATTAAGGAATAGTTCTATAATTTGAATAGTTTGTAATGGAATTGTGGCTTTGTAACCAGGAGAGTGGGTATTTTTTAACCTTCTGTATTTTTTTCCCCAAAGAAATAATGAAACCATAAACAGAATAGAAAGTTTTCTACTGGTAAGAGCAAAACGTTCTTTATAAACTTAAGGCAATTGCATTTGTAAGTGCGTGTGTAAAGTTCTCTTCAGAGAGAACTAATACTTATTGAACATCATTTATCCTAGCCATGGTACATGTTTAGTTTCATCTTTATGAAAGACCTGTGAGATAAATGTTATTTGTATCTCAAAGTAAGAAAATAGTCTCAGAGTAATAAACTGAAACTTCATTCAAGATGGATGCTTGTTCCACTTGGAGATTAACTGTTAAAAGAATTTTGAGATTGGAGACAGAGTTCATTTCACCTGATTATTAATTGTGAAGAACATATGCTAACGTATTGCACGTGAGGTCAGACAATTTCACGATCTCACCCGAGAAAAAGTGCTGCACACCTCATTGCTGAGTATCACTACAGTCACCCTCAAAGTCCTCCCCTTGGAAGCTGGGCACCGATGCCAGTGCCTAATCCACCCTTCAAAGCAGTTCGGGAACGCTTTTTCTGGAATGACCATCAGAGCTGTCGTCATGGCCAAAATCTGACAATTAGGTACGTGAACTTGCCACCGTGTGCTTATGTGGGCAGCACTGTGCAAACAGCTGGGTAAGGTGTCGTTAATGAGCCTTGCCTGGGCATGTTGGTTACATCTTCATGAAGGGATATGGAAAGACAGTCTTACCCTTGAGTTTTTCAATGAACCAAAGTGAAAAAAAAATTAAGTTGTATGTTCTCAACCTGTTTTTATGAGTTCCTGTCATAAATCATGCCATTGCAACATAAGCATTTGACCCTCATTATGAGACATCAAGAGAGCTGTCACCATTGCGGTAGCACCAGTGTCTCCAGTAAAAATTGGAAGTGCCCTCAGATCTCACTTGGCACATTCCAGGGTGCTGCCTGCCACTGCTTTGGGTCTTGATTTTTTATGAATTTTTCTTCAGCCTGTGTATTTCTATCACACTTGACAGTTCTGATTAATGGTCCTTAGGCTGAATGGTCGTTTTTAACAAAGGGAAATACTTGATATTATTAAGCAGGACCTGCTTGAATTTGCTTAGGGATGCAGGATACAGAAATTAAAAATATTTGAGATGGGTATCTAGGCAACATATGAAATTACATAAATAAATATAATCAATAATATCTCCTCAATGCCAGGCAAGCCTCGTGACAACTACTTGGTTCATTTTGAACTGACTGGAACTCCTGAAGAATAAATGTTTCCTGTGGACTGAGAATGATCTAGAGATGGGGACACTTGGGGATTGTTGTCCTTTGAGGGATAGTCAGACAGTTGGTCTGTTTAGTGTCAGGGTGTCATGTATTGGCAGATTTTTTTAGATGGGGCTTTAGCCTAATGACTGTGACTGCCCAGCAGTCACTCCCGGTGTCTGGTAGGCAGCTGAGGCATTTTCAGAGGCCTGCGGGGTAGGTATCATTACCCTGAGCATTTATGCAGCAAGCTCATTGAGGCATGTCGGCATTATTTTTTAAAATCAGTTTTCAGTTTCATCTGTTCCAAAATAGGTAAACTGGGTCTTTTGGTCCCTTTGTTTTTTGTTCAGGGTAAGTTATCTGTTCAATTGAAAGAATTGTAATGGGATTATATTACTGTAATTCATTTATTAACAGAGCAATAAAATCCAATGGTTGTGTGTTTCCATGTGAGAACCCACAAATTACCAATTAAACACAATCTTCTGTTCTAAAACAATGTGATTATTTTTATTTAAGCCTATTTTGGAAGCTGAGTCACTTGCTGCCTGCATATATCTTTGTTTAAAAAGCATTAGTGGAATATTACTGACGCTGAAGCCATCACTTGTTTGTTTGTGATTTACAGGGGTAAATGGTAATAGCTTTTTATCCAGACAAAGCCTGACCACCTTTGGGATTGTCCCTTCTGCATGTTAGATAGATATAGCAAGGTTTACATTCAACACACTCAGGAAATCATACCACTTTAAAAATAAAATTAATTTATTTGAAAGTAGTGGTAAGCTGCTCTATAAATCAAAAGGAGACTAAACTGCTGTAGGTGAGGATGCCGTTTTCTTTGATTTAGCAATATTGATTGAGCACTAGTCTTTACTTGGCTCCATTTTATTCCCTTTGGGAGTTTCAGCAAATTTAAAATCACATCTGTGTCCTTAAACTGAAGACAGTATTACTGTAAACATAACATAAGCATACATGAAAAGCTAAACAGCAATACTGGGCCATACTACGAGAGGCAGAAGACAAGATAGCATGTGTTTCAATACCAGAGGTTGGCACAGGCTTTGCGCGTCCTGAGTTTATGACAAAGAGCTCACTATCGATTTGAGTGGCCTGAAAAGTCGCCAGAGGTGGTGGAATGTGAGCTGATCTTCAGGAATAGGTGGGAGCTTAAGGCCCAGCCTTGCAACTGAGAGGGATGGTAGGAGAAGGGCAGGGAGTAGCATGGCGTGATCACCAGAGAGTTGAGAAGCAGGAAAGCAATGAGGAGGCTGGGATCAAAAGGGCAGAAGCAAAATGTCAGACAGTAGTGAGCACTGGTTTTGCAAGGAAAAGAGAAGTTTAGAAGGGTTGAAAATCCATGCTTTTCTAGGCATCTGTGTAGAAGTATCCACCAAACTTTGGTGGATATGTAAAGAGATTCATCAGCAATGAGGCTGAGGGTAAGGAACTAGACTTGAAATCTTCCTAGCAGAGATAATTGAGTTGCTAGAGCAGGGGACTAAGATGTCTTTCCAGAAGAGAAGAGAAGAGAGCAGTCAGGTGGTTAACAAACTTGAGAAGAATATTATGTCTCACCTCTGGAGGGAAAAGAGGTTTTGAAGTCATTGTTAAAGGAGACACAAATGTATTTGAAGGTGTGGACGTGCCAAGATGATGAAGCCTGAGAATGTCCATTGGTCATGACAGTGGAAATGGTTGAGAATCCAGTAAAATTGTAAAACAAACAATTTAGTTGGCTTAGAGAAGAATAACTAGATGTTTTATGAAACATTAAGTCTGGTATATTCTATAAGTTAGATAATTTTAATTTTTTGAAATTAGTTGACATTCAATATTATATTAGTTTCAGGTGTAAAGCATAGTGATTGGACATTTATATAACTTGCGAAGTGACTTCCCCAATAAGTCTAGTACCCATGGAGCACCATACATAGTCATTACAATATTACTAACTACATTTTCTCTGCTGTATTTTAAATCCCTGTGACTGTTCTGTAACTGCCAATTTGTGCTCCCTTATTCCCTCACCCTTTTTACTCTGACCCCTAACCTCCTTCCCATCTGTCAACCATCAGTTTGTTCTCTGTATCTATGAGTCTTTTTCTTTTTTGTTTATTAATTTTCTTTAGATTCCACATGTAAATGAGATCATATGGTATTTGTCTTTCTCTTTCTGACTTATTTCACTCAGCATAATACTCTCTAGGTCCAGCCACAGTGTGGCAAACATAGATTTTATTCTTTTTATTTTTTTAATATTTTTTTGTTAAATTTATTGGGGTGACATTGATTGGCAAAAATTACATAGGTTCTAGGTGTACAATTCTATATTACATCGTCTATATGTTGTATTATGTGTTCATCACCCAGAGTAAGTTCTCTTTCTATCACCATATATTTGTGTCACTCTCCCCTTCATTCTTTTTATGGGTGAGTAATATTTCATTCTATATATGAGGTCTGACAATTAAGTTTGCAAACTTATCCTAAAAAAAGTGCCTTCAGACCTCATTGCTGAATATCACTACAATCACCTTTGAATTACTCCTTGGGAAGCTATACACCTGAGTCAGTGCCTAGTCCACATTTCAAAGCAATTTTCTAGAATGGCCATCAGAACTGTCATCGTGTTACCCTTGATGTCCTAAAATATCTTCCTTCAATATTTTCTTCATATTTGGGTAAATAAAGTCAGTGGGGGCCACATCAGGTGAGTAGGGAGGGTGTTCCAATACAGTTATTGGTGTACTGGCTAAAACTCCCTCACAGACAGTGCCCTGTGAGCCGGTGCATTGTCGTGATGCAGGAGCCATGAGTTGTTGGCGAAAAGTTCAGGTCGTTTTCTTCCCGTGAAGTCTTTTCAGCACTTCCAAATAGCAAACTTGGTTTATTGTTTGTCCATTGGGTACAAATTCATAATGAGCAGTCCCTGTCATATCAGAAAAAGATTAACAACATTGTTTTGACTGCTGAGTTGGACTGACAGAAGTTTTTGGTTGTGGAGAATTAGCTGACTTCCATTGTGCACTTAGATGCTTTGTTTCAGGGTTTATTGGCACTCATATTTCATCACCAGTGATAACACAGCCCAAAACATCCTCTTGCCTCTACAGAAGGATGGGCAAACTTTGACTCTCTTTTGTTTTTGTTCATTGGTGAGCTCCTTCAGAACCATTTTTGCACACACCTTTCTCATGCCAAGATTTTCAGTTAAAGATTTTCCTAATGGTTTCTCTATCAGTGTTTACTTTGTCTGCTATGCTTTTCACTGTCAGCTGATGATTTTGACACCTAATTTGATGAATTTTTGCAATGCTTTGTCAGTTCTGCTCGTTACTGGCCACCCTGACCAGGGTGTTTATTGCTTTAATTCAAGCTCCAACATTCTTGTGACGGCACACAATAACATGCAACAACTATTACCGTCACTTAGCAAACACTGCCACATGTTGACAAAAGCACAGCTGTGAGACACACATATACCAAGGTTATGAAACCTTATTGAGTTGTCTGTACGGTGCTGCCAATGTAAGCACATGGTGGCAAGTTTGTGAACTTAATTGTCAGACCTCATATATGCACCACTTCCTTATCCAGTCATATGTTGATGGGCACTTAGGTTGGTTCCATATTCTGGCTATTGTAAATAGTGCTGCAGTGAACACAGGAGTGCAGATACCTTTTTGAATTTGTTTTGGAGTTTTTCAGATAAATACCCACAGGTGGTATTTGCTGGGTCATAAAGTAGTTCTATTTTTAATTTTTTGATTAATCTCCATTCTGTTTTCCATAGTGGCTGCACCAATTTGTGATTATACCCACGGTGCACGAGGTTTCTCTTTTCTCCACATCCTCACCAACACTTGTGGTTTGTTGATTTACTGATGATAACTATTGTGACAGGTGTGAGGTGGTATTTCATTGTATTTCTCTCATAATTAGTGATGTTGATTATCTTTTTATATGTGTATTGGCCATATGTATGTCTTCTTTGGAGAAATGTGTTCAGGTCCTCTGCCCATTTTTCAGTTAGATTTTTTTTTTTAATGATATTAAGTTGTATGTGTTCTTTATAAATATTAGATATTAACCATTCAAATTCAGTAGGCTGACTTTTCATCTTGTTGATGGTTTCCTTTGGTATACAAAATCTTAAATTTGATGTAGTCCCACTTGTTTATTTTTTCTTTTGTTTCACTTTTTGGAGAAGATATATCTAAAAAGAATATTACTAAGCAGTGTCTGACAGTTTACTGCCTATATTTTCTTCTAAGAGATTTATGGTTTCAGGTCTTACATTTTAGTCTTTAATCCATTTTAAGTTTATTCTTGTATATGGTGTAAGCAGGTCATCTAGTTTCATAGTTTTACATGTATCTGTCCAATTTTCCTGGCACCATTTATTGGATTTACTATCTTTACCACATTGTATATTCTTGCCTTCCTTGTCATAAAGTAAATGACCATATAGGTGTAGATTTATTTCTTGAGTCTCTATTCTCTTTCATTGATCTGTGTCTCTTTTTATGCCAGTACCATGCTGTTTTGATTACTATGGCCTTGGAGTATAGTTTGGTATCAGGTAGCCTGATACCTCTAACTTTGTTCTTCTTTCTCAAGATTGCCATGGCTATTCAGGGTCTTTTATGATTTTATATATATTTTAAGACTATTTGTTCTAGTTCTTTGAAAAATATCATTTGTGTTTTGATAGACATTGTATTGAATTTGTAGATTGCTTTTGGTAGTATAGACATTTTAATGCTGTTGTTTGTATTCATGAGCAAGGTATGTGCTTCCATTTATTTGTAGATGATATTTATAATAGGCTGATTATCTCCCAGATAAGCAAAGGCAGACTAGAGTATTACATGTAGAAGAAAGGCAAGGATAAGTAAATGTAATATCCCTGAACTCTCAGAGGTCAGTGCTTCATGAATCTGATGAAATTTCAGTGTTTCAGCATTAGGAAAATTTTTCCTCCCAGCTATTCTAGGTTTGTTTTCCAGACCCTTTTAGTTCTGCAAAGTTGTTCCAGTCCACAGGTGAGTACTCCAAATCTGTTGCTTCACATCTTTTACACATAATATGCTTAACTCCTTCTAAAGATTTTTTCTGTTCTTTCCATATTATTTCAGATCTTCTTGCATTCTTAAGAATTAAAGACAGAAAAGGGTTTTATAGTGAATGCCTTTTGGTGAATCAGGCAGTTCTCTGTCTTTCTACCATATATAAATGGGACACTGATATTTGCCACTTTCTACAGTGGTCCATATTAATTACATAATTTGCAGGGCCCAGTGCAAAATGAAAATGCAAGTGCATTATTCAGAACTTACAAAGACACTAAGAAAAGCAGGACAGCAACCACAGAACATTAAATCAAGCAGAGCATGTGACTGACTGCGTAGGTTACACACCCAAGAAGCCACCCCTCTTTTGGAAACTGTTCAAGGCCAAGAAGATGGCAGTAACCATTCTGCCATCTTAAGAAAAAGCATGATGCAAAGTAGTATTATGAATATTTGAATTAAAAAAGTAAATATTGTTGACTAAAGTTCACTCATGTTATCAAATGGTTTTCACAAGCCAGCAGATTGGCCAGGCATGCCTCTGATATTCATAGTGTCAAAATAGTTCCTCTTGTTTTTTTTCTCATTTAGTCCACCATTGGCCCCACAAAATAGGCAAGGAAGGTGAAGAGAAAATTGAAGACATTACGACTGTTTCAGGGTAGCACAACTGAAAGTCTCTTTCCATGAAACTAAGGAACTGCTTTTTTAGTGGCCTAGCTGCTTCTAAATGGGTAGCATTCTAATCAGTTACCCAAAATTGCTGATTCTAAAACCACCTGAATGTGATCCTTTTTTCTTCTTATAGAAAGAAGTGTTTTTTTCAGAAGTTTACTTTTACTTTTGGTATGTATTCTCTGGGGCTACCAGTTTTATTGCAGCTCAGTGCAGGATTTACTGCGTTTGCTTTGCCTTTTCCACGTGTGCAGGGAAGCACTCACCGCACCTTCAATCCATATGGCTCCCAGCTGGCCGTCTAGATGCCACAGTGGTGGCTCAGCAGTCCAAGTATGTGCAGGAAGGTGTGCTTTAGTTCAGCACTGCATACATAGTACCATTTCACAAATCTTTATTGAATAAATAAATGAAGAAACTTTGATTTTTTTCAATGTCTTTTTAGCAAAAGATGACAGAGCATAGAATAGTCTGATGGTACAGGGAACTCTTCTGCTGGCTAATAGAAGAAATTAATTTGCAGTTACTAACCAAGGAGTTATATTTGCCTCCCCATCTAACAGTAAGGATAGAGAGAAGTTACATAAGCTTTTGGCCAAAATGTGTGTACATTAGATATATATTAAATTCTCTGGGTAATTATTTAAAGGATCACTATGTTAATGGATTTTCCATGTTTTGGGTATGATCATTGATTTTTCTCCCCCTCATTTTCTTTGTTTGAGGATTTTGCTGTAACTGAAATTAGTTGAAAAGAAGCCAGGAGACATTCTCAACTGAGAGTGTCACAAAGTGACAACTGAGATAGATATACACATGGCCTAGGGCTTGCTAGCTCCTGTGAGCAGGGATGTCCCTACTTGCTCCACCTGCCGTCCACCCTCCCTTGTTCATTTTTATCACGATAGCACGGTTTGCTGCAACTACTACAGCTTTTCTCTGTCTAGAGGATTAAAATGTTTGATGCGGGTGTTGTTTTGGATCTAAAACAACTGTGACATTGATCCTTTTCAACGGCCAGAGATATTATCTCCTGCCATCATGCACCGCCTCCGCTAGGATATGCTAGGACGCTGTATCTAATTACCTGTGCAGCTAATTACCTCTGCCATGTTAAGCAGCCCCAGGAATCTCATTTTCCTTTCAAGTCCATTTTATGGCATCGAACTGTATTATAGTCCCCTTTTAACGGCTGCTGACAAAATTACAGCAGCACTACCCAGGATTTGATGAGGGATCGGCCTGGTCGTGGCACAGCTGTCCCTTGTAGGTTTTCCGCTGGTTCCTTTGCTTTCTTAACAGTGTCTTATGTGTTAAAATACCTATGTGTCTGAATCATCTCTCCGTAGCTCCATTTGTTTGATTAGCATCCCAATACCGTGACAAGACACTATATCAGTAGTAATCGATCTGATTAGCATGGAGATCATATGAACACAGATTGTATTGATGTTTAATAGCACAGGCATCCAGGTGCTATAAACACTATAGATGTTTTTGTATGCTGCATGCAAGGTCTCTGTAATGAAGACAACACCACAGCAGGTTTGCGAGCTCGATGATTTATTTTCTGCCAAGTGCCACAGTGGGTCTCGCATAGTGTATGGCACTCCTGTGCTGGATCCACACAATGTTTTAATCAGTGTTCAGAGTAACGCAAATATTTTCACTGGATAGATTCTAATCTTGCTTTATTAAGAGATACTTGCTATGCTGCAGCTAAAAGCATACTGCAGTCCAGTGGAAAACCAGCTTCGTTCTTCCTGGAACTATATCCTCAGGTTGCTTTATTATTGTCATGCATTCTGTTTTTCCAAAAGACCTGCCAGAATTTTGTGCAACACAACCTCTTTCCATTCACACCTTCATCAAGCTGTAAATTTAGCTATCATATCTGTTTTCACTTTGATTATTATTATTTTTCTTTTGGTAACGATCACTTATTGATCTGGATTCTGCAGTGAACAAAATCACTGGGCCACCGTGTGGGAGCTGGCCCTTGGCAGCAGGTGATGAAAGGAAGGCATTCATTGCCAACGAGCATTTTGTGTAAGTTGATGAACCTTTTGCGGGAATGTAGTAGAGAGAAAACGTTCCTAGGAAAAGATCTTGCTTTGACATCCGGCATTAATCCTGGTAGCTACGTAATTTTCTATAACCTCTTTCTGTAAACTAATAGAAGTGGAGGCCTGGAAGATTGCTTTTTGTTTTGTTTGTTTGTGAGAAGAAAATATTTGGAGTTTAAAGATTGTCTCATTTGACAGGTTCTGTGGAGGTCTAGTGGCTAGGTTTCGGCACTCTCACTGCCATGCCTGGGTTCGATACCTGCTCAGGGGACCAACCAAAGGAAAGAAAAAGATTGCCTCATTTTATGTTTATATCATTTTGTGGACTTCTAAATTTTCTATTAAGATCATAATATATAGCAATAGAAAAATAGAAGGTATGTGTAGAATTCCTTAACATGTTTCTAAGAGTTCTGTCAACCTTGTGTGTGCATATACATATGCATATATATAATATGCATACATACATATCCAGTTGATACATACTTGCACATTTACAGATATTTCTGCATACATACATGTGCATTTGTGTATACAGTATTTATTTATAGTTATCCTGGCATGTGTGGGTCTTTTTGTCTCTCCTCCTGTCTCCCATGTCCTCCACCTCTCTCTTCAGCATAGACACCTAGGCCAGAGCCAAAGGCAATTGCTTATTTCTAAAATTGACTATTCTCATTTATTCTTCTGGGCTCCTAAATATGTTATTTTATTTTTCTTGAAATGTTCTCCCTGACTCCTGTCACCACCGTACCTGAAGAGCTACCATTTGCCAGCCAATACTCAGCCCTAAATTTCCCCCTTTGGAAGTTTTTCTGGACTTGCCCATTCTCCAGCATTCAGTAATTAATAAACCTTCCTCTGAACCAGCCTAGAACCTTGTCCATGGCTTCTGTTACAGCACTCCCGACCCTTTATTCATATGTCCATGCCTACCTATCTTGGAATGAGGAGTCCTTGAAGGCGGTAGTTAATATATACATATCTGTGTATATGGCATTGAGTGAAATTCTTAGCATTTATTTTTTATTTAACTCATATCTATTGAGTACCTTTTGAAACTTACATTCTGGTGAGAGAGAGAGATAGTTAAAACATAATATATAACAGATGGTATTAAGTAGATAGGGCACTCCAAAGGGGCCATGGTAGGATGGAAAATACTATTATGGATTGAAAAGGAAGATATGGTCAAGGTGGCAAGAACAATGCATGCAAAGACCCCAAGCCTGGACAATGCTTGGACTCCTGCAGCAGTAGCAGTGGAACATCTATGGCTGGAGTTGAGTGTGAAGAGGGAGGGTGGTACCTGATGAGGTCAGATGAGTGTGGTGGGAGGTAGGGAGATCTTTCAGAGCATTGTAACCACGGGAAGGACTTTGGCCTTTTTTTTTGAATATGTTGGAGACTCATTAGCTTAGATGAGAAGATTTTGAGCAGTGACATGAAATCATCTGGTATGTCATGGCAGTTACAGGATCACTCTGGTGGCTGTACTGAGAATCAATGATGTGGGGAGACTAGCTAGGAGGTAAGAATTGAGGTGGGAGATGTTACTGGTTTGGACCAGGATGACCTCAGTGGAGGTGGAGAGACATGATCCGATTCTGAGTGTACTTTGAAGAAAACCTGCATAGGACTTAATGATGGGTTAGATGTGGGGAAATGAGAAGAAACAAAGGCAATTCTAAGAGTTTGTCTGTGTAACTACAAGAAAGGACTCTCCAGTTATTGAGATGAGGAAGATGGTTCATGGGATCTAGGTTGGATGAAGGAAGACTCAGTAAGGCCTTATGGTATGTGTTTAGAGATAATTATACATCTAGGCCAAGAGATCATGGGACAGAGAGTTAAAGAAGACTGGAGTTTATAGAAAAGGTCCATATAGAGAAATAAATGTGAGTATTTCAGCATAGAAAGGGTTTTTAAATCCTGAGCCTGGATAACCCCAATGAGTGTAGGCAGGTCTGTGACAAAGCCCAAGGAAGTTCCCATTGAAGTATCAGAAAAAGGTTGGGAAAGTGGAGGACCTGGCACTGGAGGAAAATCAGAAGACAACATGGATCCTGGCAGCTGAGTGTCAACAGTATTTTAAGAAGGAGAAAATAATCAACTGTGTAAGAGGAGGGCTGATACTTTTCCACTCAGTGCTCATAGGTCACCGTTAGGAGAGCTGTTTCAGGGAAATGGTGAGGACAGAAGTGGATGCAGTTAGTAGAGCCAGGTTTTACAAGGGGTTATGCTATAAAGCAAGTAGAGAAATGGGCACATACCTGGAGGGAATTCGAGGGTCAAAGGAGGGATTTTTATAAGATGGCACTAAGTAGCTAATTAAATATATTTGTATGGTGGATTAATAAGACATACTTAAAGATTCCAAAGCTCTGCTGTTTCAAAGAAATGGCATCTGAACCACATGTGGAGTTTTATATTTTCTAGTAACCCCTTTAAAATGCAAAAAGAAATAGGCCAAATTAATTTTAAACATCTTTTATTTATCTCAATAGGTACAAATATTATTATTTTAAGATATAAGCAATATAAAATTATTGATATACTTTATGCTATGTTTTTATACTAAGTTTTCAAAATACAGGTGTGTTTTACATGTATAGCACTTCTCAACTCGGACTGACCATATTATACGTGCTCAGCAGCCACGTGGGGCGAGTTGCCACCATATTGGACAGCACAGTTTTTGAGACAGTCCCTTACAAATGAGAATGACTTGTTGTGAAAAGTCATGCAGGATAGTTTTTATTAAATCCTATTATTTATGGAAAGCAGATTATTTATTCCAATTGATGAAAATGAATAGGAAATAAAGATGCAGTAGTGAATATGTTGTATTTATACTACATAAATAAAAATGTATTTTAAATAGAAAATATGACTGTGTCCCTTTCAAAGACACTAAGACTCTACCTTAAACTTTTTGTTTTAGTTAAAAAGTTGGTTGCCATTTCAACCATGTGATTGCAGTAAAATTTGAAATGGGTTTAATGTTATAACATTTATAAAGTTTTGGGTGATTTGAAGGGCATTGAAGAGTTTTTTGATGAATTATACATGTTAGTACTCAGAGATTAATGGTGTCCTTTGCAAAGTAAGTGTGTATTCTACTTGAATCTGTTGAAATTGTAGTAATGGGATCACATTTTTGTAAGGCTGTATTATGTTATGCAGACATTTTCCTTAAACAAGAGGTGAAGAAAAACAGAGAAGTGACTCCAAACCTGGTTTGGAATAAGGTGAAACTCATTTTTTAGGGATAATAGAAAAATATGGTTAGATTCATGTTATAGCCAAAAGCACTTTAATTAATTAATCTTTTCTTTTTTACTCATTAAAAGAAGAAAACAAACGAAATGCTCCTTAGGATACACAATTCTGTGATTCTCAGAAATGGAGGTGGATACAGTAAATTGCAAGTGTATAGTAAGTTATAATTGCTGGATCCAAATAGTTTATGTTGAATAATGAAAATAAGAAATAAAGAAATAAACATTGTAAAACACTGATTGGAGGCAACCCCTGGGTTGCATTATTGGTATTTCAGAGATAGACATTTAAAGTGAATTTCATGAAAATTAATTCCTCAGATTTATTTTTTCAGGTTTTAATAATATTAAGTAGACTAGATAGATAAGATATTGGAAATAGTATCTTTCAAATAGCAATTAAAGACAGAATGCCTTTGCTTCACAAAAGGAAAGATTATCAAAAAAAAATAAACTTTATTTGGAGAAACAAAATAAATTAATTATAAAGGTGTATGGACTTTATCTCTTTATAGTAGAGACAGATGGACTTAAAATGTTTGGACTAAATTAATGTATTTTTTGAAAAGTAGAGGATTAAGGAGAAAGCTTTTTTTTTTCTTTTTTTAAATACGAGGGCTGTCCGGAAGGTACCCAGCCATGTAATATGAGAGACAGAGGCATTTATGGCTGGGGATTTTCCACACGGCCTTCTTACACCTGAAGTGTACGGAGAGCGATGTAACGGGAGCGACGTGCAAATATGCGTTTCTGCGGGATAACGATGCTCTACCCAAGCCCAAGGTGCTCACTTGGACTCCACCACGTATTTAAGTGTTAGTCATGGGTGAAATTGTTTAAGTTTACATGTATTTATTCTATAAACATTCATTCTGTCTTGTGTCTTTTCCATTAAAAATTAAGAAAATATATTATTCTTGAATAAACTTCTTTACTAAATATTTACTGTTTTACTCAAGTAAACTTAGTAAATTTCAGAAGAGGCTTGCCGGTATTAACTTTGAGTCATTGTGTTTTATCTCCAGGATATTTTATTTTATTTAATCAGATTCTGTGTAGAGATAATCTGTTATCTCTATGTCTTTTTAAACTGAAACTTCTGACAGCTTTTGGACCGTAGGAACTGAAAGAATCCATGAGCATGGGAGCAAGCAATAGGAAAGGAGTTAGAAATCCTTAAGTTAAAGGGAATGCTTCTGCTTAAGCTATATAGGGGGTTCAACTAAAAAGAGTGCCACCTATCTCTTTTATTTTTGGTAAACAGTATCTGAACATGTAGACAGGATACAAAAAACGAACAATTCTATTGATTTACCTAAATAACATATAGTCGTCGTAAATAAAATTTGAGCATAAATAATTTCCTTATGACTTTTCTTCAACTATGAACATTTTGGTTTTGAACTACACAGGCTCTCTACTGAGATAATGCTTGAACCAAACTTTTTCTTTGTGTGACCTTTGTGTTCTATATGTTTGTTTATTCTGTGAAATGAGATTCTGTGAATGTTAGCTGCTATTATTATCTGTGGCTCGACGTTGGGGTAATTGGTAAATGAGAGAGCGAGAGGTTAGGTTTTGAAAAGGCGGGTGGATTAGATGTCAGCAAAGTTAATGCAATAGTGAAAGTAAATGAAGGTAAATAAAAGTTCGCCTTGGCCTCTGTGTTGTGTCCCATCTCTGTCTCTGGTTATTAACTAAGGGTGGTATGCAACCTATTGATGAGGTTGAGCACAAGAGTTCTGGAGTTAGGTTACCTTGGCGTACCTCTCAGTGATGACAACTTGGACACTTTTATCCAGCATCTAAAATGTAGTTATCATATATATGAAATGGACATAACTTTTAAAACTTACCATACAATAGAGATTTGAAAGAACTAATTGAAATCATATGTATACATGTCACTTTATACAGTTTCTGGCACAGTATAAGAGCTTAATAAATGTGAGCAATTAGAATCATCATTAATATTGTTTTAAATAGTACAGGTAAAAACAACAAAGAGAGTCGAATTACAGTGCAATTTAGGAGGTAGTTATGCAGGCATATATAAAATTCTACAATGTTATTAATTAGAAAGGGAGTCAAGAAATAATTTATTCAGCTAGGTCTAGTACATTAAATAAAGGTTATCTAAAGCTTTAACTATTGTTAACATCCTTGTTACTCTGAGTCTCTAAAACTTAGGCTTAGCCTAATTGTTTGGAGGTCATGAAATAAGAAATGCTATAAACTTTTGTCTAAAAGCAAAAATTGCTGCCTGATATGCATATGATCTACGACACATCAGAATGAGTGTATTAGTAGTTAATGGTGTCTTTGGGAAGGGTGAGGTTGAAAAGATTTGAACAAGTGAAGAACGACGAAAGGAAATAATACACATTACTCAGTATTAACATGTGTTCAGTGTTGCAGTGTCATACACATTATTTTTTAGTGGTTTTTCTTTATTTTAATGGATATTTTCAAGAAGCAAATTTAAGGTTTGTACTAGTTTACTAAAACTTTTAGTTCTCCAAGCATTGTTTTTGCTATAAGTGTTTAGACATATCAGGAGAATCTATGGGTGTAGGAAGGTCATCCTCTATTTGTATCTTTCTTTATTAGAAGTTTCTCATCTAGAGTTTAATAACATTCCCTCAAAATTTCGGCATGCAAAGGGTTAATAAATTGTTGCATAAATAAACTTGATGTATTTTGGTCTTGAGGCTATGATAAACATAAAACTATTAGACCTTTAGGTACCATAGGAGAGATGGACAGATAACCAAAAGAGAGAATGGGTAATAGGCCGTATCCTACAACTCTGATCTGTTTTTATAATTAAACAGTTTTTCTGAGATAATTACAGATTCACATATGGTTATAAAGAATAATGCAGAAAGACCCTACATACACTTTATTGAATTTTCTCTGATGGTGATATCTTGCAAAGCTATAATACAGTATCACAACAAGCATATTGACTTTGATATAATCAGGATACAGAACAGTTCCATCACCGTAAGAATGTGTTTTTAAAACTCTGATTTTTGAAGACTGCATCACCTAAAAGGCATCAACCTAGAAAACAAAAGACGATTTCTAATATCCCTTTAAAGTAATAAAAAAAAACCCTAATATATCTAATAGACCTTGATTAAGTCAACAAACAAAAGGATTCTGTCAATAATAAAACGACCTAAGGAAAAACTTATCTAAAAACCATTGATCAGTAGAGCATGATAAAGCATTCTGGAAATGGATAGTTAATGATGGATACCCAACATTGTGAATGTACTTAAGGCTACAAAATTGTATACTTGTAAATGGTTAAAATGGTAAATTTTATGTTATAGATATATTACCATAATAAAAACCGCTAAGCAAGAAGCAAACAAGAAAGACATTGACCAGTTCTTGTCTTTAAACAAATTCAGAAGCTATGTTTTAGAGAATAACTTTCTTTTTCTAAAACGTCAGTTTATTTTTTAGAGAGGGTTATTTTCTTTAAGGAGCTATTGGAAATTTAAGGCACACTTTAAGTGGGTCTATACATTGATTGATCAATATGCCCTTTACCCATGATCTTAGGTTTAAATTCTAGGCCTGAGGTTTAAATATGAATTTCTAAGAATCTAGAGATATTTTCTGAGTAGCTAGTTGTTTTTGAACTGTATAAATAATGCTTTGCTATTTGTTCCTATAGTTATCTCCTAAATATCTTCCTAAATGAAAAATTCTGCCTTTTTAGGAACTTTCTACATTTAATTCATCTCTTTTTACTGTATTTGGACAAAATGGAGTTATTTATTTACCCAGCAGAGGGTCTTGGATATGATGTGTTCCATTGTAGGCCACTGTCACTTGAATGCCAATCACTGTTTAGAAAATCCTAGAAATGATAAATGGTAATGACACAAAGAACGTTACTTGTCATCCTTTGGCTAGAGCAAGGGTTTGAAATAGTGAACTCAAGGAGAATAAAGCTGAATGAACCATGGCATATGGTTGAGGTTCTTGAATGAGAGAGTCATCTGTATATATTTATAATTGTCTTAGTCTGTTCAGGATGCTGTAACAAAAATATCGTAAACTGATGGCTTATAAACAACAGAAATTTATTAGTCACAGTTTAGGAAGCTAGGAAGTCCAAGATCAAGGTGCTGGCAGATTCTGTGTCTGGTGAGAGAGCCTACTTCCTGGTTCATAGGCATGTATGTGTCTGTCTGTTGTAACTTCACATGAAAGAATGAGGGAGCTCTTTGGGGCCTCTTTTATAAGGGTTCCTGTCCTATTCATGAGAGCACCACTCTTGTGGTAGCACCCCTCAAAGGCTTCTTCTCCAGATGCCATCACACTGGGCATGAGGATTTAACATAAGAATTTTGGAGGGACACAAACATGCAGTCTATAGTGATTGTATAAATAAGAAAAGTCGTTTTTCTTTAGGTTTTTTTTGCTACATCTAGTTTTAAGTGAGTACCTATATCTAAAAAGGAGAAGACGCTGTGTTTCTCTTAGCTTACCTTATAGAGCTGAAAAACACTTGGATAATGAGAGATGAAAGAGAAGTTTAAGTTGGAAACCAATTAGCAACAGCTTGAATAAAATATGCCTTTCTTATTACCCGTGTGATGGAAGTATAAATATCGCTTTCCTATTTATGATAAGGCTAATGGCTAGCATTTGTTACTTACGCAACAAGCTTCTAGACATATTCTATAATGTTTATGAATTTTTACCCCCCTGTGGGTGCTTGCATTGTTTTATGTAGACATAAATTATCTAAAACCATTATACTGTAGTAAAACCTATCCATGTCTTTGAAACCTAAAATTTTGTTTATACTGATAATTTCTTGATACTGTGAATTCTGCAGACCATGGATACTGTAAGTTTTACAGGAGAAGCCCTCCTAATTGTTTCACAAATTTTCTCTTCTTAAATTTCCTAAGATATTTTGTTTCCTTGTTATTGATCTGAAATAAAATGAAGAATAAATATAATTCTGATTATCTTCATCTCTTCCTCTCTACCTTTTCATTAAAAAAGGCAATCATTGCAATGGCCTTTTATATGTAAATCCTATTTTGCCTCTAACCATTATTAAGCTTTATGGAAGCTGAAACTTTAAAAACCTGTGGCAAATAGAAAAGATTTACAGAGCTCTATTTGCAGCCTCCACAGAATCTCTTTAAATTAGGTGACCAACCTCGACTCAGTGATGAGATTATTCATTATGCTGTCAATGTATACTTATCAGTCTATTTGTAATTTCTCTGTGATAAAGTATCCCAGTTGCTACTGAATGCTACTTGAAAGAACATTATTGATCTATACCACACAGAAGAGGTTTGAAATCTTCCCATCAGATGATATTGCACCCTTACAATAAAAGAGGCTCTTTTTTTTTTTTTTTTTGCAAACAATTGGTTTATAGTTCTTAAGGTTCAATTTAGTACTACCCTTTGTTAAACCTTAACAAAAGAAAGCAGTAATTTTTAAAAACTGTTTCTGCATTCTTTATTGTCTAGGATGGTTTTACTAGCTAAAATAATTTCACTTGACCATAGCCCAGCCAATTGATATTAAAATACCTATAATCATTTTTAAACATGTTAATTCAAATACTGACCCTTATAGCCATTATTAACTGTTATGATGGAGGCCTGGCCATAGACCTTAATTTGGCTATTTGCTTATTTATTTTGCTTAATTTGTTAATAATACATCTCAGGTATCCACTGCTATCCTAGAGGTTATTTTAATTTATAGCCTCTTCCGAGGAACTTTATCAAGTGCCTTAGGACATTATGTATAATTCAAATACTGTAGATAACCATTACTTCTATTTTATTTACATTAATTTTAATTATGTCTTAGTTGAGAGGCAGATTTTCTATCATTAGGGTTAATTATATCATCTATATCAATTATAGTTATAGCAAGTTGTTTAATTTCTACTCATTTTTCAGAAATCTCAAAATGTCCCCAAAAGGGTTTTACAAAAAAAAAAAAAATAAGATTGGGATGTTAACTGGGATGTTATCTTTTTTTGCCTTTGATATAGTGTCTGTTTTTATTTTTATCTATATTTTACTTCTGAAGAGTTCAGCATTGATTTTGGGTCCACACATTTGATAGTGTTAATAATCTTTTAAGAGTTTAAAAATTCATTATATATATAGTGTGAGTATATCACTGTTACACTGAATTAGGCAGTCTGCTAGGTTCATTAAAATTAAGGACTTGGAAAGACAGCCTAGTAAGGTGTAAAGGGCATGGGCTTTAGTGTAAAGTAAACGGGGGATGAATCCTAGCATCAAATGGTGTTGGAGAATGGATTCACTTGGTGGCCCTCGGGGCCTGGCATGATGGGAGAGAAAGGGAAAGAGAAGAGGGGTGCCATGGAGTAGGGTTTCTGATCCTTCTCTTTGGTCTCCACTCATTTTTTTAAAATCTGTTTCAAAAAATTGTGATTCAGAAAGAAAAAAAATGTCTTCACCATTTTCAAGTAAGATATTCAAGTACCCGCCGCATATAAATAATGCTCTAGAGGTCACTCAAACTGTTATTAAAACTTTGTACAGGGGACATTAATACTTAAAAGGGGGGAGCTGTTTTCCCTCTGGAATGAAACCTCTGAGGGGCAAGGAGTGTCAAATCTATGCTATAGGTGAGGGGCTTGAGCATGTGGTGGGCACACCGGGAAAATGCCAGTAGGTGTAGTGAATAGAAGTAGAGTGGAGGTGTTAAAATTAGATTTTATTAGGCAGCTGCTCCCCACTTAGAGTGTTTAAGATGAATGAACTAAGCATACAATTTAAATGGGTTCCTAGGGAAAAATGGGACCCTTGAGGACCAGTGGCAGCCAGGCAGCAATTTTTAACACTTTAGAACAGTCCTGTAATGAAACGCTGCTACGTCAGTGGGAGCAGAAACAAAGCAGAATAACGTGTGAAAGATGAAGACTCGTCAGGGGTTAATCTAAGAAAATGAAATTCACACGTCTTTCTGAATGAGGTAGAAGACAAAGGAAAAAGGGGGTTAGACGCTAGCAGCAGTTGTGGCCATTACTCTGTTTTTGGTTAAAGCGATCTGGCTGACTGTTGGTATTTTGGAAGAGTTTCTGATTGCAGGCTGTGATTCCTACAGTACCACCTTTCCTTCTGCACCTGGACTGGGTAACTGCTGACATCCTTTTTCTGTGACTAAACTTACAGGGGACGATATATTATTTTGAAGTCACAGTAACCATGTGGTCAAAGAGGTAAAATGAATGGTCCCTGTCTTCTCTTTGTATGACTCAGAAGAATCCCTGTCTGAATGCAATGCAGACCCAAACTTTTTGTACTTTGGTACCCCATAATAACTCTGTCATGTCACAGAGAAGTGAAAATTATAGTTAGAATGCCAAAGGCTTTTTGTCCTTTCATTGATGTGTGTGCACGTCTACATGCACGTGCGTGCGTGCATGTGTGTAAGTGAATGACTATCAGGCAGAGAGAATTCTTCTATTCCAGTTGTGTACATGGACAGTAGACTTTATTGTTAACTAGAGAACACATGGTGTTTGGACTGTTATTGTTAATTATTTCTTTGGTTAGTGCGGCATTCAGACTGTAATTTCAGTGCCTTATGTTGGTAATTTAGCAACTATTGTTTTGTTTAATAACTGCAGCTTGAAAGATACATTAGCTGTCTAACTAATATTAGCAAAAGGAGTGAGTCCAAAATTTGTTGTCATTTTCAGCCTGACTTCCAGCCATGGGGGAGGCTTGCTTTGCAATGTGGTCACCATGGTGTGTTTTTTTTCAGGGCTTGCTTCTGTTAAACATTTCACATGGGGTTATTTAATCTGCATGGTTTCCTAAACCATTTGAATTGTGGTGACCAGAGTGATATCCTGGAGAATGATATCCACAGATAATGAACGTTCTTTGGAAATTTCAACATATCTCTAGCAAACTAGGTACATTAAAAAAAATGAAGCAAAGAAACTTTATTTTGAAAAGTGAAAAGCATTTAAACTTTTTTAACAACTAGGAAAACATATGTGCAAGACCATGACTCGCTCTGTAATAGATGATCTGGATCTACGGGGCCATGCTTCTAGGTTTTGTCTTTAAAAGCAAGTTTAAATTTTAGTATATCTCCTATTTTGTTTTTATTTGAACATAAATTATATTTTGTAATAAAATCATCTGGAGGAAAATTCCCAGTGCAGCTAATTTCTCTACAGCACCCTGCTGATAATGCAGAAAAATTTATTTTCAGAGAATTTTCCTCTGTGGCTCTTGACATTAATGTAAGGGATATTTTGGGCCCAGCAAAGACCTTATTTTCATTGGATTCAGAGTTCAATCAGTATATTGTCATAAAATTGTGTTATTTTATTGATATTGTAAGATTGTCTTGACTTACATCATTTCCCAGAGTTGCTTCTATAAAGTTTTTTTAAAACTTCTCTCTCTTTTTGAAACTTATTGGATTCACTACAAATTATATTGTTACTAGTCTGTCTATCAAAATAATTTAAAGCATTTTCTAAGCCCCTTGGTGCTATTTTATACTAAATGAGTTAAACAGAACTTTTCCTCCTTAGAGCTTTTAATGAAACAAAATAATTACAGCAAGAAAATACTAAGGACATTTAAAAATATGAATACATGCTAAGACTTCTTAACCAACATATTATTCACATTTTGAGCTAAGAAGAAATTTAAATATACTTAAGTATAATTTTCACATATTGAAGATGAAATTGAATCTTATATAAATGAATTGCCCAAGTTCACACAAAAAGCAAATGGAAGAAGTTGAACTAAAATACCAGATCTCTTCCTTGACCACTATTTTTGTGTATCAGACTTCTAGGACAGTCAAATCTTTAAACTGTTCGACCAAGAAAAAAAAATGATGTTTGGAGTTGCACATTGGGGAAAATCACTATCATTTTTTTTTCTACAAAAATAATTACTTTACCACTTGCATAATACTTTACAAAGAATAAAAGTCTATGACATAGAAAAGAATACAAGATACTGGCCTAAGTACCAGAGAGTCAGGAGAGGAAGCTGTTGTACGAGGGCTTGATGCTAGCCTTGTATAATTCTGGAATCCTCTGTGAACAACATGAATTAAAAGAATAATTGATGCTACTAAAGATTCAAAAGATTGTCCAGAAGAGCTGTTTCTTTTTTATGTTGGTCTGCAAGATTATTTGACCAAGGAGTTTCCATAAAGATAATACACGAGGGCTGTCCAGAAGGAATTCAGCCATAAACGTCTCTATTTTTCTTATTACATGGCTGGATACTTTCGGGACAGCCCTCATAACTGTCCTGGGTAAGATGTATTAAAAAAAAAAACACACACACACACACAACTTTTGTGAGCCCTTCTGGCCTAGATAAGGGCATGAATCTGACTGACAAAACATAGATTCATACCGTCAGTTGTATGAGTATTCTTCTGCAGAACTGATTTCTGTTACTTGTGACTAATTTAAGCCAAAGGGAATTTATTACCAGGAGTTTATGTATCTCATGGGTCAGCAGGAGAGCTCAGGGATTGCTCAGTTAGGAACCTTACACACAATCACACCTTAAAAAAGGAAGGGCACTGTGATGTACCTTTGTCAAGAAAGTAAATAGTACAGTATTTGGGACAGTAATTTGTCTACAAGTACATGTATTAGAAATGAAAATGCACATACTTTTTTACATAGAAATTACATGAATAGGAATCCATTCTATAAAAATAAAATAATTTTAAAGCTAGGTATACAAGGATATTTATTGCAGCATTGTTAGTAATGTTTTATTTTTTTTAATTAAAACAACATAAATGCTCTTTCATATCACTCAGAATGTTTGGAAGCATACGCCATATAAATGCTATTAATTCTTCCCCCCCCAAAACAAGATATATATATATATATATATATCTGCAGAAACACACACACACACACACACACACACACACATATTAATAATATTAATATACACACACATTAATAACATTAATACACACGCATTAATAACATTAATATACACACACATTAATATATATATACACACACACACTCATACACATACACACATATATGTACATATATACAAGGCTGTCCAGAAAAAATCCAGCCATAAATGCCTCTATGTTTCATATTACATGGCTGGATACTTTCTGCGTAGCCCTCATACATGCAGTACTCTTGGAATATGTCTGTCATAAATATAGAAAGCAGTGCTGACAGGCATAGGTAATGGAACCAGATTATGTGGATTTGATGAGAGGGTTTCTGCTTCTTAGTTTTGTGAAGCTAAGGACATATAACATCACTAGTATGTTCCTCAGTGTCCTCACCAGTTGTATTAGTTAGAGTTCTCCAGAGAAACAGAAGCAACAGGATGTGTATGTACAGAGAGATTTATTGTAAGGAATTATCTCCTGCAACTACGGAGTCTCTCACAAATCCCAGTCTGTAGGGTGAGTCAACAAACTGGAAATCCCAGAGAGCCAATGGATTACTTCCAGTTTGAATCCAAAGGCCTGAGAATCAGAAGCCAGTGTTTCAGCTTGAATTTGGAGGCCGGAAGATGCTGATGTCCCAGTTCTGCAGGAGTTAGGCAGAAGAATTCTATCTTGCTTGGGGCAGGGTCAACCTTTTTGTGCTACTCCTGCCTTCAACTGATTAGACAGGGCTCACCCACATTAGGGAGAGTAATCTTTACTCAGTCTACTGATACCAGTGTTATCCAGAATCATTTTCATAGAAACACTCAGAATAATGTTTGATCAAAGACCTGAACACTCTGTGGCTCAAAGTGGCACTTAAAATTAACCATCATACCTATAAAATGGTGAAGTTACTAATAAGAGAACCGACATGAAAGCTTACACAATTGTTAGTACTGGTTATCACAATTGTTTGCATGTTGGTGTTGGTGGGTAGAGTTCACAGTTTTGGAAGGGACTTTTAGTTACTTTATATAACTTTTAAAAAGTGGTGGGAATATGATTTTACTTTGAGAATCAAAAACAAATTTACTGCACAGTATTTTAGTGCATGAATCTGCTATAATTAATGTCATGTTTCCTGTGTTGCTAGACATTTAGATTTTTAAAAACTTTTTCTCTTATGACAGAATGTAGGGCATGCTAAACAGAAGAGACAGCATCAACAGAAATGTACAGTCAGGAATGATCACGATCTAGCTCATTGCTGGAAATGATGTATAAGGAGATTGAGCATATGAGCTGGTTGGCTGATGAGAGGGGAGGAATATTGGTGAACACCCATTAAGAATGCATTCCAAGCAAAATGTTCTTAGGAAGAAAACATAGGGAATTGAAAGCATGGAGAATCCATCAGTGGAGGAAGAAACTGTTAGTAGCATCGACCTGGAATGAAGTGGAAGCAGTTGGGGGAATACAGAAGAGGTTGTAAACAGAACCATGGTTTCCCAGCGCTTGAAGGTTTTGTAAAATTGGTTGAGAATTTTGATTCTTTTCCTTAGTTCAATGCATAGCTGAGCTAAGCCCTTATGAAACTGACCTCAGTGAACTTTTTTATTTTTAAGAGTATAACTTTTTTTTTGGTAAGGGAAGAAAATTATCTAGGGAAGGGCTGTTAGAGAAACAAAGTTGGCAGGGAGGAAACTTGGAGTAACCATGGGAAAAAATATATTGATTCTTTGCTTTCTAGCTAGAGGTAAAGGTTCAGATGACAAAGAAGCAAATACAAGCAGGATTGAATGAAAATTTGCAAAAGAAATTTAAACATTTTCATGAGTCAGAAATGGCACTGAGATATTTGGCTTCTGAGGGAGAAATTAATGTCTTGCCTACTACCTATGAATCAGATCAGTTTAAGGATAGGATCTTTATTCAGCTAAGTTGTCCATAAAAGGGACACAAAGCTAATAATGTAAGATTAAATGAAGATGGTAATTTTAATGACATCGCTCCAGTCTTCATCGGTTATCACTTCATTTTATAGCATTGTGTTAGCATTTTTGTTTTTTTTGTGTGTGTCTGTATTTTAAGCACCGAGCACAGACATGCTTAATAATGGCTGAATAAATGAAGGAACAAATAAGCAAGTGAACAGACAAGACAGTGTGTGAGAGATAATAGCTTCCAGTTGTGCTGGAGCAGGGAGATGGAGTAGATGCTCAGGTGATTCCAGGTTCGGAAAGAAGCTTAAATAATTCAGTATACTTCTGTATCTCAGGTGCCCAACACAATGCCAACTATACTATAAGCTCAGTGTGTGGGAGCTGTTGTTATTAGCACCAACATCCTTGGCCTTCTCATTATCACAAGTATTTACCTGATTGCAGGGAAGTCTAGAGAACACCAGTGGCCAGAAGCCATGATACTCCTGATTCTATCTAATTTCTGTATCATTTTGAGAGCTAAGAGCTCATCAATACATCTTCAGTAATTCAGAAAAGTTTTCTCTTTTAAGCTTCTAAAGTTTTCTCTATTTCATAAAGGCAGAATGTTATCAGAAATTTGCTTCTGGGCTCAGAAACCTTCATTTCAGTCTGCAACAGTGCTTTTTCATGATGCACTAAATGTGAATGTCAACCTTTGATATTTATACTGGAGGGTATATGTGACTGTTGGTCAGTGTCAACAGGAAGTTAAAATCAAGCACAGGACATCTGCCCATAGCAACAGTTTCCTTGAAGGTTTAGAGAAACAAAACATATTTAAACATACTAATATGTTATTAATACAATGAAATATTTGTATGAATTTGTTGATTAAAATACTGAAATTCAAAGACAGTTTGGGATCACAAAAGGCCATTTTAGAAATGCTCCCAGTCTTCCAGACTAGAATTCTTTGGATTATTTGATTAGCTTTCTCCCTGGAAGGGGCATATGGGCTATTTTTGTATAAATGTTTTAGAAACAGTATATGATAAATTTGAAGCAAATTCAGTGGAGCAATGTACAACATAAAAAATTCATGAAACTTTGAAAGCGATGCTAATTCTTGGTATACACATTGGGTGTGAAATTATTGTAACCTTTTAATCACAGACTTTTATACCTTTGAATCTTTCCTACATTGCTTTAAAGGAATAACCCAAATGAATAAAGTTAAGCAGTTGACCTTCAATTTGTATTTGTTATGTCATATTAAATATTTTATGGATCATTTGTATTTATGTCTTGGTTTTCATAGTGATTTTATGTGTTTAAGAAAGATAACTCTTTTAGCATAAATATATACTTTAGTAACAGTTTTATCTAATTTTAAATATCAGGTATATTGATTCTAAATGTATTTCAAGCAATAGGTTTGTTTAAAGAGATAAAAATCATTAAAAACAGTTAAGAATTGATCCTGTATTGATCAATATATGTCTATATTGATACTGAATATAGGCAAGTCTGTCAAATTATTGAGCAGCAAGAAGAAAAGCTTAGAAATTTAATTTGGAAATAGCAAAGTATATAAAACTACAGGAAAAACCAAGAGGGATAAGTGAGGAATGTTGAACCCCTCTCTGATTTATCTCAGCGTTACTATAGATCCTATTTTATTTTAGTTTCTTCCCTTCTTCCCACATTTATCAGAATTATTTCGTGTTCACCTGGCTAATCTGAATACTAACCATAATAAAAGATGTTTGGAAGCATTAAAGTGATGACTTTCAAAGGGACTATTATCATTTATCATGGAAATGATTTTAGCCTATTGATGGTAATTTAGTTTACAGGTAAAATGAGCATCATATGTTTATAAAATGAATTTTTCAAATGTTTAACTTTTTCAAAATAATGTTTCCTAACGATGCAATATTGCATTAAAAATTATGTTTGCAGGAAATACTTTATCTCATAAATCCACAAATTCTATGCTTAACCATCATAAAAAGATAGTAGTTGAGAGATTGGCTCCTAAAAATATTTAACAGATAAAATTTCATTACTTTTTATAGCACTGTTCTATTGTACTTCTCAGTTGCGTGTCTTCTCTGTGCTGTAGATTGGTAACAACCCTGGGCTCAAGACTCAGGCCCTCTGGAACTGAATTCAGCCCCACCATTGAAGAGCTGGGTGATGAGTGCTTTAGTTTCCTCTTCCTTGCAGGACGATGGCAGGATTATGAAATCGCAGGAGTGGTTAGAACCACAGTCCTCATGGTACCCATCTAGGAGCTGAGGTGCCTAGGGCACTCTAGTAAACTCACAGGGGCCACTGCACAGCATTTTCAATCCATGAGACACCATCTAGACCGTTAGCCTGGGGTAGTTCAGCTTCAACATTAGATCATACTGTTTTGTTTTTTGTTGGTTTTGGGTTTATGTTTAGTGATGCCCTATATTTGTGAGGCTGGATTTTCATCATTTGCTGCAATAAAAAGCAAGTCCCATGTGAACATCATTGTGGACTAGAAAATGAGGCTATGGGTATCTGGATTAGAAGTTGTGCAGTGCCCACTAGGCAGGCAGATCCTGTTAGTGATTGTGTTTAAGTATTAAATAAAAATGTTCTTGTTCAATATATGTGTGTCATTTTCTCAAATGGCTGAGGTTTTGGGGAATGTATGTAATTAAATGCTTTGGCCCTAACTACTTAATGAATGGAACTGTTAGGGGTTTCATTTGGCCTAAAGGCACCATGAGAAAAATGACTGATATACCAAGAAAGTTTGGAAACTTCTGGCTTAGCGTTATCCCCTTTGTGTAGTAGGCCCTCAGTAGGGGTGGGGTTGGTTGTTATTTTCGGTGGTGGCGACAATGAAAAACGTCAGAAGCTGTTTTCTTAAATCTAATTGAAAGTCCTCCAATTCTCATTTTCTAACTCTTTTATACTTGTGTAATGGCAGCTAGAGGAGTGGAGAGAGAGGAAGGGAAAAAGAGAACAGAAGGAAAGTAAATCAACTGATGGGAATCGGAAGTCTGACGAGGGGTGTGGCCATGACCTAGGGGTGTGGCGATGAACTAGGGGTGTGGCGATGAACTAGGGGTGTGGCGATGACCGATGAAAGCATCTGGGATGAGGAGTAGCGGGTGGGGAGCTGCCGCCTGCAGAAGGAGGAGAGCTTTATCGCGTAGGAATTGCTTCAGAGCCAGGAGAAAACCTCACCCCCAGTCAAGCCTAAAAGCCAGGAAGCATGACTTTGGTGGTGTCGAGGTTAGGGCAGCTCTGCAGACGGCAGGACAGAAAAGGAGGGAGGTTTGAGGGTAGTGGGTGGGCCAGGGACCGAGCCTCTGACAGGACAGTGGGGCCTGGTGTTGGCGTGCGGTGCCCGGGGGCAGAGGAACCACGTGTGCTCCTGGGGCTCCAGAACCGCTGACCCACAGCTGCCTGCAGCTTGGGGAATCTGTGCTGGGTGTCCCTGGGCTGGCTTCCAGTTCTCAGAAGGCCTGCCAGGCCCTCGGCCAGGGAGAGACTCCCAGCTGGGAGAAGGCTTTCTTCACCTGTGTCGGACCCTTGGCTTGACCGGAGGGGCTGAGGTCCTGAGAAAGTTGTTCAGCTCCTCATCTGCACCCTTACTGCACCTCTCAGGGAGGGGCCTGGGGAAACACTGGGCACATCTGGAAAACATTTCCTTAATGGAAAGAGAGAACATGGTTAGCTAATTCCTTTTAAATATCCCTACATGAACATATATTCTTTGAGTTCCTTTGTCTCAGCCACGTTTTTCTCCAAGTTAAATTATATTAGCTTCTTTTCATTTCATCAGTGGGTCCATTCTTCACTTAATAAACTGTGTAATTAATAACATTTAATTTTAAGAATATTTCCTCTCTGCAGAAACTTTTACCCAAAGTGAAGATGTATTTCATTTTAAGTTTATGAGTAATTTCCATTATTCCTTTAGTAACACTTTTAATGCTGAAAGTTGTTATGCATTGTTTAAGGAAAATTTTGAATTAAGGATATTTTAATAGCAATTTTTTTGCCATGTAATGCTGGTTAATATGTAAAATATAAATATATAATATATAACACTCCCAGGGTTATATGTGGAGAAATGCTACCAAAGCTTAAAGAAATTAAAACTTTACTTTGAGCACGGAAAAACCTACAAGTATTTTAGAGAGCTTAAGTTTCTTAGAAATCAAATGCCCTCATAGTTTGAATTAGTGGTTACAGTACTGGGGGCTTCCACAAACCCTTTAGTGGTGTTTGAGGAGTTTTTCAACTAATGAATACTTGCGATACCCCACTCACTAGGTTTTTCTGGGATTTCATTGTCACTGATGCATGTTAATGACATCAGACAAATAAAGTGCCTTTTGTAATTACTTGTCTCAAAGCATTGTAAAAATCAAATGTGGAATAATTAAAAATTCATTCGCGGTTTGTGGCTGTGAATTTGACTGCTGGAAGGTTGAGTGGCAGGCCCGTAAGAGTTCTTGATTGGTTTGTGTGGCTGCGTCCCCGTTCTGTATCTGCCCTGGTCGTATTTCATAGGTGGCTTCAGTGCAAGGAGAGGTGGGTGCTTGGAAGTACAGGGTGGTGACTGTGCACAAAGACACACAGAGCTTCGGAAATAACCTTGGAAGGTAAAAACAGTTTATTTTCCTTGGTAAAAAATGAAGGTCAGGTGGCATATACCTCCCCACTTTTCACATTGGTGCAAAACACTTTCATTCACATATAAGAATGTTTTATGCATTTGTGAATTAGAAAACTTTTTCTCACTGACTTCCACTTCCCTTAAAAACAAATATATAAAAAAATATAAAATATATATAAAAATATAAGAATATATATAAAAGATACATGTGGTTATTTTGAAATTTATAGCTCACTTTAGATTCAATTCTTTATTAATTCCTAATGATATGCAGCATTTCTGTTGTATTCACAGAATAGTTAAAGAGATTCTCTGAAGACATGCAATATTTTAAAATTTCCTTGATTAACCCAAAGAATGAAAGAAGTAATGTAAGAATAGTCTAATTTATATGGTAACATATTAAATTGCAGATGCTGTGGGGATTTATTAAAATTCACATTATTTTTCCATCAGTGCAATTGCATTTTAAGTGATAAATAATCCAGAAGAGTCCGTTTATAAGAAAACCAAAATTAGAAAATATTTTCAGTGTCTAAAGATGTAAATCTTTTTATAATAAAAATGATTCTGTGTGTGGAAATTGTAATTAGAACTAGTTTCTCCATTTGATCATGGAATTCTGTTAATGATCAAGTACATTTTATGTTCTTGATTATTTGTAGGTTTTTTTACCATTTATATAAAAAATCTTTTTTAAATATGAGTATCACTCTTGGTACTAAGTCACTCCTTTTCTGAACTTTTAGCATATGAAATGAATTTCATTTTACTCATATTCTTTTATTTATTTAACAAATACTTACTGGGGGCCAACAAGGTTTTAGATGTTTTTCTGGGCATAGGGGATACATAGAACAATGAACAACATGGATAAAAATCCATGTGTTCTTGGTTATAGCATTTTGGTGAAGGGAGCTCCCTCTAAAGTCAAGGAATTAAGTAAACATATATTATGTCATAGGGTGATAGTGTTTTGGAAAAATATAAAGTAATGAGGGAACTCAGAGCCAAAGTTGGACAAATTAAAATAGGGTCATTAGTGAAGATCTCACTGAGAAAGTGAGATTTGAAGGCTGGGAGGTGATGAAGGCTTGATGAGTGGGTAGATCAAATAGAGTCTCGTAGATTATTCTAAAGACTTTGATGCTTATTCTGCAGTCTGAGAAGCCAGCCAGTGAAGGAGTTTTAGCCTGACTGCATCTTGGGCAGTGGAGGGTTGTGCAGGGTGGAAGGGGGGAGCCAGTCAGTAATTCAGGGAAGACACAGTGGTAGCCTCCGTTCTGGATATTCTGGATGGGTGTAATTATTGGATGTGGAGAATGAGAGAAAGAAAAGCTAAGGATGGACCAAGATTTCTGCCCTGTGCATTTGGAAGGGTGAGATGATGTACAGAGCTGGGTAGACTGTGGAAATGGCCAAATTGGCGGGTACTATCCAGAAGTTTGGAAGGGATCTGAATTAAAATGGAAATTTTGGGGTTACATGTATCTACCATCTAGGGATAGAATATGAACACTTTACATTTTTTGTTTCTAACTTGGATCAAAAAGATATTAACTGACAGTTTGAAAATTAGAGGTATTTTTCTTTTATTCAGGGTGTTTCATTTGTTGTTCAAATAGAAGCTATGTGTTAGGTTCTGAAAGGCCATTATGGATGATTGTTATGATTTGTAGACACGGGCTAATAATTCTTTCTTTCTTTAATAGTGAACTCTGGTAAAATTAATACTAAAGGTGATTGATTATATTTTCACTGTTTTAGTACAATTGAATATGAGAATTTTCAGTTTCAAATAGTGGAAGCTTTTTACCTTAGATTAGCTAACAAGAACTTGCATTATTAGTTAAAGCCATTAAAATGAAGCTTTCAAAATTAAGAAAAGCTTATAGCAGCACCACATGTATAGTGTGGTACATTTTATTAAGATTCGATACACATACTGACATCAGAAGAGAGTTTTTATGGAATCAGGAGGGATAAATGGTTACTTAAATGGGTAGAAGAAATTGTAAAATATACACCTTCAAATTTCTCCTTTGAGAACCTTCTTAATGTATGATGAAAGCTATCGGATTTTAAACATTACAGACAGACAACTTATTTTTTAAACATCATCATGCTTGATAGTGTTCTCTCCTAAGGGGGAAGTTTCTTTTCTAGACTTGCTTTGAAACTTCACATAGAAAATACTTTTTAGTTGTTTTTTGCCAAGGCGTAAAACTTGCAAACGTATGGGAAAACACTGTAGTTTGTAAAGATCTGACATGTCATTTGTTCTCTCTGATGGATTGTGTGATTTTTCTGTTTGTTTCTGGCTTAGTCATTTGTCCCACTCTAAGGGCATCGAGCCAGTACCCACATTCTACTCAATACTGATTCCTTCATAGTAGACCCATGGCTCTCATGAATTTTTTCTTTCTCTGTGATCTTTGAGGCCAACCATCTTTAGTCACACTGTTCCCCATCTTCATTTAAAACTCATATTTATTACCTCTCCAATCCCCCCCACTTTTATTCCAACATTTTATTGTGAAAAATGTCAAATATGCAGAAGAGTTGAAAGAATTATATGGTGAAGACCCATACACTCAACACCTAGATTTTACAATGAACATTTTACTGTATTTGCTTTATCACATATCTGTGCCTCTAACCATTCGTTCTTCAATCCATCTTATTTTTGATATCAACATCAGTGCACTTCACTCCTAAAACATTAGCATTCCTATCATTAACTGGAGTTCAGCATTGCTTATGGGTCTTTTGAAAGTAAAATTTACATATGATGCAGCATGCAAATCCTAAATATATCATTTGATGAGTTTTGGCATCTGTGTAATACAAACCCCGACTAAGATATAAAAGGTTAGCATCATGGCAGAAGGTCATCTTTTTTTTTCAGCCAGTGTCTACACTCATAACCCCAACAGTAACCACTATTTTTTTTGTAACCACTATTTTGATAGTTTTCTAGCACAGATAAGTTTCACCTTGTTTAGAACACCATATACATGGAATTATACTGTATGTGTTCTTTGTGTAAGGCCTTTTTCAGTCATCACAATGCTCCTTGTCAGATATATAATATTCTATTTTATGAATATTCTACAAGTTATTTATCTGGTATGCATTTATGCACACCTGGAGTATTTCCACTTAGGAATTGTTATTAATGATGTCAGTGTGACCTTCCATTTTTTTAAATACAACTCATCTTTCATCTAATAAATAGTCCCCTCCCCCACAAAAAAACCTCTCATTATTATTCAGTCTTGTTTGAGGAGGTCCATACATATGAGAATAGACTTTTCTGGGTAACCTGTAATGAAAGGTATTAGGGATATTTTTGTGCCCCCAAATCCTCTTTTTAGTTGCCTCCTCCAGGCAGTTACTTAATTTTCTCAAAGTCCTCCATTCAGACAAACACGTTGGATTTGTCCTGCAGACTGCTCCTGAGCTCTTATCGTCTCCATAGTCATGCTCATTTGGGGACAATATAACAGCTTTTCCTCTTTCCATAGTAATAGCAAGCAAGCACTGTTTGGAAGTGTATTTGAAGGACAATCAAAGGTTCCTGGGTAGTTACAGTATGTATCTAATGCCCCTTCAGTTAGGAGCATGGCAAAACAAAAAGGCTTAAGGTTCACAGGAGCCCTCATCCTGAGGTCGTAAACCATAAGGATATGCGGACCTTGGTTAGGTTGACAAATGAAAGTACTTTTGAAGGTGAGCTTGGTATTACCTCCGGCAATTACTTTTTCTAGAGGGAGGGTGTAATTCCCATGTGCAACCGTTTGATATCAGAAGACTCTAGTTTGATTTTTGTGCTTTCTCTTCTCAGCATCTTTAAGAGAAAAGCATGGAGGCCATTTTGTGGGTCCTTTTGTCTAAATAACCTTTCTGATTAAACTAGCACAAAGCCTTGCACACTGTGATGGTCTAATGCCTTGGAGTTTTACAGTTCTAACCCTGAGTCCAGAAAAAGAACTGATATCGAAGGTGATGGAATGTGTTCTCTGATGAAAATGTTTTTCAAAGACCACTGTGGCTCATACCAAATAATTATTGTATTTGATTAAAAGTGAGGCCAAGAATGCAATTTTTGCATTTTCTCTCTCTTGCTGGTGTTTTCAATATTGTAGAGCCTTTTTATTTACTCAACCAGATTGACAAGATTATAAATGAGAGCTGTGTGTGGAAGCCTCTAATTTTTCATAAGTAAATGAATTAATTTATCATCGCTGTTGTGTTTTATTGCTGTCTCCATGCCAGACTGCCCTGCTCCTTTTTTCCCCCCTTTGCCTTCTAAACATTGGATCCATGTCATTGTGTTTGACAGGTTTCTGATTCCCCTGTCAGATGCAATTTGGTGCTAATCACATTTCCTTTGCTCAATGTCAATGATACAAGCCATGCATAATATTCCTATGTGTCCACTCACTCACTTGCAGCGCAGCTGGAATATCTTGGGCATTAATCTGATAGAATGCCACATTGAAATGCAAAAATGATGCTTAAGCACTAAGATAATGTGGTCAGGCAGATGTGCAATAGATAAGTGAAGCTGAACTGGAGCCCTTTCCTAAGGTTTGATGAATTTTATTTCATTTCTGAATATCTCTTTACAAACCTGAGACTATGTAATCAGTGCTGGTTCATTAGACCTTCAGCATTTTTAATAGAATTCATTCATTGTCCATGTATGAGGGAATGAGGATTATTTTTCCCATTAAAAAGCAAGTTATAGGTAGTAATTTTTAATGCTGAAGAGTATTCCTGTCTACGATCATGCATTTTATCGAATATGTGAAAGTAGCTAACAATCTAGCAAAATCTATTTATAGAATAATATGCCAGTTTCTAGCTTAGAGGAGGTCCCAAACAATAGACCTTTCATGATAGCATCTTAGGCAAATACAAGCAGAGTACCATGGCAGATTTGGGAAGGAGGTGATTATTGTTTCTTTTTTGAAGTTTAGAAAGATGTTTTCACAGTCAGAAAAGTGGACAGGAAGCACTCAAGAAAGAAGGAACAACATGAGAAAAATTAGAGATATGGGAGGGCCTGGATTATTCAGTGAAATACTTGGCTAGTTGTCTATTGTAAATAAGACTAGAAAAGCAATTTAGGAGCATATGGGAATTGTTTTGTTTTGTTTTGTTTTTTAAAGAACCGGTCTGTATCATGATTCAGTTTGAACTTTTAGGAATTAAAATTTGATGGTAGCATGAAAGGAGGATTCGAGAAGAAACAAGAAGGGACATTGCACAGGGGATACTTGCAACAGGCTGGACAAGAGATAAGGGCCTAAAGTAGGTGCGTGACAATGGCAGTAGAAAATACATGACACATGTTACATTGCTAACTAAAATTTGTAGTTATCCAATTGGGTTGGATATGATGGGATAGGGGGTGGTGTGGGGGAGGAAGGAAGATGGATCACAAATGTTCCCAGTCTTTATGTCAAACAGGCTGGTACAGGTTGTGATGCCTTTTAGTGAGAAGACGACCTAGGGACAGGTGCTAGACAATGAGTTCAGTTTGGGTTGTGCTGAGTTTCATGTTCCTCTGGGACGGCCATGTAGCAATGAGCAGTGTTCAGAAGGGGAAGTACTTGGTGTTCGTTGTTATGTATACAATAAATAATTGAAATCGTGGGAAGGGTTGTGGTTACCTGGGGAGAACAGATAAGAGATGCAGCTAAACAATGAAATCTTGAGGTTAAAACTATACCACCCGAAAGGGAATGAAAATTAGTTCTTGAGGGTAGGGGCAAACATACATTAAATATTATAATGTGTTGTGTCCCAGTAAGGTTCATTGTAGTTGACAAAATCTTTTACCATAGCGTTTAATTTCTCTTGCTGGGTTTTCATAGGTATCATACGAGCAGCATCGACTGAGTTCATGGGAGGTATACGAACTGCATGCAAGATCGTGGCTATGAATCTCCGGCAAATATGTATATATAGCTGTGGTGGGAGGACTTGCAATCTATTGCTAGGTCTCCAAGCTATAACCTGAGTGGTGGCCTGAGTGTCCTGATAGCTGCCATCAGCTGCTCTTTGAGTATTGTTTATTTTGTTTCTCAGTGCTTTCATGCGTGATTTGGGCTTTGAAAATAAATTTTAATATAGTTTATATTTTATTAATTTTATAAAAGTTATTCAGTCTATTATTAATTATGTCAGGTGCTGAAAAGAGAAAATGTTTACAATATCTGAATCATTATCTAGCAATCACTTAAGTTAAAAATTATTTCTTAGGCAAAACTCAAAACTTCAGTTCACTAAAATATATATTTTGATTATTAATTAAAATTTCCAGTTGCTTTGCTTTTACTAAAAAGTAACAATTTTGAATTTTTTTTAGAAATTTGATTAATCACATATATTTATGTAAATTAGTTTCATATGAAATTTGATAAATGCAATTTATGGAAATAAGTTTTATTAACACTGTTCAGCAGAGAGTTATAAAGCTAAATTAATGTTAATACCTTTAAAAAAGTCATTCTTAACTCTGCATTGAATAAAATTGTAAGCCTTATACTCTTTTTATGTATACAGTATCTGTATATTCATATGATACATAAACAGATATACAGTATATTAAATTTTATGTGGAATGACAATGAAGAAAACAATATAGTAAAAGGTTCCTTAGGGAGATAATCATGAAAATAAAAAGGTGAAGAATAACTAGGATAGAAGAAATTTGATAGTTCCTAAATTTTTGTTCTATAATGAACAATGACTTATCTGTGAGATTTACTAAAAACACCTCTCTTTTCGAGACACAATACTTATAGAGGATATATACTTAATGTTAATTTTTATACCCAGAGGTAATTTTGATTCACAGAAAATGATAGCCATAGTTTTAGAGATTGAAATCTCTAAAGTTGAGAGTCAGATGTTAATTATCTGAATTGAATTTCAATATAACCCAGAATTTTTAAGACACTGAGGATATGCAATCAGTGGTTGTTTGCCTTGGTGATGTAGTACTTGATGGAATGATATTGCAGAAAAAACTTATTAAACTCTCTCTGGAAGCCATAACACAAAGGACTAAAGCCATTGTTAGTAGAGGAAAACCTTGTGCAGTCAGGTCCTGTGAGTCTTGTCTTGAAACAGTTAAAGGATGAAAAATGGGTGATTATACTATGCAACCAAAACAGCAATCCTCTTAAGTCTTAAGGGAATTCTCAAAGGGGAGAAAAACTATCAGGGACAACCTGAAACAAAATCACTTCAGCTTTCATTGGGGGAAGATGCATCCTTTTTCAAGCTGTTGCAAGTGTTAAGGGAGTGTAATCTTCCCATGCAATTAGTAATGGGATATTGATATGCAAGGCTGGGAGCTGCTGGTCATTTGTTTTGGTCTAAGTCATTAGAACATTTCAAACTGGCATTCTCAAACAAGTGGGCATTCATTTCACAGATCTTTTTTTTTTCCTAAAAAATTTAACACTTGAAAGGAAAAGTTAAAAGCATACACATTCACAGCAACTCCATGTATTAAAAATCTATCAAGACATCAATTAGTTACTGTTATTAAAGTCATTAAAGTTACCTGTGAATGGTGTTTTGCAAGATCAGGCTCCCTCTTAAATATCTTCTGAAAATCTTTGTAAAAATGGTAAAAACATGAAAATTCAACAAAATCAGTCGCCAGTTGTAGAATTCTATAATTGAAATGTTGAAGATGAAAAAGAAAACAAAACAAACCTTGTTCTAGCTTTTAGGGAACTTGAAATTTAATGAACGCGCTATAGAACACACACATATCTAAAACTATTCACAAACTCAATTGACAGTGCAATGCAAATGACATATGTAAGTGTCGAATTGAATTCTCAGTAATGGAATGATCAGTCAATGAGGTTAATAAAAGACAACTTCCCAGAAACTGAATACTGAGCATGGTTTCCAATGAAGAGAACAGTGTCAGTTGAAATCGAAAGAGGAAGAAATTCTGTCATATGTAAAATATATAGCAGGTGAAGGTACAAGAGAGCCAACAACTGATGCAGATATAGGAATGGTAATCAGTTTTTCCTGAGAAGAAAGGTAGAATATTTTGGGAAGAAATACCGGCAAAGTATAGTTACTTATTACTACACCTTGGCAGCTAGAAATCTTGAGATTGAAGGGAACATTTTATCTCTTCCTATGACTGTGGTAATATGAACAAGAAAGAAACTGACTTTGATTATTTTATTGAGTGCACAGCTTACCTTTGTGGTTGGGATCAAAACAGATCCTGCCCCCGCCTTACCTCACCTCATTTGATTTGTAGTATTCATGTGACCTGTCGGGTAGAACTCCTTGATTCCAAGCAACAGAAAACCAACTCTGGCTGCCTCAAATAAGAGGACATACATTTGAAAAACACGAGGGCTTGTAAAACCAAAGGGGCGCTGAGAATTGAGAATGTATGAATGGGCAGGAATCAAGGCAAGGGAGGAGTTAAAACTACTTTTTAGAAGGAATGATCTATCTGGTCAAGACATAATCTTGCAATAAGCAAACATCAGCATTTTCTCCTTCTGTGTCATTTTAGTGAGATTTAAACTTGTAGAATAGTCTTGGCTGAGTTCAAGTCTCATTCCCACCATTATCTTGTACCAGGCTAGAGAGAGGGGGACTTTTAGAAACTTCGGCTTTGTTAATGAATGCCAGGCATCTGAATTTGCCATCTAAACAAGATCACACACCAGGTAAGTTTCCCAGAAGTAGTCATGGGCCTGTTAGGAGGATGGAATGGGTGTGGATTACCCAAATATCCTGAAATGTCTACTCCATAATCTTTAGAACTTAAGTGGAAACATAAGAAGAGTTTATCCTAGAGTCTTTGACATAAAGCAGCCATTTATCAATTTATTCACTATAAACCTTTATTTTATGTATCAAGCCATTTCTTTTTCTCTAAAGAAGTTTCTAGGTGAAATAGTTCTCCAAAGAAAATAGTAACACCCTTCATCACTAAGAATAGAACCTGCATGTTACTAATTAATCCCTGTTCTAATTATGCTGATGAAACTGCCAGGGGACTAAACAGCAAGAAGTCCCAATACAGCACTGTGCTATGCAGTGCTCCAACAGTATCTCATAGCAGCATGTGAGCTCTATTTGTGAAAGCATTTTGTTATTTTTCTCTGAAGCACACCAAGTTTTCATAGCAGTTACTAAGTTTCTTCAGTTAATAATCTTAGCTCCTCTGGACCATTGGACCCTTAACTTCCAGTGCAATATCCCAGAACCCAATGATAGAGCTGTTATCTACCCAATGATAGAATGTTAGCAATTCTTAACATTCATCAATTGTATAATATACCATAATTCAGGTTAGTTTTCCCATCACATGAAGAACAAATGCCAATAGATTTCCCAGTCTTTTAATATTAAATATTATTCTTTTATATGTTAAAAGTTTCTAAACTGTGACATCTAAACATAAGCAACGAAAGTTCTCTCTCTCTCACCTGAAAGTCAAGCTAACACTGAAATGGTTTTTGTCACTGGAAAGAGAGTAATTAATTCCAGTAGTATGTTCAGAATCTTTCTTTTATAGGTAATAGTATAATATAGTCAGATTCAAAGGAAGTCCAAAAATGAGAGGAAAAAGAGTTTCGTTTTTGCAAGTGTTTTGGCAGAAAATCTTGTAGCGGTGGCAGAGTTCTAAAGGAGCAAGCAGAAATGTGCAAGGAGTCTAACGGCCTCGACCTGGAACAGCACATTATCGATTCTGCCGAACTCTGTTGGGCAAAGTCACTCACCAGACCGCCTGGATTCGGGGGGTGGGAAAATAGACTACACCTTTGCTGATAGAAGCTTCAGAGTCACATTGCAAAGGGAAATCATCCAAGGAGGGAAATAACTGGGGCCATTTAAAAAAGTCCATTTACCATAAAATGTGTGTGTGTATATATATATATATATATATATATATATATATATAGTACCTGAAACTCTGGAAGAGTTTCACAATGTGATTCAGTGTTTAAGAAGATCATTTTGCAGGGCAGTAAACATTGCTTTTAGAAAGGAGGTTCATCAAGGACATCCTGGTCCATCTCATCATTGGAGTGCCATAGTTGGGTGAGAACCCCAAACCAAGTGGGAAAAGGAAAACTTTGCTTAACCTTTTCATCGATGAGCCGTGGGCATATCCATTTACTCTGCCCTTCTGTTTCTTTCTTTCTTCTTTCTGATAGCCTGCCTGTAGCTTTTGGATTCAGTCTAACAGTGGTTAGACTGAAACAGCTGAGAATGTAACTGACCACAAAACAAACCAGAGCACATAAGGGTAGTCACACAGCATGTGTTGGGTGAAAATGCTCCTCCTTGAAACTGGAAATGGACCTGCGTGGTGTCTTTCCTGGCTGCCCTATCATAGTGGAGACATTTGATTTTTGTTCTAATATCTGCACCTGACCCCAGCTCACTGAGCCCTTGTCCCCCTGTTCAGTGGCAATTCCACAGAGCTGGCTTCCTTCATCAGAATACTTTCTATAGCAATTTGGAACTTCACCAAAAATATTTTCCATAAAATTACATGGGCTTCTGAAAAGAGTTTACTGTTAAGAAAATATCTCTGTGTGTATTACAGGTAGATGCTCTTTTTTTTTTTTTATTTTTAGCGATATGTACAGTAACAGCAAAAAGGCTCTTTTGTTGGATCTGCAAGTGGACATGATAGTATTTAATTGACATTGAATGCTAAAGATCCCAGTAATGTAAGCTTCACACGTGTCAGTGTTAATGTCTTGAAGAAGGAATCAAGAAAGGCCATTTCTCATTATTTTATATTAAGAAAATATCTTCATATTACTTACTGTCTTACGGAAGGCTAAATAAAATTTATAACTTAAATTTATAAATTTAAAATTTTATCAAATGAGTTAGAAGTGACTAATGAGAAACTGTTTTTAAGTAGTAAAATGAAACAAATATTTTTCCATGATTACATTTTTGTAGGAAATTATGCTTTTCAGCAAGGATGAGGTTAAGCAGCAAACTTTGAAGATTAAATAAATGTGAATTGAGCAAAACTTATTTCCTTTTGGTTTTATAGATTTTCAGAAGATCAACTAAATGAGCTTATAGAAGCAAGGGTTGATTCTTCCCCAGGACATGGGCATTTGGGAGAAAGCTCTTTTTTCCCCCTAGAATGCTGGCAAAACAGGAAACCAAAACAAATGTGCCTGGACTCGTAAGACATAATTATTTTTCTTATTCACTTTTTGGACTACTCCAGACAATTTAATTCCTCCCACATCCAACTCTTTCCCTTCTCCTTTACAGTTAGCAGGATGACAATAACTTTAATATGCTGAGGGTATTGAAGCTCCCCCAAGTTTAGCTCCTTTTAAAATTCCTCCTTCCCCCAACAGGAAAATCTTGGTATGTTTGCTTCTGTGTGCTGTGCCTAAGTAACCCACTTCACAAAGCCCGCCCGTTTTTCATCATAATGCCCCATCTCCTTGAATCTCTGGGACTTTTGCTCAATTGTGTTTTTTCTAACGTTTCTTAAAGAAATGTAAACAATCACATTTTCCTAAAGAGAGTTTGAAGAACTCTTTTACATTTTTAATTCCTCTCTCTATGTAGTATCTACACTTAAAAACAAGCACAAATTTTCCTTATTCTTAAAAAGAAAAATTACTGTATTCTTTTAAATGTGTGTTTTAATCCTCTTCATTTCTTTTCTAATGTTCTGGAGTACTTTGTATTCACCAACTTGACTTGATTACCTCCTGCTCTCTCCTTCATCCAATAATCCAGCCCTCAGTTTCCCCAGCTGCCCTCCTCCATCACCACTGCAGGGGAACCTCTATCTTAAAATAGTAAGTCACCCTATGGTGGTCAAACCCTGTGACTTGTCTTTAGGCCATTATAATCCCATTTAGTATGTTGTCTTTCTGAACTTCATTCTCCAGTTGCTTCTAACTTCAAGAATTACCCAGTGTTCCCAAGTGCTCTTTCAGACAGTGTTCGCTTCACCAGCTGCCTGCAGTTCCCCTCTTTCTTCTCCCAGGTCAGTAGCTTGTCTTAACTTCCTCTGCTTTCCTGATTGCTATAACACTTGTCTGAAAATTAATTTTCACACTTGTGTGTACATTTTATCTCCTCAGCAAAAATTGTAAAGGTCTTTCATGAGACAGGTAATATCTTACACGTTTTTGTCATCTTGTTTTGCCAAACAAGAAAGCAAAAGTTCTCCAGGCTGACGTCACTGCTTTTGACTAGGAGCATTTCCATTTATTGACTGAATGTTAATGTTCATAGAAAGAATGCCTTAGCTTTAATATAGAACCAAAGTCAGAAACAGTAGATCTTCAAGGACATTCATGTTATCAAATTAAGAATTGTGTAAAGTGTTAGCACTATGGGGTCAAACTGCTTTATTTCAAATCCTGTCTCCAGCACATCACCTGTGTGATGCTGGCCAAATTTCTTCACTGTGTTAAGGTTCAGTTACCTTTGTGTAAAATAGAGATAATTGTAGCTTGTCCTGTTAGTGTTAGTGAGATTATTCATTCAAAGCTCTTAGCACAGTGCCTGGCATATGGTTAAGTGCTTTAATAAATGTTGTTCAGTAAATCAATTTTCTTATCAATTTAGTAGTACTCATTTGATACTCCTAAATTGATAAGTTGGAGAAGGCCCATTTAATTGTAGTTTATTTAAAAATAACACTGACGTTTTCCTATAGGTTGAGTTTGAAAAACTTAAGGATTGTTCAAACTCATAAAGGTATCAAAAACTGGAAAACGTGCCAATATTATTTTTCCTTAGGAAAAAAGGAAAAAAATTAATCTTTGGAAATTCATTCCCTCCCCTAAGGACAAACGGTCTTGGCAGGCTTTCCAGTTTTTGATGTCCTGTGAAGACCTTTTCAATGCTGTTGATTTGGTGCAGCTCCCAGACCTGTTACTAGCTCAGTGACTTTGGGTAATTTACTTACATCTTCCTTGAACTCTAAGTTCTTATTAAAATAAAGAAAAACTAAGGAAGGTAAAAAGGAATAAGTCTGGCTGCTAAATTTTCAAAACAGGAGCGTGAATTTGCTTGGCATCTCTAAGCATATGAATCTGTCTCGGATACTCAAAATCACTTTTTAAAAGTTTGATTATGAACAGTATTTAACACAGCTGTAAAAATATTGTGGCATTTGATGTTGAAGATGCTCTAATGCATATATTTATTATCCCTTTATCAGGGTTCCCCAAAATCTAGTCTTGTATCCATTTAGGTCAGGAGGGAAGCGGCACTTGTGCTATTATCTTAGAAATCTTTAAATCTTCATGCATTCAGTGGATGACAATGTACTGTGCTATAATATTTCAGTATAGAGGATGACATAGAAATTGTTCATTTAAACAGTCTTTATGGCCTTTTAAAAATCATAGTTCAAAGTATAATTCAAGCTTGGGCAGAAGACATTTTTGTCATAGTCTGGATTTTAATTTTAGAAAGTATCGTCCTTTACACTTCATTTGTTTAATGAGCTTAAAATTCTATTTGTTGTGATCCTTTTTTTCCCTTTACTAAAAGACACAGATCCACTGAGTTTTCCCTCCAGAAAAAAATCAACATCTGCCTTTAATGGTATCTGTTCAATTTTCATTCTAAAATCTGTTTTGCTTATGAGCAACTACCATTCCTCTCTAAAGTAGGTGAAGTATTTCTTCCTTGAAAGTATTATATTCTTTGTGCATAATGGTAGGTACTCAGTGTTGAAGTGTATTTGTTGATTGTAAATGAAAGGGAAAAAATTTAAGTGGCATAGGAGAATAGAAACCTGAAAAAAATGTACCAAGCAAGAATTCATTTCTGATTAAATTAATAAACATTCTTTAACTGGAAGTAAATGTGCATGGGAGTTGAGCAGTGATATAATAATTTATGATGAAAAATATAAGGATAAAGAGGACAATACAAGCCACAGATGAGAGTAAATATTAGCAAAAGGCACATTGATACAGGACCGTTAACCAAAATATACTAAGATCTCTTAAACCACGAAAATAAGAAAATAATAACCTGATTCAAAAGTAGGCCAAAAACCTTAACAGACCTCACCAAAGATATACAGTTAGCAAAGTAAACATATGAAAAGGTGCTCCACATCATATATCATTAGGGAACTGCAAATTAAAACAATGGTGACATACCACAACGTACCTATTGGAATGGCCGAAGTCCAGTATACAGACAACACCAAATATTGGCAAAGATGTGGAATAGTAGCAACTCTCATTCATTGCCGGTGGGAATGCAAAAATGGTACAGTCACTTTGGAAGACAACTTGGCAGTTTCTTAAAAAACTAAACATATTCTTACCATACAATCCAATAGTCACACTCCTTGATATTTATCTTGAGGAAATGAAAACTTATATCCACACAAAAATCCCCACACAGATGTTTGCAGCAGAATTATTTATAATATCCAAAAGTTGGAAGCAACCATATGTCTTTCAGTAGGTGAATGGATAAATTGTCCTACATGTAGACAACGGGAAATTCTTCAGCACTAAAAAGAACCGTGAAGCCATGAAAAGACAATGGGGAAAACTTAAATGCATATTACTAAGTGAAAGAAGGTCATCTGAAAAGTCTGCATGCTGTATGATTCCAGCTATATGACATTCTGGAAAAGGAAAAACTAAGGAGACACAAGATCAGTGGTTGCCAGGGCTTGGACAAGTGGAATGAGGGTGGATGGAGCACAGATGGTTTTTAATGCAGTGAAAATACTCTGTGTCATATCATCATCATAATGTAGGTTCATCAGTTGCAGCAAATGTACCACTCAGATGAGGAATGTTAATAATGGGGGAAGCTATGTATGTGTGGGGTAGGGGATATAAGGAACATTTCTGTACCTTCTCCCCAATTTTGCTGTGAACCTTAATTGTTCTAAAACTTTTTGTCTTAATTTAAAAATGGAAGTATGTTTATCAGAGGGAAGGTAGATTAAATAAACACAAATAAAAACCATGTAGTCTTATCTCTAAAAAACTGTGGTTAAACCATGCCTCTCATTTTTACATTTAGCCAATGACATCTCATTAAAGAGCTTACATTTCTTATTTGTCAGGCTGGTAGTACTGAGTGTGATCCCATCCCTGTGCCTAGCTTGTTTGGGTTGTGAAGAACTAATTGTAGAGGGCATTGAGGGCATTGTGTTGTTAGTCTTAAATCCTGTATGGCCAAGTTCATGACAACCCAGACTGTGAAAACCTCTAAGTTACCTCAGTCTTAAACCTTGGAGGGTACTTTTAGCGTTAAGAACTGGATACTCAAAGATGTTTGGAGGGACAGTTAGTTGAACTAGTTTAAGTGAGTATCTATTTTCAATATTAGAATAAATGGAATTTGTACGGCTGTGGGCACAGCCTTTGTATCTTCTTGGCGTTAAAATTACTTCCCATGCTGTAGATAAATGAAGCCTACCTAGGAACTCTCAAGGAAGAGCAAGATTTTGGCTGATGAAAACTGTGTATGGGTTTAAGGCTCTAGAGCCACAATTAATTTACATTTGATTTTAATTGATGACACCCTAATATATATCAGAGGTTCTTTAATTAAGAAATAAAAAGTTAGGCAGATTGGAATATTGGTAATTGAAAATAAAGGAGGTTTAACTAATGAAGTATGGCTTTATTAAATGGTTTGTTCATTTTATAGAAAATGCTTTGTAGAACTTATTAACAATTATCTTTCACTTAAAAGAGACACTAATATTAAGAGACTTTAGATTCTTTATTTAAAAATACGTGCTGTGTTATAAAAAATGGTTTTGACCATAAAGCCCCAAATTGCTTTCAGAGTTGTGCATGGACTGGTGAACACCATGCTTTCTTATAACCTATCAGAGATCATTTTTTTAGTGACTTTTGGTCCAAACCTGGTAAATGACTACATTGTAAGTTTTCTAGTTCTGCTAATCATATCTCTTACCTCTGCTTAGCATGTCATTTGGAATTACTTCTCTCTTTTGTTATGTCTCTAATATCATTGCCTAGAATGATAAGTGTTTGCAAAATGACATAGATTGTAATTTGCTGTATTACCTTTGCTGTTGAGGATTACTCTCTCTTATAATTATAGCTTACACAAAACCCTGCTTGGTACTTCCTTGTAATCAAAGTAATAATACCTTGTATTTATGCAGTCTTTTACTTGTGAGCTCAAAGCACTTTTAAAGACACTCTTGTTAATTATCGTACTCCTATGAGCAAAGCAGACGGTCGCAGAAAGGAAGACCGAAGTATCACCAGGTTGTGACTTGGTTAGGGTAAAGCCGTAGTCAGGGACGTTGGTGAGAAGGAAGCCATGTCCCCTGACTCTAGACCAGTTTTCAATCTTCTACATCACATTGCCTCCAAATTTTTTACTCGTGACATCTGTTTCCATCATTGTCATGTTGTTAATTACTAAATATTTTACTACACAGTTAGCTAAAGGGAACAGGTACACTGTGCTTAAAAGTGTGTTTAATGCATCATGAGAGAAACAGGGACAGTTTATGGGGAGGGCGGGTAGATTAGTGTTACTGGATTTTGGTTGCTTGAACATCACCAGTTCAGAGGACACTCGGGGTTCATGTTTTACCTAAATGGCGTGCTTTTGAAGGATGTTACTGGTCTAGTTTTCCTACATGCATCAACTGAAGGAAAACTTGATCAATTAGTTGATTAGTAAGTTATACTCAGTGGAGTGCCCACTACATTAGCAGATGTGCCTTTTTATGCTCAATTATCCAAATGTATAGCAAGGGTTTTAGGGTTCAGTTAAATTATATTTAAAACTTATTAAAATTGCAGCCTGTTAACCACACCTTTTTTATTGTGATTAAAATACTCTGCTTCCCTTTGTGCATTGACTTGTCAAACTAGCTCTTGTCTGGATGTTGCACATCCTGGTTCCTCTGAATGAATGGTAAGTTTGGAAGCAAGGTGGGGCCTGGAGTGAGTAGTTATTAGTTTGTTAGTTTATTCAGGGGTACTTAGTGGAGGAACAAAACACTTGAAGGGTATATCCATCAAAGTTTTCCCATGATGTTTGGGTCTAATATATATGACTCATTGATTTAATAATAGAAAGAACTGATTTAATTGTTCTGACCACAGATTTATTGGCAATGAAGTGCAATTTGGTGACCAGTAGATCTTATTATATTTGCCCTCTTGCCCTTGTTTAGAAAGCCTCATTTGTTACACGATGCTTGATTATAACTTGATAATTAGACTTCAGTTAGTCAGTTTTATTCCTCCGTTTCATTTGCCCCTTGTCTGCATTCACTATTTTTCATCCTTGTTTTTCCCATGTTCTCTCTATGCCTCCCTTTGTCAGAGGCTCACACAAGATCACCATGTCTCTTGTGTGACAGTCTATTTCTGAGAATGTGTTAAAAGAAAAAAAGAAAAAAAAAAAACAAACACAGACCGAGTCTCATCTTGCTCTTCTTGTAAGAAGTAGATTTTTGTTGTGTTTTTGTCAAGTTTATCCTGTGTAACTCATGTTCATTCTTTAGAAACACGCTGCTTTCCTGTCACAGGCCATGTCATTGAAACCATAGTGTCTTTAATATCTTGAGACTTAATTTCAATGGAGCTTCTAGTTTCTGTGGTTTAAAACATCGCTGTTTTAAGTAACAGCATTGTTACAGTTTTGATAAGTCCATGGTTACAGACTATAAAACAATATCTGATTGTTGACTATTATGAGACTTTTAAAAAATTCACAGAAAGAGCAATTAAAAATGAATTTAAAATTATTTAATATCAATTGAGTATACACTGTGTACTAGGTTCTGAGAAGTTCCTAGGTGTGACTTTTAGCTTCTTCACAGGAAGTAGAATTTTGCTCAGATTTTCCTTTGAGGATGACCATAGATTCTGCTTCACTGGTCTTTTCTCCACGTGCTTCAGGGTGAACGGACTGCATGCTTCTGGGCGGTTCAGCCTGAAATCCGGAGCACAGCTTCACTACAGGCCGTAAGAGATCCATGCTCCTGGCTTCCGCTCTGAGCTTCTTAATGCTCGTCCTGGGCCACGTGCCATGTGGCCAGGGAGTCGTCAGTGGAAACAGCTGGTGACTTTTATGCTTATTAGTATCAGTAGTATTTGAATAAGATGGATTCTTCAGTTTTCTCTTCATCTATGGTTTCAAAACAATGCATTACTTATAAATAAATTGACACAGGTAAAACTTAGTAGATTGTCTACTAAAGTACTAGATTATTGTCTTTCTCCCTTTTTCATGTGCTTTGGACTATCTGCCTTGGCATTATTTTTTTCTCTCTTGCTTTTTATGAAATTACATTTACTAAGATCTCACAATATGACAAACACTGCCCACCTTATTTAATCCTAATGACAATTCCATTGAGAAATTCTATTGTCCTAATGTTACAGATGAGGGAGCAGAGATTTAGACATCTTAGAAATGTGCCAAATTGTAAAAGCCGGTATGACTATTAGCATAGAACCAGGATATGAACTGAACATTCACTGACTTCTCAGCTCAGACTCTTAACCACCAACATAAACTATTCATTCTTTGCTTTGGTATGAGTTTAGTGAATACAAATATGTTTATTGCTAATCATGATTAAATAGCGACATGATGAGGCCTTATCACAGAAGTAAACAAATTATAGTGGTGCATCTTTATAACTGACCTATGGGCATACATACAGTTTGATCAAAGAAAAGAAAGAGTAGAAACTGATGGAAAAAACACAGAAATTTAGTATCTGAGAAAGAGACTATCAGTAAAAACAATAGCTAATGTATATTATACACATACCATAGGCACTGTAATAAGTATGGATCGTAATAAGTACTGTAGTAAGAGCATTTAAATGTGAAAATAGTCAAAGGAGTTAGGTAATATTATCCCCATTTTATAGATAAGTAACTTGCACAGAGTCACATGACTCTTCCCCATTCTTATTTTATAAACAGATACGTTTGCAGCACTCTAGCCCTGCCCCTTCCATTCAGCTGGCCTGGGGAGCCTTGGTTGCGACTGACTGTAGTTCCATGGATCTCTTTTCTAGAAAATTTATTAATTGTGAATTTACATTTTCTTATATTTTCATTTAGTGCTTCCCTTGATTGTGGATGTTGGTGTGTTGACATTGTGTCACGTGTGGAGGTATCTCAGGGTGACTAGCTTCATAGATTATATGAGCCTTTTAGTGACATTGATGTTTTTACCTAAAACTTGAATGTTTCTAGAACTTGGTCCTTGAAATATACCATCATTCTAACTTCCAGACTGCGCATTACTGATCAGCATGTGTTAGCGGGACTGGTGAATTGCTGTGGGACCAACGTGTTCTTCCTTCTTAGCTAGTTGTACCCGTATCTCCTCTATAGCAGTTACCAGGTGTAATGGTCTCTTCAGCCTCTTCATTGTCCTTTTTTTTTTAAATCTTTCTTATTTTTCTTTGTTTCCAGATTACTATGAGCATATAGGCAATTTCATAAATTTTGCATCCTGGGCTCTAAAGTAAATATTTAATAAATCCTCATTCTCCTTTATAATTATAAAATAGAGCTAAAAATGTTTCACTTTTAAGAGACTTGTCTTTGGGGAATCTGCCCCATTGCAGAGGGAGCTTGGTTAGAAAATGCAATATTGTAGTCCAAATTGGGAAGAGTGGAGAAATTCTTGTCTGAGTCCGGGGCGTGCCCTCAGGTTTTGTGACTGCTGTTATCGTTACCATCTGCCAGAGGAAAAGAAAATGATGCCTTGTACTTCTTGGAGTCTTGTTGATGTTGTCTCTCTGGCTATCTAGGGTTTTTAAATAATGTTTTGTATTTGAAAATTAAAACAAATGAGAAAAAAAAACATTGTGTTCTCTCTTAAGCTGAATATCATTTTTGACAAACAATAATGCATCAAATAGCTCTCCCCTGCACCTAAGATGAAATCCGCAACCCCTCACCCAGCCTCCTGGCCTCGCCTCCCTCTCCAACCCCTGTCTGTGCTGCTTTTCTCCTGCTCACTGCATTCCAGCCACGCTGGCTGTCTCACTGCTCTCTCCACACACCAAGGCCTTTCTTTTCCTGCAGTCTGTGCACATGCTCTGCCCTCAGCCTGGAATTCTCCCCAGCACACTTTTCTAACCCTCCATCATCTTTAAGCTCGTGTAGACATTAGCTGAAATATCACTGATGCAGAGAGTAACAGTATATTATTATTTAAAGGCCCTTGTATATATAGATTGTGTAATGTGGTGCTTACCATGTCTTTAGGAAATAAAAAGAAATAAAGCCAGAATTCTCTTTATCTGCAATTTGAGTTTTGTAAATAAAGCCTTATAACTTATTACCGATCATTGATAAAATATTCTTCAGGGAAATTACCACTTATCAGAAACTTAGGATCAAAAGCTGTTTTCTATTATCATGTCATTATTTCTCAGTCGGCATGCTTTTCCTCAGGTTGTTGACTGTCCCCAAGTGTACACAAATTGCTATTATCTCTGTGGTTTTCTGGCATGTCCTGATAGTAACCTACCTGCTATATTACCTTAGAAACAAATTTGTAAGTTGAAGTATTATGCTTTTCCCTCCTGAAATAGGAAAGACAACCATTGCTTTATAATGATCCTTTTAGAAAAATATTCATAGGAGAGCTTACCAGTCTCTGTGAAGAGCTTACTAGGGACTGAAGGTATATTTTAATTCATATCATAATACTTTTAGAATGTAATGTAGGAAGTTTTGCATTTTTGGAGAAGAGTGCAGAAGTGTTTAGTGACTTGTCCAGTTTAATTATCAGGCCAGTTATAGGACAAAGGACACCGGCTTCTCTCTCATGTACGTCTCATGCTCATCTGAATACAGTCCCTTCTTTCCTTGTTAAGAAATGTGATAATATCCTAATGGCAGCATGTTGATCCGAGAGTTAAAGGGTCACATCTAAACCTTGACGCAGATCTCTGGGACGTACTGGGTTCTCCAGCTTGCTGAGTGCCACTTTAGTGACTGCAGAAAATATAGGTTGTTTAGTTAACTGAAGTAACGAGAGAGAGTGTGTGTGTGTGTGTGTGTGTGTGTGTGTGTGTGTGTGTGAGTTGTTTCACCTGTACGTTTTGTGTCTAGAATTGATTCCATCATTCATATGTGTGAATATTATTAGAAATAAAATTATGCTGAGGCAAATTCTAAGATAGGCAGGAGAAGTTACTACTGGAAGGTACTACTTGGGAGCTTTGGGAACAATTCACTGCTTTAGACATAAATGGGTGGGACAATTACAAGGCTGGGTCTGTTGTCACAGGGGTTTTGAACACAGCTTGGAAATTGGACATTAGGTCTCAGTTGCTGAGAACACCCAATGGATGTTCCAGTAGAAATGCCTGCTTTTGGAGGACCTGCTTCATTCAAGTTGTGGGCCTCACTGTTTCAGGGCCACTAGCATCACTAGGAGAATATACTTGGCCTCATGTGGATTATAATTTATTAGGAGCGAAGAAAAAAATAACTGTAGTGCAAGGAGGAGTGGAAGAGCTATAAAAGATGTGCTGCATACACATTAATCTCAAAGTTAGTTGATCAAGTAGCTGATCTTCAGCATTATGTTCTATTCCGTTAACATGGGGGAGTTTAAAACCAATGTCAGTGATAAACCTTGAGATTTGTTTTCTGTTTCCATATGTTTAGTTTTAGCCATGATAGTTTTGTTTTATATCATAACCTTGACAGCTGTATACAATGTTCTGTTTTTAGAGGCTTTAACATTCAAGATTCGTGAATGAAAAAGACTTCAATATCATACATTTCAAAGAACACAAAATATTTTTTAAAGCTTTGGTCCATTGCTAACCATAGATTAAATTGCTCTGTTTTGGAAAATTCTAACATGTTAACCTATTAGGATGGTAATTAATGCCCTGAAAACATTTTTAACATGGCTATCAGTGATGTGAGAAGTTAATGCACAAATAGCCGGTGAAATTTCGTTTTGTTTCCCCTCTTAGACTTCCTAGCAGGACAAGATTTATTGCTACTGCACCTTTCCTATGAAATCAGGTTTTCTAAATGGGTAAATTAGAGCTCATTGTAAATTGCTCAGGGTAATATTGGAGTCCTTTGTGCTGTAGGGTTTCCGATGTAAGTCTTTTAACCTTTAGCTCCATTTAAAGGAAATTTTCCTGAAAGATTTATTTTTCCTTCGATGGCATTTTTAGATGCTGTACCGCATGATGAGCAGAGACAATGGAGAGTGTTGAGGAAATAATTTGTGTTTCTTCAAAAACTGAATTTTATTTGTTTATTTTAGAGCTCTCATTATTGCAACATTCTGAGTATGTTTTTAAAAGGATACCCTTGTCTACCTTCTAAATATCAAATATAACTGCTGGAATATTTGGTCTAAAAAGAAGTACAGAACTTGAATGTAGCCATTCCCAAATGCTTATCTTTAAGTTAGTCTTTTATAATTTTGATTCAAGGGATACTTAGCTATTTGGATTTTTTGATGTTCATATCAGGTAACTACATTTAAAATATGTGAAAAAAATCTGATTTGTAGTTACTCAGTAATTACTACTTTATACAATTTAACTACGTTGGATTTTTTTCAACATGTAAAATCAGTCTTCTGCAGGATATAATAGGCAAAGCGGGGTAAGTGTTACAAACCAATTGCTAAAATGAGTGACTGAGACGAAAGGACATTTTTGTTGCCGGTTGCAGTTAAAATTGACTGTCTCTGGAAATGTAACTTTTACTTTCCCTGTTTTTAGAGTAACGCTACATTAAGATGTCAGGTCAAAATATTTTTTTATTTTTTTCACTGTTTTGATATTTCATTTGAGAACTAATATTTCAAAAAAAAAAAAAAAAAAAGCAGTGATTTAGTACAAATTCCTTAGTTCCAGTCAGATAAATAAATCGTACCAGGTTCTGTGAACTGATTTATTGATAGAACTCTGAGGGATCACAAGCCTTTTTGAGAGCATTTGAAACATTTCTGAATTCTAAATTTTATTGAAGTTCTCAAGAGAAAAGCCGAGTGGGAGAAAGAGCCTCTACTCTTTTCACAGACTCAGACATCTTAACAAAGGTTTAACTTTTTTCCCCCAAAAGATCAATATTTTTTTTTAAAAAAAGGAATAGTGATAATACAGACATTGGGTTGGTCACTAGTGACTGCTAATAAGCACAATCGTCCTTGTGGTCCACTTTGTGTCATCTAATGATGATTCAACACTGGCCCATATTTGCCGTACATAGAAAACTCTAAACTCCTTTTTATACAGTGACTTTTACTTCTTTGCAATCTAGGTTATACCTCTTTTTTAAAAAGAAAATAGTAGGCAATATTTTATATAAAATGCACTTCTTTAATATTATTCTCTACTATTTTTTTAAAGTAAACATGTTTGGAGATGATCACAGATCCAAATGGCTTCTCTCTGCTTTTCTCAAATCCAGACATCCTCTCTCCTAAAAGGAAGGTAACTCCAAAGCCCCCACATACCAAACGGATCTCCCGTGACTTTAACGAGAAACAGTTCAGAGGCAGGCTGGATGCTCCAGGAGAAAGTCCAGGCTCTCGACATGGAACTGCTACTGACGTCAGCCTAGGCACTTAATTAGTGTCCTTTCCTGAGGGTGACCCTCTGGTCTAATATTTCCCCTCTCCCAGTGGTTGTGTGTGCCGAGTGTTCAGATCCTACAGACTGCTCGTGATGGAGATAAATGGTTTGTACCATGAGAAAGCTAGCAGTGAGGTGTCGTAAGTTACCCAGTTTGGCATTTACTTTATTGAACTCTATATTAATAGAAGTGTTTGAGGGACCATATAAGGAGAGTGTAATAAATGGTTTTTTGCCAGGAGGTAGAAAACACATTTTGTCCTCGTGGAGAGAATGTGCCTCCACCTCTATTGCCGTCCCTACGTTGCCCTTCCTATCTGCCATTGGCACAAGAATACTGAAGTGACAAAGGGAAGTTTCACACCAAAAATTAAGTTTTCAGAGGGAAAACATAAAAACAAATTAAAGCTTAAAAGGAAAATATTAAAGAGAACGTTACCAAAAATGCTAGCGTTAAGTTAGTAAAAGTGAAAAAGGAAGTTTGACATTCAGCCTATGTCACCTAAAGGAAACTAAGCTAAGAGCAGTGTCAGTGCTTTATAAACCACCATTTTCAAAAAAAGGAAGAAAAGAAAAACTGAGACGACAGAAGATAGCCTGAATACAACAGAAAGAATGGAAAGAAGCAACTAACACAGGTTCAAAACGAAGCACCCTGAACAAGCAACGACAGCAACCGCAAAGCCAAGTGAATTGTAAACAGCTAGCCTCGTGAGGAAATGTCGGGGTGGGGGGAAGGAGAGGGCAGGGTGTCTTTGTAAAGTGGTCCCCTGAAAGGAAGCAGCTCCCGTGGCTGGGGGCTCCACGGAGACCCGGAAGGGCAGCGAGGGACCCGCGCTGTGGAGAGGAAGACGAGACTCTCGGGGGCCTCCTGTCAATGGCTCCTGTCCCCCATCTCCCTCCGGGACACCTGAGAGGGCAGGGAGATGCGCCCTTCAGTAAGTAGCAATCCCATCACACTGCCAGCTGCCAGCTTCCCTCGCTGGCCCTGCTTGCAGGGGCGCAGCCACGGCCACCTCCACACCTTCACCCACTCGGTCACGTCGGCGTTTCTCGGGCAGGGAGTCGAGGTGGAGTGCCTGGCTCACCGCGCTGCCGTGTGATCAGCTGTCGTGTAATTTTGTGTCTGTATCCTCTACTTGCCTAATCCAAGGTTGATATTTCATAACTAGTTATTTTTTAGGTAAAAATAATAGCCTTTTGCTGGTGGAATGATTTGTTATACAGCCACTCCTCACTTAAGGACCTTACCTGTTTAACGACTGCTCGGAGGTAGGACCAGTTCTTCAGTGCGGGGGATCCCCTTTCTCAGTCTGTGTGAGTCTTGGCGATCCCCTTTCTCAGTCTGTGTGAGTCTTGGGGATCCCCTTTCTCAGTCTGTGTGAGTCTTGGGGATCCCCTTTCTCAGTCTGTGTGAGTCTTGGGGATCCCCTTTCTCAGTCATCTTGTTCCTGCAGTTGGTTAGTACTCACTACACGAAGCGTTCACAGTCACACAAGACTACGTAAGCGTGGTGCCACGTGATGTCAGTTGAAAAATGCGTACCCCCGTCACCACACACACACACAGGACACTTACCGAGGCTCCTCCCTTACTGACCAATTCACTTAGTTGTAGGAATGGAAGGAACTCAGCCGTTAAGTGAGGAGTGCCTCGGATTGTGCCCGACGTTACCTGATTGGGACTACCTACCCCTTCGTCACCCCTCTCTCTCTCCTCTCTGGGTCTTTCTGTCTAGCTCTGTCCCTTTCTCTCTCACACACCCTCCAACTCATGCACACACTCCGTGTGGAATAACTCCAGTTTCATTTGTCAGATAACCCAAATTTCAAGAGCCCAACTGTGTCTTTTGATAGGGCTGTGCTAGGGTGGGGGCAGTGAGGGAGACGTGCACACAGTGTGCCTCTTTGACAGAGTGTATCTGTTCACGTGTACTATCCCCCTGCCCCCAGAATGGGAGGGGCCTTCTTCATAGGGTTGTTGTGAGGATGGAGCGTACAAGCACAAGCACACGTGACAACTCATAAAACCTAGTACAAATTTGAGGAAACGTATTTGTGGGTGAGACACTCAAGGTCTTCTATATTTTTTTCTAACCTTTCAGTCCGCCTTAGTTCTTCTGTTTCTTTTCCTCTCAACCTCCAGGGACCTGCACTCCAAACACATCGAACTAGTTGGTGGGCGTTTTGCGAATAGTGAATCTGCGATTTCCTACTCCCATGCCTTTGTGCCTGCGGTTCCTTCCCAGCCCTGCTGTCCTATGAAATCATGCTAATTAAGGCCCAGCTTAAATGTCACCTTCCCCTCCCTCCCTTCTTTACAGCTTCCCTGCAAACAAACATAGAATGAATCTTCCCCTCTTTCTTTCATGGCATTTTGCTCATTCAGCTATTTCATCACGTGTTGTGGTGTTTATATTGACCATGTCACTCACCTGCCCTTCCTCCTCCTGAATTAAGAGGTCCTTGAGGTGGGGGCTATTCCTCTCTTCTTAACAGAGTGTTTGGCATGTTACAAATACTCAAAAAAAGGTTCCTTGGATGTAGGACTTGAAGGATTTCACCTAGATTTTATTCAGAGCTGCCGAACCTAACGTAACCTAACCTCATTCATTGAAGTACCGGTAAGGCTGGATGAGCACTTTACCTCTACGTCTGTGTTTGCATGTTGCTCTATTTCCTTTTAGCTCAGCTTTCCCTGTTTTGAATCCAGAAAATCTTTCATTTCTTACACTTTTTTCTGTTACGCACCTATAGACTGGAGATTCCCATATTGACCATCTTAAAAGCTGCACATAATTGTAAGGAATGCAGAGAAGACTTTTTGTTTTGGGGACTGAGATGTTGTGCTAAACCCTGATTTTTCCAGTTGCTTGATCACTGGGGGAGGGGGCTTTATTAGTCAGTATTTTTCAGAGAAACAGCAACAGTCGAATATAGATAATGGGATGGATCTGTGAGTGTGTGTGTGTGTGTGTGTTCTAAGGAATTGGCATTTTGCAAATAGCAAATTTATAGAGGCTTAAACCCAAGATTTGTAGTTGCCAAGCTGGAGACCTATGAGAGCCGATGTGTAATTCCAGGGTGAGTTTGAAGGTCTGAGAACCAGGAACCCGTGGTATAAATTCCAGCCTGAAAGCTAGCAGTCTCGGAACCCAAAGACATCCAGTGCTTTGGTTCAGGTCTGAAGGCTGGCAAAGACCAGTGTCCCAGCTCAAACAGTTAGGCAGGAAGGTAGGATAGAGAGAGAATTCTTTTCTTGAAACTTTTTGTTCTTTTCAGGCCTTCAGTGGATTGGATAAGGCCCACCCACACTGGAGAGGGCCATCGACTTTCTGGTCTACTGATTCCAATGTTAACCTCATTCCAAAACATTCTCACAGTATACCTCCAAAGAATGTTTAACCAAATATCTGGGCACCCTATGACCCAGTCAAAGTGATACATAAAATTAATCATCACAGAAGCAGCATTCTGCATATGTATTTTGCCAATGATCCCCAACAGTTGACATAAGGAAGGAATTCTGTCTATAAAGGGCATCACTCATTGTGCATATGATAATGAACTCACAGTCTTTGTGAGAAGTTTGAAGTCTAGTATCAGTAGATGATTGCGTTTTAATCATGGTAGAAGTATAGAGTGAAAAGAACCCTACCTATGCATTCTTGTCAGACAGTAGGCAAGAGTGTCAAATTAAATTTTAGGAACTAGGCAAATTAGTAAATAAGTGGAGTGTGTTGAGTATATGCCAAGGCCTGAAAAGAACAAAAAGTTTCAAGAAAAGCATTCTCTCTCTATCCTACCTTCCTGCCTAATGGTGTGAATTGTGATGCATAGGAAAACTCAAGACCTAACTGAAAGATATGCACATTTAAAATTTTAAGCTGTTATTTAAAATTAGCCTTTGACTAAATTAGTTCCCTTGTTTAGCTATTAAGTAGCTATAGGACTTTAGAAACTCATTTAATTTTTCTAGAACTCAGTTATTTTACTAGAACAGATGGACAATCTATACTCTCAAGATTCTTCCTTGTGTTTTACCTGCCGGTTAAACTTCAGAGCTTATGAAATAACACTTTTGCTGATTTAAAGATGCCTAACACAGATTCTAAAGTGGCATGTCATCCTCTGAAACAGCATAATCTTGCAGTGACATAATAGTGAATTGGTCTACTGTTTTGAGAAATATAAGAGCAGAAATGTCCTAATCATATTTTTGTATTAAAAAACTACTGTGTAGTTAATGTGCCTCATAGCGTAATATGAACAAATCTCTCGATAATTAGGTAGCAAGTCTCTGCAGGCGTTGCCGTCTATACCCTACTGTATGCTTTCTAAAGCTTGAGGAATGTTTCCTATTGTAAAATAGGGTAAATTTCAGTACATATGTAGTGGTGTGTGCTAATTTTTCTTGTTCAAAGCCTTTTCAGATAGTCCTGAAGCCTTCAAACTATAATTTAAGGCGAGACGGCCTCTGTGGATTTATGGACTCATTTTCCCTTTGGCTAAAGCCTTCCACGGTCACAGACCACTAGATTTAAAAAGGCAGCCGAAGCAGTCCAAAGACCAACATAAATTTTCGGAGGGAGGGAACGTGGTGCCTGCTTATTAAATTAGCGAGAATATAGTATTTGGCAGCTACAAACACTGATGTGTTTCCCCTTTAAGTTAGAAACAAGACTGTTAGGGATGTTTGACTCACGTTTGTCAAGTTTAGCTACATTAGTTAATAATTTGCATGTTAAATTGTGCACTTACTTGGTTTGGATTTGACTAGATAAATGGGTTCACCTTTGCCAAAAGCTTCTAGTTATGAACACGTTTAAAAAAATTTTCCCCCAGCACACAGAGACCGAACATGAGCATTAAAAAGAGCAGAAACAGGATCTTATCTCACCAGACTCTTGTCCATTACTCCAGTATTTATGTTTTGGGGTGTCCTAAGTGCCATGTCACGCATTCTCCATTGGTTGCCTACATCCATTTTCCATTTGTTCTCTTGTTTCATAGAAATTATTAATATTAGTCCAATAAAAATAGGGCTTTTTCTTTTGGTGATTCATTATTGGAAGCCATTTTCACTGACTTCAAGGGCTTGAGGAAGAAGCATGTTTACCTTCGACGGATCTTGGTGTTTTTCTATGTCTCACAGGAATGTTTCCAAGTCTCTTTCTTCTATAAAAACAAAATAAATTATAAGAATGGTGACTTTCTAAACTAGAATTGATTAACTGGATGAGCTTTCTAGAGCACTTCCTGAGAAGATGCTGTGCAGCATTTTCAAATATGAAACTTGAGTGAAAGGTTACTCCTGAAAGGCAAACATCTTCATTCTCATTTAATTCAAAGATGCTGTTAGGAAATGCGGGTTTTGAAAAGAGGTTGTATTTGGAGCTACGTTTGATTAACAGACTGTTACATTTCTGTGGAAATGGGAGCTGTTTCTCCTACTTCTGATGTCAATACCCCATGAGTAGAAACTAGGTGAAAATGGGGAATGAATATTATGCTCTAATTAGAGTCTTTCTTCCTTTCTATCAGCATCTTTTTAAAAAATTTTTCATTTGATGCCTATCATTTGACATGTTGATGTACCTACTCATAACACTATGTAGCTTTTCATTTAATAAATATATACATATTCTGGTGAAGCAAATGTCTACAGTTTTTGGATATTAATCTGTTTTATAATTCAAGACTATCATATTAGTCAAATATTCAGTCACATATTGCTCTGGGTTGGGAGTTACTTAGTCTCTTTAAATTGACGTTATGTATTTCTAATTAGACAATAGTAGGGTAAATTCTTACATTAAATACACACTTAAGCACTCTCTAGAAACCAGATATTATTCAGGATACAAATTGAGTTGGGTCTTCAAAGATGAATAAGACTTTTGATCAATAATGAAAATTATTATAATGAAAGCTAGGAGCTAGCATTAAAGGAGCACTTTTTGTGGCTAGACCCTCTGCTGAGTCAGCTGTCATGTAATACAAGAACCTGAGAGGTAAACCCAGAACAATGAGGAGGTTCTGACGTTTGACGGACAGGTTCTAATTCGAGCTATATCACTTTACTGGCCATGTGGTGTGGTCTATCTAACCTCTCAGTGCCCCTGTTTTGGAGATATTAATGGTACCTACTTCCTAGAAGTGATATGAAATATAAATGAAGTATACAGTCTGAAAGTACGTGGTTTGAACGTGGTAATTACTCAGTTAGCTACTCACCTTTTTTTGGGAGGGAGGGTATTTCTTTATATTTAGAAAGTAGTTTGCGTCAGGATTTGAACTCACACATTCCGGCTCCAGCATCTACATTCCAACTCTAACTACTGAAGATTCTAGGAAAGGAAACAGTAACACCAGATGCAAAAGATTGATAGTGTGTGTGTGCATTTCACAGTGAACAGCATAGATCAGTGAATACAGGACACAGGCTGAATTTGGTTTTAGGCCACTTTGGAGAAGGCCTTGGAATGCTTTGGAAAGAAACTGAGATGTTATCCTGCGGGCAACCTAGAATCAATGGAAAAATAACCTAGTCTGTAATTCTTTTGCATTTAAATGAAAAAACAAACACACAAAAAAAAACCTTGGCATTTCCTTTTGATTTAAAACTATCTCCTATGCCAGTAATATATTTTCAGCAAATAAAAAGGAGCTAGAAGTTCAAATGAGAGACTTCTTGAAGATTAGGGAGTTTACAGAAGAGGTCTCACTAGGCACTGTATCAGTAGTTCTCAACCTTCCTAATGCTGCGACCCTTTAATACAGCTCCTCATGGTGTGGTGACCCCCATAAAATTATTTTCGTTGCTACTTCATAACTGTCATGTTGCTACTGTTATGAATCGTCATGTAAATATCTGATAGGTGTTTTCCGATGGTCTCAGGCGACCCCTGTGAAAGGGTCGTTCTACCCCAAAGGGGTCGCGACCCACAGGCTGAGAACCACTGCACTATATGTTTGAGCCTTTTTTGTTTGTTTAATTAAATCACAACCGAGGGTCCAGGCATTATGGTTCCATAAACTCTGCCTTCTCCCTGCTCTGCATTGATTTGGCTCGAGGATTTTGACTCCAGCTGGCCAAGTTCACATGGAGTGTAAGTAGGTGTGTGGGACCTGCCAAAGGGACATTGCATATTCGCTAGCTGCGTCCCTCTCCCTGTGGAGAGGTGGACGAAGTCAAATTGCAATCAGAGATTACACGGGGGATGTGAGACCAGAACCAGGTTGGCAAGTCACATGATTCAAACCCAGCCGACCCCACATGTGACTTCCTAACCTTGCTCATCAGGGCACCACACGTGGTTTAGTGCTCTGCCTTCACCATCATGAACAGTGTGCCCCATTTTTACTTTCTCCAGACCCAGAAGTTATGTGCTTGGGCCTAGATTTAGGAATTTAGTGATTCCACAGTGTAATCCCATGTGTAACCCATTGTACGGTTAGGCTGTTCTTGGTAGTGGGATTGCAGGCGTGTGCCTTAACCCAGAGGAGCCCTTCAAGTGGTTGATGCTTAAAGTGACACTGCCAGCACCTTCACCTCTGACACCACTTTCCTGACTTGTGTTACTGTCTCTCATTTCTTTGACACATCACTTTGTTAACCTGCTTATGTAATCAGTTAATTATTGTCCTGGGTGTATGTCTTTGACTTCATTTATTAATAAACAGACCATTACATATTTATTTCATAGATTAACTCTGAGAGAATTTGTTTCCTTAGTCTTTAAGAAGTGCCCCATATGTTACTTACATGTTGTAGATGGAATTAATGTCATTAAGTTTAAAATTTATATGAAAGTGGGATTGACTGGCACAGCAGATTGGATAATGGAATATAACCAAAAGCTTTTAGGCAAAATAGAGAAATGTGGCTAGGAACCCAGTGGTCATCAGGGCAGTTGGTCAGCTGGGCCATGACAGCTCTTTTGTTAAACAAACAATGAAAAGGACAGTTGGGTGAGAATAAAAGACACATGTACTTTTTACCCATCACTGTCAATAGTCAGCTTCTTTCTAGAGTATTTAATTCTTGGCAATGTGAGGGCCAGGGAGACAGTACAGAGAAGCAATAAACATGATTGATAACTGGATAGTTGGGGATATGGAGGAAACTTTAAAAGGTAACATAAAATGTTTTTTCTTGTCTGGAAGACAAAATAATCTTAGCATCTTTAAGCACATAAAAGGTTTTCTTTTTAAAGGTTTTCATGATTATTTTTTTTTCATTTTAATAGTAAATTGAATATGTAGAATTTCAACAAAGAATTTTCAGAAAACAATGACAGCCACGTGGATTACAAAATTTTATTGAAATATTAGAATTTAAATTGATTTCTTTAATGTAATGGTATTTAGCCATCTGTATTTGTTTAGAATATGAATGTATGATTTAAAAAGCAAAGGTCCATCAATCAAAACATTTCCCACCTGCTCTTTCTTAAGGGGCTATCAATGTAGTAAATTTAATGAAACCAACATGGTTTTACTACTTGCCCATCATAAAGTGTTACTGGCTCCAGGTGAGTAAGTATTTACAAGGGACCTTTGAAGATTTAACGGAGGGTTTTAAGTGAGTGGAATACCATGCAATGCCAATTTTATATCATAAACAAAATTGAAAGGTAAACTGGCAAAAAATAAATTTGCAAAGATTAAAAAGAAAAAATAAAAAGAGCTTATATGCCTAAATAAGAAACACTAAAAGCAAAATGATAAAGAAGGGCAAAGGGTATGAACAGACGATCCATTGAACAAATAAAAATGGCTTATAAAATTATTTCTGGTATCACTAGTAATCAAATAATCGAGCTTTAAACAGGAGTATGTAATTTGTTCTGCAAAATTAGCAATGATTAAAAAGTCTATACTACTGTGCAAAGATAACCTGTACTTCCCTGTGTCCAGAATGGCAGAATAGCATTAAGAATTAAGATAGTGAACTTGCCACTGTGTGCTTATGTTGCTGACACTACAAACACCTTGGTTTGTACAGTGCTGCCAACATAGCTCGCATTGGCAAGTTCACAAACTTAATTGTCAGATTTAGGGCACGAAAACAACTCTGATGGCTGTTCCAGAAAGAGTTCCAAAATGGCTTTGAAGGGTGGACTAGGTGCTGGTGTCAGTGTCCAGCTTCCTAAGGAGAGTTCTTCGAAGGTGACCATAGTGATACTCAGCAATGAGGCATGTAGCACTTTCTCTAGGATGAGTTTTCGAAGTTAATTGTCCAGCCTGTCTGTCTGTCTCTATGTGGGTGTGTGCACGCGCGCGCACGCACACACACACACACACACACACACACACACACACGTGTGCGCGCACTCTCCAGAAACATTTCAGCTATAAGGGCCTCTATTTTTCATGTTGCAGGGCTGGTACTTTCTTGGTGGCCCTCATATAGATAAATAGAAAAGACTGGAGGAAAAGCAGCAACATTGTAACCAGTTCTGGGATATTCAGTGATCTGAAATGTCTTCACTGCTGTGTTTCCAGACGTCACCATAACGGCATCCTTTTGAAGTTTCGTTCTTCCCCCACCCCCTGCTTCTTCCTCTTTCCAGCATGTGAACACACACCACATAGCTTGCTGGAGGGAACTGGGGGAGTTTGTGATCTCCACATCTCCTTGCTCCCACACTCTTCTTTGTGCCTAGACAACATAAAACCTAAAGCAACGAAGTGTAGAAGTCGTCCTTTTGGGGTTTAGGAGTATTCGCGTCAAGACTGGCTTTCAAAACCCAATATTGCTGAAGGTCATAGCAAACTAGATTTTGGGGTCCAGTCCTAATTGTAAAACGTGTGTTCCATTTTTTTGCCACAAGTATACTGAAGGTGTTTGAATCTTTGATTTAAAAACCAATTATAGTGTTTTATGGCCACAGAATATATTTTAGATGCTTTAGGGAGACCTTCTGCACTACACTTACAAATTTATAACTGACTCATAAAGACCACTTGTCTACAATTGGAGACAGGTCTAAGTTGCAGCTCCGCCTGGAAGAGGTAACCACCTCCTGTGACTGGGAGCAGAGATCAGGGACCCAGGCTTCTTGTCTTCAGGCCCCAATTAGCAAGACATTTTTCTTTGTGAGTTTAATGCACACAATCATAATTACAAATCTTGACATTTAGATGATCCCAAATTCAACACCCATCCCAGCAGGGTTAGCCTCATTATCACTAGTTAAGGAGATGTTGCATGTAGAGCAATTAGAAGCCAAAGGAAAAGGTTAGCTCCACCACTCAGATGGAAGCAGTTCAGCAGCTAAACCCACCTGCCATTGTAGAGTTAATTTTTTAAAAAATAACAGCTTCAAAACCTGTCACCTATGACAAGGAAGATCTGAGTCTAAATGGAATGTTTAAGAGAAGTTACCGCTTCGTCCTGCAGTCAGGCTGGACGCTGACCTTTCCATGGTCCCCACCAGTTCTCGGCTGTCAGGAAGTGCTGGCGAAGGTAGAATATCATTGGACCTGTCATGCGGTCAGTCAGCTGGTGCTCAGGCCAATTTGCTAAATGTGTCCATGCTAAAGAGCCTGATCCCTAACTAGTCTGATGACATGTACTACCGATGAACCACCCGCTCATTCCAGGGGGGTGTGACCTTCCGTATGTGTGTAGTCAACTCACCGCTTTAGTGGCCGTGGAGGATCTCAGGCCTGGACACCTGAGGCTGCTAAAACTTGTGTTTCAGGCTACCAGGGTGAGTCTAGGGGCCGCTTGCCTCAGGCCAGCACTGGCCTATTTTGGTTAGCATGTTCTGAGTGGTTTGCACCCCTAAAGATAACTGCATACAACTCTAGTACATGCAGAAGACATTCTCTTGTAGAAAATGTTAATGATACACTAATATCTCTTTTGTCCCCCCTATCTACCTATCAATTCCTTTTCTGTCTCTAGAAGGCAGTAGCATTGTCATTATTCTCTGTAGAGGTTTATTATCTGAGAGGTGTCTTAAAAGCAGAAAGGTTTCTTTTTTCCTTTTACAAAACAGACTGCTCTATTTGTAGCCAAGTCTCATAAATTAAAATACTTGTCAAAATAAATGAATAGTATGTTTGTTATATTCATGACTTAAAAATCACATTTGATTGCTTACTCATTAATCCACAAAATTAAGCAATCCACCCTGGATTGCAGTCATTAGTACAAATAAGCAGGGTTCTTCTGACAGTCAGAAGTAATGGAGAACACTGTAGAGTGGTGTTTGTTTCAAAACCAGGTATGTTAATGTGCAAATTAGCTTTATAGTTTCAAAAGGTTTCCTGTGGAAGAAAATTGCATACACTAATGCGGTCCATCAGGAAAGAGGACTGAGGTCATAATGTACTAAAGGGGGTTTCAGAAGGCAGAATTGTAAATGCCATTTTGCGTTGAACCTTAAGGAAGAAGCCATCTTGCCCTGTATAGGAGTATACAGGATTACTTTTATTCCAAATTGTATGGAAAATCAGGACACAGGGATATTGTATCCACATAAAAGTGTAGACATTTGTATGAAAGAGTCCTTGCCCTCCCTCTTGGATACAGCAGAAGACTTAAATCACTCACTTCCCTAACCACCTCCTGTCTGCCAACTACCATACTAGGAGCTTGGAACTTAAGGCGATTGTACTTCAGTTCTCTCCGTAAAGTGAGGATAAGAGTGCTTTTCTCCTAGGGTTTCTTACTGGTATGAAATAAAGTCATACATGTAAGCACGCTGAACAGTGCCTAACACACAGTGAGGGCTCTATAAGTATTTGTGAAATGTAAAATTTTAATGATGTGATCATGGTTTCACATAGCTTACAGTTTTCACATAGAGGCAAGAAAATTGAGGATCTTTGTGCCTTGTGACCGATGACAGAGACGTGGACACAGTACTGTAGAAACACTGCAGCGCCTCATGAAAGGAGGCTTGAACTTCATTTTGAAAGTGAGGTGAATGTATAACGTAAAATTTTAAGCTACAGCAAGACCATGCCAGCTCCAAGCTGGAAAGTAGCATTGTGAGTGGATGTCAGGGGTCTGGACTGGAACCCAGGAACGAACTGAGTTCCTCGGAATGAGTATGTGAGGACCCGGCCAGAGGCACTCTAACACTGCATTATAATGGGATACCCATGCAGAGAGAAATCATGTTTAGATTCTAGTAATTATTACTGTCAAAGATCTATTGACATACCTCTGGATGGCTGTGGTAGCGGTGAGCCTTGGCTAAGAGATTATCAAATGGTATGTTTCTGAGACAGTTAATGCTTTGGTTTGGTTAAAGGATACAAACTGTAGGAAGTAGAGAAAATAAAACTGAACCACTGGAATAATTTTCAACCTGGATGTTACAGCAATACACGTAAATGTATGTATGCTTTATAATTTACAAAATATTTTCCCACATTCTATTTTATGTTTTTTAGTGTCAGATGTACTTGGTTCAAATAAAATACTCTTTCAAAAATACAGGTTAGCTGTGTGTGCAATGTAGATAAGAATAACTTGAAGAAAACACCAATTGTGTGTGTGTGTGTGTGTGTGTGTGTGTGTATGCATTTTAAAAGATCCCATCTTGTATCTTCATCTCCAATAATGCATGGCCTCTCGAGACCTTCAAAGCCCTTGGGATTGAGTAAAATCCAGGAGCCATTAGTGATATACTGGGTAAATGGCAGGCAAACCACCCAATGGATTGGGTTCATTTCTGAGGATTTCCCAGCCAATTTAACCCAAGTATCTTTCACTTTTCTTATGTATCTGTTGTTTTTTATAAGTGTAATTTAGGCATTGTGGGAATATTAATACTGACAAAGCAGGTATGTTGCATTTTTTAAATTTCTGACATTTGTGTTATCCTGACAGTGCTGGAAACTTCTGGCTGTTCTGTTTGCTTTCCTACACCTGGTGCTAGAGTCTGCTAGGATTAGGGCTTGGTGTTTGGCATCTGACCTCCTTGGACCCTTTGCCTGACCACTGGTATGGATGATGAAGGGCACAGACGAAGGGGTTCACCACGCTTCCCCAGTACATATTAGATATGAGTCTTATGTGCTTTTTTCATAAATGGTGAGCTATATTACTAAGAAAAGTAAGGAATGCAGCAAAAACAAACTCAAGATTTTTTCAAACTTCACATCATCTTTGAAATTTTAATTCAAGTCAGGCAGAAGAAAGATACGATTCAGTATAAGATGTGTTTAATGTAGAACTGACTTCTGAGAACCTTACTACAGAATTAAAGGAGGTAAATTAGCTAAAATATGGGTGTTTTTTAAATAGGTATACCTTTTGTTATTATTTTATGGGGCATTTTTGGCACCTGCCTCTTTAAAATGTGATAAGGATAAATAGTGTTCTTAGTACAATTGAATAAATAATGTTATTTTCTTTAGAATACATTTAAAGCTGCAAAGTTTGTCAAGGTCCCTGTTACAGAGTTTCAGTTTGGAGAGGCAGTGAAAGTTTGGATTTATCTAATGAGTGGATGTCAATTAAGCTTTCGGAGAATCAGAGCTGTTAGGTCCTTGCTCTGAGGATGCTGGATCTCATGGCTAGCATCCGATGAAGGTGCTGTGAGAATGCTAACTTTAAAAATTCAGAAGAAAGGCTTTTAGCTAGCTGTCAGAATCCTATGAAGGCAAAGGACTTATTTTCAAACCTTCATTTAGAGTAGAATAAATTAGCTCACATAGCCATTTGTTATTTAGTTACAAGCAGATGCATACATTTAAATGAAATTCTGCTGTTTCACTCTCTTCCCAAAGGTGGTAATGTGTTTTCTTCTACTTGTGAAATTGTTGTAATTTCACAGTCTTACTTAGATTTAATTGTGTTTATTAAGATTTGAGACAAATTATTCCAATTTTATTTTGTAGGGTACTTTTTCTGTCTTTTAATTTTACTTGATAGTTATTGGTAACATAGAATATGTATGAAACATCACAAAACAGCAGTATATTGTTAAATTCAGCAGTTTCACCCAAAGAACTCAATATGGCAAATAAGATTTCTTAGTGGTCCATTAGTTCACTTGACGTGTAATTAAAATAGAGCCACACATTTCTCAGTGTAATTACTAATAAAAATATGCTTATACATACAGATTATTATGTTCTGGGCATTTGGATTGTTCTTTTTATTCTCTAAGTAGGCTAAAGATAATAGCATCAGGTTATAAAAACTGAGAAGTGACAGAATGCTATAGGTTGAGAGAGAAAAACACATCATAAATATTGAAGAACTCTAATAAAGACACTTTGTGGCATTGTTATTAAAATATTTACTTCTCAGTGGAGAAATGAAAGGCATTGGCATATTGCTTCGAGTTGAAGAAATACAACAGACAGAACACACCATGTACTGCTAGGTGGGGGTGAGATACTGCATGTCTGAAGGGTGTGTGTGCTCCTGTGATGAAGAGCAAGGGACAAAAGGAAAAATGAAAATTACCTAATTGATGTGTTTGATCTTGGTGCTGTCTCTGTTCCTCTGTCAATCCTGTGATGAAGAGATTAAAGAGAAGGAACAAAGGAAAAGCAGAATAGGGATAAACAAGTCAAGAGGGACTCGGTCTGGGAGCCAGGGAATGTTCGCTACGGCAAGAGAAGGAATTAGCATTTCACCTTCTATGTGTACCAGGCTCTGTGCTAAGCCGTCAGGCATGTTAGCGTATTATCAAGAAGATTTATATTGTACACCCACTCCGCCCCCCAAACATGCCACATGCACGCACACATATACCATTACTAGTAGTGTTGATCAAAATAGCCTTATTGTTTGTGTATAAAAAGAGGGCCTTGAAGAGATATTGATGGTGTGAAATTGCAAACATGGCTCTTTTGATCATATCTATTATTCAGGGTCATGGATGTTGTAAATTATCCAAAGCTCTTATATTTCTTTTTGACCTTTTGCATTTCTGTTGCTCTTGTTGACTTTCCATTATTTTACCTTTTACGAGTAAGTTTTTTTTTAAAAACGTAAAAATATTCTCTAACATAGAGTTTATGGATGATTTTTTTTAGGCAAATCCTAGATTCAGATGTCCCTTCTAGATGCTCCCTGGGGAGGAGGTAATCAAAGATGGTTGTGGATACCAAAACTAGTGCCTAATCTTAGAATTGGGAATGTCATCAGCAATAACAATTGAGATAATTATTGAAAATAATTCCTATATATTTCATTAATGTATTTATTTTTATGTGTTTTTCTAAGTTCTATTTATAAGATTGGTGTGTTCCTAAAAAATACACTCTATCTTGACCTCTTAAACAGAGGTACAAAACACATAAGATAAATGTTGTACATTTTCCTGGTGCCTTACATGGTCAGGCTATCCAATGGCAATTAAAGAGAAAACAATTCCATATTAAGACAAGCACAGAAATCTGAGAGGGTGTAAAATTTACATCAATTTGTGAAATAAAGCAAGCACTTTAATTTTAAGCTCACAGCATGGCAATTCAGGTTATGCCACCGCTCCCCGGTGGTTTATTCCCACCTGTTGTTAAGCTGCTTTGGGGGACACATCTAGAAGCTTCACATCAGGTATAGGCAAATGACGTATTAAGAAGAAAAGCAGGCAGGGGCGTCTCTGGCCAAACTGCACACCCTGCCCACCTCTCCACCCACTGCAGAACCAACAGCAGGTTCTCCCTTGAACGTGAGCCTGAAAAGGACAGAGACGACACACAGTCTGTATTTTAGGAATGTGATGTGCCAGAAACAACTTCCCCAAGTTGTGAAAAGAAAAGGAGAACTTTCTCCCCACTAATTACAAAACCAAGAACAAATAGTGATGACGACACTTTGAGCATCTTCTGGGTCATTTATACTTATTCATGTTTTTAATTCAACTTGAATATTTATTTTAACACATGAAGAATCTGAGTATATTTTATTTTGTTGCTATGTTAGGTTTTAGTATCTATTTTTATCTCATGTCACTCATTTCTTCCAACAAATACATGTTGGGTGCCAGTTATGTCACATTCACTGTCCTAGTTGATACAAATACAGCAAACAATAAAATAAGCGAAATCACTGTCTTCTTTGAGCTTACGTTCTAGTACAGTGGGGAAACAGGCAAAAAGGGAAAGGTACGAAGTCTGACCATTGAGTTCACAAACTTTCCCTGCACTCACTCACATAGCTCTGAGAAGGTGGTGAGTGCCATAAAGAACAATAAAGGAAGACAGGGGTGTAGGAAGTCCTGGAGATGCTACAGCTTCGTGTGACTAGTGAAGCCTGGCAATAAGCATCCGACGAATGGAGGAACAGGCCCTGTGGGTGTCTGGTGGAAGACTATTTCAGGCAGAGAAAAGCAGGACACTGAGCCAGGGACAAAGAAGACAGCGTAGCTGGATAGAATCCTGAGAACCAGGGGGAGAATAGTCAGAACGTGCGGTCACAAATGTCATTGGGAGCCCATTACCGTATAGCCCGTTGCTGGGACTTGGGGTTTTCTCTAAGTGAGACGGGAAGGTGGTACAGGGCTCTGACCAGTGTGGAGAAACACGATCCCCCTTAGGTGTGAGCAGTAGCACGCTGGCTGCCATGCTGGACGTGGATTGGAAAGGAGCATGGGTGGACCTGAGAGCAGTCAGGAAGCTGTCGCAGTTATGCATGGGAGAGACTATGGTAGCTGGGTCCAGCAGGGTGACAGTCGGGGTGGGGGATAGTGAGAAGTGCTCAGACTCTGGTCGTATTTGCAGATTTGTTGACGCATTGGGTGTGTGGAGGGCATATGAGAGACGGAGCGAGGAAGCACAGGGATGATGAAGGGAACAGTGATCAAGGATTAATATAAGGATTGTGTCCTGAGCAACTGGAAGGATGGATTGCCATAAGATGGGACGTAAAAAGACTGAAAGGAGCAGTTTTTCAGTTTTTGACAGGTTAAGAAATTGACCATATGTGCCTGGAGTTCAGGGAGAAGCTCTGGATTGGAGATTTAAATTTTGAATTTGTCAGCATATATTTATGCCACGGGACAAATGAGACCACCAAATAAATTTAGACTTTCTTTATTAGAGATGCGGCAGAATAAGTAGAAGAAAACTTAATGCAGGGCCCAGAGAGTTGAAGATATATGCAATAGAATATTACCCAGCCGTAAAAAGGAATGAAATCTCGCCAGTTCCGATGACATGGATGAGTCTAGAGGGTGTTATGCTAAGTGCAACAAGTCAAAGAAAGACAAATATCATGTGATTTCACTTATATGTGGAAACTGAAGAAAAACAAAGTAAACAAGCACACTCATAGATACAGAGAGCATTTTGATGGTTGTCAGGTGGAGGAGGGTTGGGGGCCTGGGTGAGAAAGAATGATGACGCAGTGAACAGGACGTAAAGCACAGCGTAGAGAATAGAGTCAACAGTGCTGTAATAACCTTGTGTGGCATCAGGTGGGGACTAGGCTTATGAGGGTGACTACTTCTTAAGTTATATAAATGTCTAATCATTATGTTTTACACCTGAAACTAATTAACATTATACGACAACTGTAATGGGACATTTTAAAAATATTTAAATAAATAATTATAAAAAAAGACAGTGTATTATCCCTGCAGGCAAATAAAGAAAGTCATTTAAAGAGGGGGCAATGATCTACTATGTTCTAAACTCAACCCAAAGGCGTAACTGAGTTCTGAGAAGGTTGCTCTGTTTGGGGTTTGGGTAGGAATGAATAGCACATGTGTAGACTGATCTTCCTGTGCATAGCTGGTGATTAGTTATCTAATAATTGAGATCTGTGGAGACAGGAGTTTTGACTAGAAATAAAGGTTGTGTGAACAGACCATTTTGGATCATGAGGTATTTGGGAAATGTCAGTGCTGCACTGGGTGCCATGAATACTGGCATCATAGGAGAACAGAAGGGGCACCAGAAGATGGATAGAGCTACAAAAGAGGAAAGCATCCAAATCAAATATTGCCTGTTTGCATTTTGCATAGAGTTTAGGTCACTCACAGTCCTTAAGGGATCAGTGAAAAACCTTCCACATGCCACAGAAGTTTAGTCTAGATCAAACCTTAACAAAAGTTTTTCTTAATAGAATTTCTTCTTTATGTGCAGCTCATCTCTGTGGGAGAGGTCATTTTGAATGCATTTAAAGGCAGGGAGGAGAGGTCATTTTCATACCCTGGACACTGGAAGTCAGCATGCGTTTTGTTGAAGGCCTAGAACAATGGTTTGTGTTAATTAATATCTCTGTAACACTGCCTGCTAGGGACTGTAATGTAGGTGTTCTGAGGAATCAAGTTATCTCGCTAACAAGCACCTACAGCATATGGTTTAATTTAATTATCAATGTTGAAACAGGTTTGTCTGTGTGTACTGTGGATGTGGAGATAACAGCTGGATGGAGTCTCATCAGCTAGCACCACTGATGCCCGTGACTTTGGGCACCACAATTCAGGAACTGATCCCCTGTCTTCCAGGGTTAGAGACTAAGAGAAGATGGTTGGATTTTTCAGTGAGACAATTCTCCATACTAGAAATGAATAGCCAATTATGAACACTATTTTTGAATAGCCAATTTGCTTATCCCTAATTGTATTCATTTCTTTTGAAACATCAAACTTGGAATTTACGATGTTTTAATTGGTTATCCCTGTGCTTGTGTCATTAACACTATTGCCAACAAGGTACCCTATGAATGGGGCTTTGAGTGCTTTTCCTGAATAAATGTTTGAATCATAAGTGGGTTTGTTGTAGTTAATGAATGAAAAATACAGAGAAAGTTATGAGCAGTTTTCAAGTTTACACACACTGCACTGCACTGGGTTGACGGTGGCATCCCCGAGCTGCCCATTGCACTCACAGTGGCATCCCTGAGCTGCCCACTGCACTGGGTTGACGGTGGCATCCCTGAGCTGCCCATTGCACTCACGGTGGCATCCCTGAGCTGCCCACTGCACTGGGTTGACGGTGGCATCCCTGAGCTGCCCACTGCACTGGGCTGACGGTGGCATCCCTGAGCTGCCCACTGCACTCACGGTGGCATCCCTGAGCTGCCCACTGCACTGGGCTGACAGTGGCATCCCTGAGCTGCCCACTGCACTGGGCTGACGGTGTCATCCCTGAGCTGCCCACTGCACTCACATTCGGACCTTTCCACACCGGTGCTAAGTGGCACTGGCAGTTCCTTGGTGGTGGTGCTGTCCGCTGGTCGAAAGTCCTGCTCAGCTGGCCACCCTCGGTGCTTCTACAGCACCGTTTGCACAACTAGTGGGATATTTTATGATATTTTGTCCTTATTAATTTTGTGAAAATTAATATAAAAATCAAACATTTTTATATTAATGACAAAAGCATAGTTCACATATGAAATAAAATTGAGATGAAGATGGGAATAATTGGGTTAAAAGTAACAATGTTTATTCTCATTGGACTTAAACCAATCAACACAGAGTCATTCATAAAGGAAGAGAACAAAATTAAACCCATGTATGAAAATGGGCCACCTGTGTGTACAAGTTAAACACAAGTTCTGTGTAAATATATATACTTTATTAATGTATCAATTTACAATGATTGTGTCTAAAAGGAAGTATATCATTATGGGTTTCATCATGTCTCTTGTTACACTTCTACATATTCAACTCTTATTTTGGGGGGCACTCTTGAAGGAGATGCTGAAGTCCTTTTAGGTCTATTAGAAAAGACAGGGGAGGAGGAGGCAGCCAGTTCATTCCTTCAAGAGAGTTAACCAAAATTTCAGGAATAAACAAACAAACAAGCCATTAATTAGTTCCTGGGCGTGGTGCTTTCGGGACATAATACGGAATTAAGAGTTGTGGGTACAGTAACATTCAAGTTTTAAATTTTCAGAGGCCATTTGCCTTATAACCAAATGAGGATCCCAATCAGCTAGACAGTATCTGGATGATATGCATGCCCTACAAAGTAATTAGTGTTGTTGGATTTGTTTGCAGCTGATTGCTGTGTTTGAAGAACAAGAGCCACTCCACAAGATCGAGAGCCCCGGCGGAAGCCACGCAGGTCGGCAGAGCCCAGACGCTTTCGAGACAGAAGTGGCTGCCCAACTGGCTGCGTTTAAACCAGTCGGCGGGGAGATTGAAGTAACCCCTTCTGCTCTGAAATTAGGTACGTGCATTTTTTGTGCTATATTTTTCACCTGGTTCATACATATCACCTTGACTATGAGTTGCTTCTACTTGATGATTTATCCTGTTAGTATCTTTTTAAAAAGAAAAATCTTGTCTGTATTTTTCTGTAAATTAATTTTTTAAACAGCTCTTTTCAGCTGCTGTTGCCCAAGTAATAAGATGCAGCTTTTTTCTTTCCCTTGAGTTACACATGAAGCTGAATTGGAATAGTGTGCCCTTGAAGTATCATAGGGGAGGAGTTGGACTGCAAGTGATGAGGCTCATCTGTAGTCTCTGAGGATCACTTAAAACAAAATAAAAAAGTCCCCGACAAGAGTCATTTGGAAAAATCCAAGGCTGATCAAGGAATCAAGCCTAGATACAAAGGTCACTTTCTGTTTTTGCCACCTACTTTTTCTCCCCAAACTATGTGTCTCAGAGTTTGGGGAAAACATTTTGAAACTTAGTTTCTAATTCTGTCCTAAGGAGTTTTTTTAAACAAGAACAATTCACCTAGTGATTTTGCTCAGAATTCTTTTTTTGTTGCATTTGTTTTGAAGGTGTAGATATAAAGAGATAATGAACAGTCTTCTAAAGGTTCAGTGAATTTACAACTCTAACAGAAATAATATGACTGTTTTGGTGATACATCTTAGAGGTAAATTTAGGTCAATTTAACAACATGAGTTTTTGAAAATCCACTAACATTTTGGTACCTAAAACAATGCTTTAAATTCCTGTCGAATGTATGCACACATTCTGAGACAGCTCTAACCCCTGTTAACAGGTGAATTCTCAAGCTAGAAGAACAGGCTTTTTCCACTTCCAAAAGGGTATCTTATTCCTTTTAAAGGAAAGCATATGCTTGAAATTATAAAAATTTTACATAGTACTAGTTTTTCCCGTTAGAAACAAAATGTATACTGTCAAATTTATTTTGCCTACCACAATACCAAACATTCCTGTTTTGCACTATTTTTTTGGCATGCATCTATAGTGCCCCTTTTAGAATAAACCAAGTGGAAATCGATGACCTATAGTCCATGATTTTCCTCTGTCTTTTGGAAAGCAAGCTAGTGAAGCAGTCTGCTGGAATGCAGATTTGGGGTGGGGGTGCTTTGTGCCAGTTTATCCTCATCTGGGTCAAGGTTTGTGGCTTCAGCACCCTCACAGCCCTATCACTCATTTGCATAACGGATGCCTTTTTATCCATTATGCAAATGGTATGGGAGGAAAATTAGGCAATAAGGGAAGACGAAAGGAGAAAATTACTCTTGCTTGTTTTAATATTCTATTTATAAGCAAGCACTGTGGTCTTCAAAAGCCTGAACCTCAGAGTATCCCTGTGCCTGGGATTTTGTTTTTGCTTTTCTCTAATGAGCTTTCTCAGGGAAAAAGGGTTGATTTTCTTCAGCTTTTTCAGTGTCTTTTGTTGAACGGTCTGAGCAATATAGCTTTGAAAGTAGGAAGAAAAGTAAGCTGAGGTTTTTCTTCTTGGAAAGTGGTCTTTCTACTTTTTCAGTACTGATTTTTTGGTAATAGAGAGGTAGAAAATATTATTTATTTAATTGTGACTACATGCCAGGCATTGAGCTCAGGGCAGTGCACCAAACATTCTAAATCTTTTACTCATAACTCATTTAATCCTCATAATACTTAGTTGGGTTCTATTATTTCTCTCACTTAAGAGATGAGGAGCTAGACATAGAGAGGTTAAGTAGGGTAACTAATCCAAATCACATAGGTATTAGGCAGCAAGACTAAGATTTGAACCCTTGCTGGCTCTAATGTCAAGAACAATTTTGCCGTGTGCCCCTCATAACATATTTGAAAAAAAAATATCATTTTCCTGTGATTTACTTTGTGAATATATCTCAAAACCCTGCAAATGCTTCATTCTTTGCCTTCAATTCCTGTTTCCCTTAGTGCTGCATATTAAATAATAAGAATAGCTGACCTTCACAATTAGGTGATCAATGTTGCCTTCCAGTTATTTGGTCTGAAACCATGGCATCATCTCTGCCATTCCCACTTTCTGTTGCCTTCATGTCCATGACCATTGCAGCAGGCTAGAGCTTTATCATCTAACAAACACTTGCAGGTGCCTCCAACTGACCTCGTTATTCACAGTGCTGCTTTCTCCAATCCCTGCTTCTGCCAGAGCTGCCTTTCTGTCACAAACCTGATTATAAAACTCCCCTGCTTAACAGCTTCCAGTGGCTTCCTATTGTGGGGACAACCAGGTCCAAATTCGTTAGCAAGCTGATGCAGATGGTTCTCAGAATTAGCTTGAGGTACTTGGGCAGGGATCAATGATGACAAAATTATCCCCTGTCTATCCTCATGGTTCCATCAGATTGAGTACTTGTCATATCTCGAACTTTAAAGGCAAAGAAAAAACATATCTATCGATTTTCTTGAAGAAATTAAAGAAGGAGGCAACACAGCCAGCTTTGTTTCTACCCATTCCGTTTTCTTTTTGCTGCTTTTGAGGCTGGGTGCAGTGGTAGGTTGGGCATATGTCACCTCAGCATGCAGTGATATGATTGGCAGCAGATGCGAAGTCCGTGGCTCCTCCAAGAGTGTGACTTGGTTGTGAGTCAGGCCCACCATGAGATCCTGTTCAGATGAAGAGTGAGAAGGGGCAGTTAGAGGAGTAGCGTTTGTGTTCCAGTGACTCATCGTAACTGTGGGCACACAAAATGCCAACTGCAGAGCTCCAGCTCTTAAGCTCTGCTCCCCTCTCCAGCTCTCCGAAGAGAACTGGTTCTACTTCTTACAGGGCTCATTCATCCAGGCTGGAATAGCAGAAGCAAGGGCTCATTCTCACTGTTTTTTTGTCATTGTCATTCTTGAGATCCATCCATTCAACGAGATGGGGAGTTTAATCTTTATCCGTTCTCATACTTATCTCACTTAAGGAGACACAATTTAACAAATATTACAAATCAAGACATTTTTATATTGGGTCATTTAGTCACCAAAAAGTTGTTTTATTGATATCCAAGATAGAAATATACTCAAAGTTCATTATAATTTTTATGTGTCTTTTCCAATGCAAGATAGTCATCAATAGTGCTCTGTTAAAAACCAACAAACTTCTCTACCTACATGCAGTCCCAGGTTGGCCCCTCCTGTTCTTGTTTATCTTCCAGGATGAAATACATATGCAGTGAGTATGCAGACCATTCGTAGTCACAAATTCAGCTAGCTACTTCCTCTCTGCCCACTTTTATTATTGGCCATTTTACTGTCATCCTAACATGAAGCCAGGAAGAACCACTTGCCAGTCCCCAAAATTGCCACTTTCTTTCAAATCTCTGTGCCTTTGCAGGCACTGTGCCCTTTACCTAGCTCACCTCTTATCTACTTGCTGAATTTGTATGCAGCTTTGAAACTCAAGTTCGAATATGACCTTGTTTGTGATCCCTTGTCCAAATTTTTAAGATAGTCCAGTAGACATACCATAAATATATGTCTTGATTCTTCATTCGATAGTGAAGGGTCACAAAGATGCATTGAAGAAATCTACTGACCTAAAAGTGTTTATAATTTTGTACCATATAAACTAATGGGGTACATATATTTTTAATTTATAAAAGAAGTTTTAAATCAAATGGGCAACTAATAATTCCAACTTCATTCATCTAAATTATTTTCCACCAATTATTTTCTAGTGGATTTTATTGGTAAATGACTGAATCCTGACTCAGCCCTACCTAGCAAATGAGTCTAACACTTGGAGATTCTGTTTCTGAAATCAATGGATGCTTTTTATAGTATAGCTTAGACATTACTAACAAACTGTTTAAAAGAAGAGACATGTTAGAACAAACACCAGGTATAATAGCGAAGAATTATATTCACAGTGTCCATTTGGACTTTAAAAATCACCTGCTTCAGGAATTTTCCAAGTTGTCTTTGTGGAACGCTATGGTATAATACTTCTTACCATGTTTCAGGATTTTAAATATATATTTGATTCTAGTTACTTAACACATAACACTTATTGTACATTTAAGTTCTAGAAGCTATTATGATTCATTCATGTCCATTTGTTGTGCAAATAGAATTGGTTATGTTAACAGGGAAGAAGGGATGAGGTGGCTGTTGAGTAGGCAGTAAAGAATCCCAATGCTTTTTAGTATTCCTACAGCAAAGAAACCCACCTACACGAAAAGAATTGTTAGCACTCCTTAGAATGACTTCTGTGAAGTGCTGGTCTAGAAATAGACACTTCTATAGAATTTCATAATTGTCTAGACAATTGACATCATTTTATTTTTTTTTAATTTTATTAAATTTATTGGGGTGACATTGGTTAGTAAAATTACATGGGGTGCAAATGTACAATTCTATAATTCATTACCTGTATATTGTGTTGTGTGTCACCACCCAGAGTCAGTTCTCCTTCCATCGCCATGTATCTGACCCCCTTTGTGCTCCTATACCGATTGATGCTATTTTACAAATGAGCAAATAAAAACTTAGGGAGTGTGCTCTGATATGAAATAAGTAGTTGGTTATAGAACTGGAATTGAAACCTACACCTCCTGGCTTCTTTCAACTATGTGACATTTTTTAGATTAATTATAGATTTCAATTATCCATGTCTTTTAGTACTATATGTGATAAAATACCTCATATCCTTTGGAATTGAGATAGAGTGTAAATTAATAAATAGATACTATGAATAGCTGTAAATCAAAAGCTAATAAGAGAATAAAGACCAGAAAATTAAGATGGAGAAAATTCCTTTTAAAGGAATTTTTCCTGTCTCCTCTTCTTGTGTGTGTGCATACACGTATGTGTGCATGCATGAGTGTGTGTTTGGGAGGAAACTGCACCAAAGCCATTATGCTAATGGGATTCCTAAGTGACTTCTTTTCTGTATGTGGATATTGTTGTAGTTACTCTTTTCAATATTTCCAGTAACTTTCTATAATGCCTTCTGTAAACAAGACAAATTAGTGAGGCAATTATTTTAAAGTTTGGAAGGATAAGAGTCCTTTAACCTTCCTCCCACTGGTTTCTATGCTGCCTTTATGATCAGTGATACCTGCAGTTCACCTGTCCTCTAAAAGACCTCATGAGGCCATACCCCAAGGTTGGCCTAATTCTTGTCCCTTGAAAACCAAGTATACGGAGCTGGTCCTGGACCCTACAGTATTTGATCTGTGTTCCCAGACAAGTCATTTAACCTGTATCTACCAGGACCACATTTTTCCAAAACGAAAAGTAAAGTGTGACACATTTGGCATTTCACAGAAGTGACTATTCTTAACTGAGGCCATCCAGGTCACGTCCTGATGCGTCACTACCCTATCTTCCTGGGCCACAGTTTTCTCATCTGTAAAAGAAGACTTTCTGGCTCTTATTGGCCGTTATTGTCCCAGGAGAATTTCATTAATACAAGCCGAATTTGAATCGGACTCCACACCCATGTCATTTCTTCCTCCCATGGCCCCAATTAATTAGTAGTTTTATTTTAGATATTTTGATAGTTTTTCTCAGTGCTTTTTGGCTGAAATTTGCTATTTTGGGTTTAAGCTTCCATGAGAAAATATTTCTTTAGTTATGTTAGCACTTTAATTTGAACAGTGTGTCAGGATAAAAAGTACTTTTACTTGGTTATTGCCACACTTGAGATCTATATTTCCCAGATACAGAGCAATCTGATTAAAGTTTGGAGTTGAAATGGTATTAGCTTTATTCTCCTCTATGTGTTAAGCTTTGAAGATGAGCTACTTTCTATTTGAAAGTGACTCCTGTTTTGGAGACTTCAAAGCTGAAAGGTGCCTCAGATTCTGTATTGTTTCCATGTGTGTGTGTGCTTCCTTAGAACTAAAATGGAAATTATGATTGTATGTTTGTTATAGTTATTTTCAAAACACTGAGTCCTTGGCTCTTTATTTTCAGTAGTTCTCAGAAAATATTGTTTAGCCATAGATTAGTGTTGGAAATTGTGACTGTTTTCTTCTGATTTTGAGTAATTTACTGCATAAGGAAAACATATGGGAACATTTGTCTGAATTTTTAGCGAAACCAAATCCCTTTATGGCACTGATCTTCAGGAAAAAATAAAGAAGGAGGAAGTTTATCCCTTTAATTAGGCTGCAGTGTGTAAGTAGCTGCTGTGCCCATAATGTGAGTTTAAGTATTGGCATCTGATCCTAGACAAACACGCTCACACCACACACATAGCAGAGCTAAACCTCAGGGCTGGGCTGGGCTCCTGCCGCAGCCTTTGAGTTCTGACTACAAAGGGCACATGCTTGTGAGGGTTCCTTGTTGCTGGAAGCTCGCTGCTGTGCGCTGTGAAATCCGGAGTTGAAATTACCAAGGAACTGAGGTCATTTGCTTGGATGAATCGATAAGTCATAATTTGGTCATGGAGTTTCATCCTATTTGTTTCCTGTTGGGGCTGATTGTTCAAAAGCTAGCAGCTAGAGTATAGCTTTTCTCTTCCTTTTTCTTCCCTGGGAGCCTGGTATTTCTTTTTCCCATGCACGCTTAGATGAATGATGTTGTAATTAGCTATGGTAACCTTGCCAGGCTATCGTCCATCAGTCATCGCCATGTAGTCAACACAGTGTGTGCGTGCCTTCTGGTATGGCGGTAACTAAAACAGGGCTAAGGAGGTCACAGCATCTCTAACCCATTTCTAGCACCATTCTCCTTTTGCCGTGTGGTTTTGTGTTTTATTTTAGTTTGTTTTCAGAGTACGTGAAAAGTTGCTTGGAGTGGGTGGGGGAGGGTCAGGTTATGCATTAAATTTTTTTTTTAAATTAATACTGTGGAAAACAGCCTGGGGGTACTTGGTTAAATGAAAGCAGGAAATCAATACCTAAAGACAAGCAACTCCTAACAAATATTAAAAGGTAATTACCACACAGAAGTAATTTTTGGTTGTGTTAGCGAAACACAAATGTGAATGATAGTCAACTATGAAGTTTTCAGTATCCCTGGCCTTGCTTCTTCCAAGTAATGGCAGATACGTGGTCAATATGCAAGGGCTGTCCAGAAAATATCCAGCATGTAATACAAAAAATAGAGGCATCTGGGGCTGGATTTTTTTCGGACAGCCCTCGTATGCATACTTTGCAGAAAGCCAACCAGTTCCTAACACTTTGTACAAATAACATGATGAGTTTTGTATGAGAATATTCTATATTCTTATCAATGTCTTTAAAATGAGATATTAAATTATAGAATGTCAAGCAAGAAAATAAAAAAAAATTATCATCCTAACAGCACTACATTTTCATTTTTCTGTTTTCTATCCAGTTCACCTTTCTGTTTTAGTCTTAATTCGATTTTCTTTTCAACTACCTGCTTCAGTTCTCCTTTCTTCTGTTTAGTTTTGTGTTCTTACATCTAATGGCTAAATTTAGGACTTAAATTGTTACTGTTTATTAAAGGGACTTTGCATTTATCCCTTCACCCAAAAATATAAGATAGTATGTAAAGCCTAGCTTTCACTATTGTTCTTTTCCAGCTCTATTTTCTGAGTTGATTATGTGACCCCCCGAAAAAAACAAAACAAAACCAAAAAAGAGCAAGTTCCCCATCTCCCCTTTGGCCTCCTGCCGATGCTGGGCCCACCCTGCGATGGAGTCTGCAGATACCCTCATAAACAAACAGAACAAAAGGTCGCCTTCCTACCGCTCACTTGGTGTTAGACCCCTGGGTTTTCAAGCCTCCTTTGCAGATTGCTTTTAAGAGTAAGTCCAGTGAAGCTGTGTTTGCAAAGGCCTAGTCCCTGCATCATGAAAATATTTTCAGCCACACTGACACATTTAGCTCCTTGTAGTTCTGTGGACCACTGATGAAATGATTTGCAGTTTGTCCTTTTAACTAAAGAAAGGGAAGGAGGCCCTCCCCTCCGCACACCATAGTGCCCCCTTCCTTTCCCCACCCACCATAACAATGCCTGTCTTCCTTTCTCGTGAACAGTCCCAACTCTGTCTTCTGTTCTCCTGTTCCTGTGCTGGGACAGCCACCCAGGACCAAACAAAACGGCCCTTCAGGGTCTGAATGTAAGTGCTGCCTTTTATAGCCTCCCAGGGTTTCACGTGTCTATTTCAAAAAGCTTTCAAATTACTTATCTGCATTAAAACCCTCTTAATGTGATGACTCATATTTTTATACATATAAATCTTTATGGCCATAAAATAGATTACATTTCTCATGAATTTCTAATCACACCTAAACAAATTATTTATATAATAATAACCATGTTGATTTTCTTTTGCAATTTGAAATTCAAGAATCTTGCTAATAATTCAATATATGGTAAAGCCTCTTTGCACTAACAACTTCAATCTAAGGTTTAGCTTTTTTTTTTTCCCTGCTGTATCTGTGTGGGGGTGGGGGGTGTGTGTGGTTTTTTCTTTCTTTTTTTTTTTTTTTTTCCTTTCCACCCAGATGGGCAGAGGGGAAAAAAAATCCACTAATTTAATTATTTACAGAAGATCCATCTTAAGGACAAGTCACTCAGAGTTGGACACGCTTTTATGACTGGCTCAGGATTTTCTCATTTGCTTTATCTGATAAAACCCTATGATGAATTATGCCCCAATATGCACACATTTGGTTATTTCCTTGCTCTCTATACAATTTGAAATTTTGCTAAGACCTTGATTTGGCCCAGTGAAAATAAGAAATACTGAAATAGCTTGATGATCTGTTCATTCTCGCATCCCAAGGTGATAAGGAAGGGTGACAGCCTTTGCTAGCAGTTGCCATGAGGAAAGCTATCTCTGTTGTGTTTGCCCTTTTTTAATGTTCACCAGATAAAAGAAGACAACCTCCCAGATATCACCACCACACCCTGTCATTTTATCTTTGAAACAATGCATCCATCATATGTTAACACAGAAAATGATTTTCACTCTGTTTATTTGGGCTTAATGGGAAAATCTCGATAGCTATCCGAAAATACAGGTAACTCTTTGAAAGTGCTCTTCTGTATAAATTAGAGAATCTGTTAAACTCCTCAAACTCTTTTTACAGATGGAAGAAATTTGGGGCTTCATATTTTTTTTCTGTGTGTAAAATTAAAGGAAATTACATGGTACATCTTATTTTCTTTTTGTTTATGTGGAAAACTTGGCTATGATTACTTAATGTATATATGTGGAATATGGCATGATCAAAGAAAATAAGTGAATATGCTTTTCACTTTACCACAGCCTATTTAAAATCATAACACTTGGATTTGGTGTTTCAAGATAATATTGACTAAAATAAACCATTACTTCAGTGTCCATATTTCTTGAAACTCTTAATGAAAATGGTGTTTTCATATCTTTTTGCGCTATTTGTCCTGCAAAATGGCATGGATAAGAGCAAGCAAAATGGCTTTGTGTCATCTGGTTCTGCACAATTGTGATGATCAATTAAACTCTACAGTGTTTTTAAAACAAATAGACTTTCTCCCCCAGAGATCTGAAGCATGAGGCAAACTTCTTATTTTAGTCACAGTTCAGAAATAATGTTCCTTGACCTCATGACTTTAGTTTGGTGTTACAGTTAACTGCCCCAGTGGCAAAGTTCAGCATTTGTCCAACCTAACATCTGCTCTTTTTAGATGATGGGGCTTTAGCATGTAGCTATGGAATCAGTCTGTCTGATGTCAGCGCTAAGGGATATAGTGGTATGCCTGTCACTGACTTCAGTTAATCAATAATTATTTATTGCTGGCCCAGTAGATGAAAAGTATTCTGCTAGGCTACCAGAGGAATATAAAGTAATACAAGTCATGGACTCGTTTCCAAGCAGCTTGCAATCTAGTTGACTTAAAATAAATTACTGAGTGAGTCTCTTGGTTAGGTTTCCATTTTTATAATTTATAGCTGTTATAATAATACAGAGCATACAATTATAAAACCATGTAGTTGAAAAAGATCTTGCCTCATAAGTAAGTTTAGACGTACAAAAGCTTTGTGTGTGTTCTATTAGACATGTGCAGTGTCCATAGCTTAGTTGTCTTTTATGTCAGTCTTTGGTTGATGGAGAGTTTCATGGAAATAATAAATCTTCAAGTTTGTCATCTATCTGTAATTCTACAATTTTCACTAATGACATTTTGGGGTAACGTTATCTTTATCTCCTGTTAGGAGACAATAAATCACAAGTTTTTCCACTACCACCAACAATGTCTTGGTTTCCCAAGACAGGTTTGCAGGGACCTAATAAGTTGATGAGTGAATATTCATCTATCCATCTTTTTCCTCAGAGATGCTATGATCAAATATATGAGGTAGTGAAGTTGTAGACCAGACTTGGATGCTGGTGAGTTTAGCACGTGCACTGTTCAGGAGAATTCACTGTGCTTCCAGCAGGAGGAGATGTCAGTGACCCACTCCTGGCTTCTTTTTCACTGAGTACCACATGAATTACTGATTGCAGCCCCAAGGGTGATTTTTCTCCAACTTTATAGACTATACCTCAGCCTAATTTATTTACATAATACTTAAAGTTTAAGAAAGTTCTATTTCAGTCTCTTTTTCTAATTCAAAACACCATTTTCCAGGTGAATGCCCAAATTGTCTAAACATGATTATCCAAAACTGAACTCCTCTACATTGTGGGCTGTATTGAGAAGGAGCATCTTGACAATCTTTGAAGATTTCCTTAGAGAAGATGAACAATGGGTTTTGTGTTTTTATTCCTTTTCAGGCCAATCACCACAGTTTTTCAAAAACTTACTCAAACATTAGTTTTCTTTAAAAGAACTTCCTTGATTCTCTTAGTGCCCTGTTTTTAAAAATAATGTTTATCATTTGTTTGGTAGTTGTCATATACTTGGTATGATTATGTTCTGCCTTTACAAGGTGAAAAGTTATAAGAGGCTAGGCAGAATTCTTGTCTATAATTCATATCTTCTTAAAAATTACTTATTTTCTCAGTACCCAAAATGTGACCTGAGTATATTTTACTTTAATTTTTCTCTAATATCTTAGTGAAGTAATTAAGAATGCACTGTTTCCAAAAGAAACAAGAGATGGAGAAGGATATAGATTGTATGAGTAAATAACTTACTCACTTTATAGCAGTATAGTATAGAAATTATGAGCATAAGCCATGGAGCAAGACTGCGTGGGTCAACGACGGCTCTGCCCTTATAAGCTAGGTGATCTTGGGCCAGTTGTTTAACCTCGCTCTGTCTCAGTTTTCTCATCTGTATTATGGCTAATATTGGTGATAGCCTGATGGAGTTGTGAGCATCAAAAGCAGTCATATGTATGTAAATACAAAACATTTAAAATAGTGCCTGTGATATAGTAAGTGGTAAATAAGTACTAGTCAGAATTATTACTGTCACCATCATATTTATCATTTGAAAAAAATTATAAAATTTCCTTGTTTTTTTAATTGATATTTTGATGTGGTTCTTTGTTCTTCTTTTTTTCCCCGTTTTTTTAAACTCTCAACCCAAGATACCATATTCTCTCTTTTTCATAATGCAAATTTTCTTTTTTTCATAGAATGGAGAGTCTGGTCATCTTATGCCTTTGATTAAGCCAAAAAACAAATTGGTTTTTCCTCCCTTCAGCTTACAAGATAAATGGTAAAATGGTTATTGAAGCCAAAACAATTCCCAGGGACATTAATCAGAATAGTATAATTGCTGCAAAGTTTTAAATAATACCTTTGTTCTTGTTTCAAGATGTTCGTAGAAGGGTAATTGCTTTGATTCTTTTTATCTTCACTTAACTCAAGTATTTACTTTCATGTACTCACCCTGATTCAGCATATTGTTTATGAGTGCATGCTGTTCATGTTTGACAATACCCTTACACAGGGGAATAACCATTCATTTTTAATATTGTTGCACTCACATAACTGACCTAGAATTCTGTGTCCGTCAGGGTGCTGACAGGAAACAGATGGCATACTCAAAGGTATAACTGAAGAGAATTTAATAATGGGATCATGTATGCAAGTGAGGCACTTAAGTTCTAAAAAAGACTGGAGAGCCCTTACCAGCCCACACCTGAAAGGGGCAAGAGGAGAAGATTCTTACCAATCTAGTGAGAGCTGCAGATGTGGGAGAAGAGGTCCTCAGACGATCAGCACCTGTGACCTAAGGTTGTTTCAAAAGTGGAGCTGGCAGAGAGGGAGCATAGAAGGGGATAAACATCCTAACATCCCTCGCTCCCTACCCTCTGATGTCCTGTCGGGTCTTCCTAATGGTCAACCCTGATAGGTATGGGGAAACTGGCCTGTGTGATGCATAGAATTACTGCGTGGAAGTCAGCCTCTGAGGGTCTACAGCGGGGCTCAGGGGACTGGGGAGTGGCTCTAGATAGCCACATGGAGACCAGGCCGCACATACGCCTAGTCTGTGTATCTCTGAGGTGACTGTTTTAAAATAAGGTGCTGGTGTAGATCAAATAATACTTTAAAATTAGCAAATGATTACATATTTGGCATGGGACTTATCTATTGTAATACAGAAATCATAAAATGCAATTTTTCCCTTAAGGTATTCACAATTCAGTGAAATAGTTCTGATGCTTTTTTTCTAAAAAACTGAGACATAACCATAGGTGATATGAAACTGCGTATTTCATTAAGAAATGTGAATGGGCAACCACAACTCACCAGACATTTAAGGGAAGAACTCAAAAGGTGATGCTGGGCTGGAATAGACAAGACAGCATTGGAACAGAACAAAAAACTGGAGTGGTTACCTTACCAGGTTTATAAAGTTACAATAATTAATTCACTGTGATTTGAACAGATGAATGGCCTAGAATAGGAATTTTCAGCAATGGACACTCACAGTTTTATGTTGGATTTGACTGTGCTGTGCAGTGGGGAAAGGATGATGTTGAATCAGTTCAGTGTGTGTGTGTATAAATCTTAACCCCACCTCACACCTTATACAAAAATCATGCTACATAGGTTATAGATCTAAATATAAAGGAAGGAAAAGTATTTGGAAGACTGTATATGGAAATATGTGTATAACTTTGGAGTTAGTCTTATTTTTAAAACAGGACATGAAAAGTGCTACCCACAGGAAAATTTTTGGTCAATTTGATATGTTAAATAAAGAACTTCTGTCCATTAAAAAATAACCTTAAAAGAGTGAAAAAGAAAAGCTGTAGATTCTGAGAAGATGCTTATAATACATGTGTGACAAAGAACCACATGCAGAATATGCAGAGAACTTCCCAGAAATGACAAGAGTAAAGGAGACAACTAAATAGAAAAATAGGGAAGAACTGTAACAAGCAATTCATAAAATAGATATTTAAATCAACAGTAAATATATGAAAAGGTGTTCATCTTTATTGATCTTCATGGAAAGGCACAGTAAAATCACATTTCAAATTTGATGACAAAGTAATGCAGTATTGGTTTATAACTCAAAATATGAAGTGAATATTCATGAATTCATACTATTGATATTTTTTTAAATGACTGATTAAATAAATAAATAAAGATGGTGGAGGTGGTAGGAAGAAGCAAATCTTTCTTACAAAAGCTTTCCAAATAATACATGTTGCTATTCCTTGCCCCTTGAGTGTGGGTTGGACTTGATGACTCACTTCCAAAAAAAAGGGTATACGACAAGAAGAGTAATACATGGACAGTGGTGAAACCTGCCCAACACTGAACCAACTGATCAAGATTGCTATCACCAGGGAGACATGAGTTGATTGTCAATTCCCCGATACGATGGGATGAGCAGAGCATTTCACCTCAGTGATGTTCTTCCCCCAAATCCGTAACTCCATGCTAATTTGAGAAGAGCATTCAATAAACCCAAATTGATGGCATTCTACAAAATGCCTGACCAGTCGTCTTCACAGCTGTCAAGATCATGAACAATAAAGGCTAAGAAACTATCTCAGGCTGGAGGAAACTTGATAACTAAATTCAGTGTGGTGTCCTGAATTGATTCTGGAACAGATCTGGATAGTGATGGGGAAAATGGTGAATTCCAAGTCAAGTTTGTAGCTTAGTTAATAGCCATGGACCAATGTTAACTTATCAGTTCTGACATATGTACCATAGTGATGTAAGACGTTGACATAGAAATAACTGGATATTCTACTATCTTTGCAACATTTTATACACTTAAAAACCAAAATAAAAAATTGGTTTAAAAAAAATCTTTTTTGATACAAGACCATTACTAATTCACCAGAAATTACTAAAATGAAAAAGACAATAATACCAAGTATTGGTGAGGCTCTGGAGTAACTAGAACTCTCATACACTGTTGATGCAAGGTTAAATTACTTTTTGAAAACTGTTTAGCAGTATTTGCTAAAATTAAACCTTCATGTTCTCTATGACTGCCATTCCGGTCCTAGTGAAACTAAGGTATTCTCAGCAGAAAAGAGCCTACAAGGGCTGTCCAGAAAAAAATCTAGTTACAAATGCCTCTACTTTTCATCTTACGTGGCTGGTTACTTTCCAGGCAGCTTTCGTATATTCAGTATTCACTAAAAGACATCATAGCATCCACATTTCTATTAGTTTCAAATTGAAAATAACTTAAATGTGCACTAATGACAAAATGGTAAATTTTTGTATATTCATAGTTGTAGTCATACAATAGAATACTTTACAACAATGAGATTTGACTAGCTATTATAATAACAATAACAAAGCACCATTGATAGAAGAAACTCACAGGATAGAATATATAGGGATGTTAGTATCCTCATCTGCCATGGTAGGGTGATGAGATACACAAGCAGAACCACCTGGGTCAAGCAAGTATAAATATTAAAAAATTAAAATGACAATCTAAAAGTCACTCGACAAGTATTTATTGAACTCTTAACTACATGCCAGGCATTTTTGTAGGTGCTGGGACTTTAACAATAAAAAATAAAAAGAAAATACATAAACACTCTGCTCTCATGTAGTTTACATACTACTGAGAAGGGACAATACATGTCTTAAATGAGTTATTTATACAGCATGTTAGAAAGTGCAGAGTTTTGGAAGAAAACTGGAGTAAGGAGAATGGGGGGGTCTGGTGGTGAAAGTGGGAGTCCAGCATTAAACACAGTGCAACTTAAACAAAAATTTGAAGGAAGTAAAGGAGTAAGAGTAGTACAGGTTGGTGAGAAGAGAGAGGGAGAGAATCATAAATGAGAAAAATTCTTTATTCTTCATAACAAGGAATCAACCTGTACTTAAAGTTGGAAAAATCAAGAAATTATTATTATGTTATATGCAATTAACCACCAAAACAATCAAAAATAGAAATGTTATAAAGGAGTAATTTCTGGACCTTTAAGCCTGCTAATTGTGCAAGGGAAAAAGGAATTTTATTTGTTGTATTTCTTTATGGTTTGAATTATTACGATGGTATGAATTATTTTTAAAATATTTTAAATGGGATGGCACATTGGGACACAAGTAGTAGACAAGGAATGTGAGGGATGTTATTAGAGAACCTAAAAATCACTCTCATTATATTTTCTAAAAATAAATCATTTGTAATATTTAGTACTTATTAATGAAGAATTGCTTGTGATGCAACTGTCACCTCCTTAGAAGAACTGCTCACTCTCTTTTCTCCAACCCACAGACCAAGCCTGGGTCCTCAGGAATGAGTATGATGGTGGCCAGCCTTGAGCATAGTTGCAAACCCACCCCAAGTTAAGCATACCAGTGCAAGGACTTGGCACCATGTTGTAGCTGCCATCCAGACAGTTTTCCTGTGTCATGAGAGTGCTGGATCATATTTTACACCAAAAGCAACTTACTTCACCTCTTTAGATTAGGTTTGTACAGTGCTATCAACATAAATGCATAATGGCAAATTCATGAAGTTAATTGTCAGATGTGGGTGTATGGCGACAGCTCTGATGGTCATTCCAGAAGAAGAGTTCCAAAATTGCTTTGAAGCATAGACAAGGCACTGGCATCAGTGCACAGCTTCCCAAGGGGAGTACTTCAAAGGGACTTTAGTGATATTCTGCAGTGAGGTATGCAGAATAGGAAGAGCTTGTGAAATTAATTGTCCAACCTCATATATCATGGCCAATAGATAATATGTAAAACTTCAATATTAAATTGATGGTCTGTATTTACTTAAGGGCTTAAACCAATATAGACTTAAAATTAATGAAAATTGATATCTTATAAATTGTAATGTACTCTGTACCAGTGGTTCTTAACCTTCCTAATGCCGCGACCCTTTACTACAGTTCCTCGTGTTGTGGTGACCCCCAACCATAAAATTATTGGTAGCTGCTCTCTACACATGTGCGACTGGTCCGCATAAGTACATGATGTGTTTTCCGATGGTCTTAGGCAACCCCTGTGAAAGGGTCCTTAGACCCCCAAAGGGGTCATGACCCACAGGTTGAGAACCGCTGTGTAGGGCTTGTCTTTTGTTTGTTTGATTTTACTTGGGAGAATTTCAAATTGCCTATGTCTAAAATGATATCAAATAATTATCTAAATCCAGAACAACTAAAATACTACACCTAAAGTATACAAATAATCAAGGCACTTTTTATTATGTTTTCTTCGAAAATCTGGGTAATTGCCCCGGTTTTCCACCTGATTTCATGTAGGGAGACACAGCTTGAGTATTTTCCAGGAGGTTGTTACTTGAGTTTTCATGGCACAGTGACTTGAAGCTGAATGAGTTGATAGTGAAAAAAGATGGCGGGGCAGTGCAATTTTGGATGGCTGATTGGGTGTTGGGTCTGATTGTTTTTACACATTATATAAGAATTTCCTTATTTCAAAGTTTTATTCTAAAAATAATTGGTGGTGGTAAATGTTGAGCAAATGTATTTGCTAACTCTGGATTGTGGTTTTGAGTGTGTATTGTGCATTGAAAGTTACAAAATTTCAAACTGGGGCTTTGGTAAAAAATGAATCCAAAAATGTGGCATGCATGTGTGTTATACAGATAGACGGAAAAAGGAAGACAGAGAAGAGAGTTCTCTTTAAGGCAACTAAAAACGAAAGACATCTGGTATTATTAAATTCAACTACTGAATATAGTTGATAAATTAGAAGAGATAATTCAGTATGTGTGAAGAAAATATTCAGGTCTTTTATTACCTGAAAAGATATCTAAATCAAAATTATTAAAAAAAATTTTTTTTGAGATCTGAGAAAAATTTTATTGTATTTACAATGTAATGGCCAAATCAGTTAAAAAATACTAAAAGATCTTGACTTGCGTGATTTGGCAAGTATTAATAGATCTTTGTTAAATATATTAATACCAGCCAAGATTTTTCAATTTTTTCATTAGTCAGTTGAGAATAGTTAAAACAATTTTCACATATGTTTGGACGTATAAATGCTGCTATTTTATCACTGAAATTGTTGGAGTTCCATGTAAAGAGCTGGAATGCAATTAAAATTGGGTAACATTCGAGAAGATTTGACAAAATTATTTCATGCAGTTTCAAATTTAGATCAGCCATAGCCAGGGTTCCTATGTAGTAGAAGTTTCCTTTCCAGATGTAATATGAATAGTATTAATATTAAAGATAAATATGTGTAACAGATAAGCCAAAAAGGGATGTTATTGCATATGTGAGTTGTCAGTTTTTCTGGGAAATGTTTAAGTCAATAGCAGGAAATGGAGAGGGCCCAGAATTTGGAGGAGGGACTTTCTCCTCTTTGAGTTCCCAGATGTAATTAGAAAGAGAAGGGTTATCTCTGCATTGCAAGTGTGAGACTGTAACCCCTCTTTCTACCCATTTGCGCACTTAGATGTGGGGTCAGTGGATTAGACCTATAAACTGACAGCCGTGTACAACTACTGAGCTTAAGAAACGGAAGGGAGGCATGGACTGATCACGGCAGGAAGGGATCACTTCCCCCTTTGCTCATCCTGACTGCAGAGGCCTTCCTGGTGTCTTCGTTCCCCAAATACCCAAGCAAGCAGTCCTATGCAACTCCAACACAAAACCTTCTCTACCACAGTAGGCACATCTGATCGTGGTTATAGAGATTATTCCAAAATCAACAGTAATGTTGTACACTACCAGCGTAAGAACTTTCTGGCTGAGTCTCCACCTCTCTCTCTCCTCCCCTCCCTTTTTTTGTTACTTCTATTTCAAGCCTGCTTTTCCTTTTTTGTTTTCTTTCCTCCTTCCCCCTTTCTCCTTCATTCCCTCCTCTCCTCTCCTTTCTTCCTCTCACAATCTCTCTCGGCTTTCCTTTCTTGGACAGTTATGTACCAAGCCCCATATAGCAAATTCAGTTAACTTCCAATGTTCGTCTTTCTGAGGCATCAAAATCTGTATGAACTTGAATACCAAGACTAAATGCTTAAGTGGTTGAGTAGACACTGTTGATACCGAAAAGAGAGAATCTCTTGTATTGGAAGAAAAGGTTTCACTCTTGACTCATTGAAATGGGATGTGTGAAGTCATTGAGCTGTGTGAAGCATGTACAGTACACTAAGATGTTGCAGAAAAACTAACAGATGGAGCTATCACTCTGTTTGCACTGTTTCCTTATACCACAGCCATGAACGAGGCTGCAGCCTGACTAAATGGACCGGGGGTCTTGCTGAAACTGAACTGAGCATCTCCCACCCTGTCTCACATTAGCAACAGAGGGCCTTTCTCATGCCAATGTAGTTAAATGGAAAGAGCCACTTGAAGGAAGTGGGTGCAGCCCTGTGTACCAAGCTGGCTTCTTTGGGAGGGAGGACCTTGGGAGAGTTTGGGAGGTGCATAGGTAAGAAACAAAGGAAGAGAGGAAGGGAAGCATGTGGATTGGACTGAAAAAGGGCCTTAGGGAGGCCACGTACTAGAAACCTCCACGGATGTGGCAGATTTGTTGCATCTTTTGATCGCTTGGACAGTGGCCTCTGTTGGCAAATCAAGTGTTACTGGATTCCTTTATTTCACAAAGCCCTGTCAGTGCCATGGCTAACTGAAAAGAAACCTCAGAGGTGGCAGGTATGTAAGTCAGTAGAAATACACAGGGAATAATGGTCTCAAAACAAGCTTCTGAATCTTCGTTCTTTAAATTACATCTATGGAACTGTGAAGTTTATGGATAGCACAAACCAGCCCTAAATTGTGATTTATTTCAACATTGACAATTGCTGATTTGTAATAATCATCACTTACTAGTGTAACGCACGATAACCTTTCTTTGAGCTCTTAAATCTAGTTTTGTGATACATCAAACTAAATATAAAGATTAGTGTGACAACCTCTTGAATGGCAACATTCCTTTTTTGTAAGTCTCCCACAGCTATTTCTGAGTGAGAGGAAATCATCCAGCAATTAATTATTATCTTTAGCAAGTTTTTATTTCTGAAGTATGCAATTAATATTATTGCATATGCTTACTAGCATTCTGAAGTGATATTTAGATTTCATAGGTAAGGATTGTTCAAAGTTGGTCAGTGCATTCTATGGAGTTTAAAAAATCTCTGGCAAAAATCCTTAATGTGATAGCAACTATAAGAATAATTGTCATTGGAATGACCTTTTCTGTGAATAATTTGACAGACACTTGATGGACAGCATTCTCCCATCTCTCTGCCAACCTTTTACTTCCTGTCATAAAATGCAGGAGCAAAATCTTAACTGAAGTGATAAGATTCTCAACAGTCATTTATTGCCTATCTCCCTCAATGCAGTTCCTCAAATTTTGAAAGCTCTCTCTCTCTCTCTCTCTCTCCTCTGGGTATTTTTCATTACCTATAGAAAATGTGTCCTTTGGGGTGGAATTCTAAAACAATAGTACAGGTGCTGAATCAAATTTCCCAGGTGTGTAAAGGACTGTTGTAAGGCTGCTAAGTAGTACTGGCTTGGTGTATTAAATGACACTCTAGTGTCCTATTATGAGTTAACACACTGCCAAAGGTGCCTTTGCTTACAAAAGAATAGCTTTGACTTTGAAGAAATAAGGATTATGAAATTCCCAGTTGAAATAGCCAAAAAGAAAAAAAATGAAAGCACTTACTAGTAAAATGAAGGCAATTAATTTGCAAATAAATGTGTTTTTTTTTAATGTGGCCCTGGAGTGATGTATAAATTTAAAAAGTCTATTTTCTTTAGGAATAAAATCATTTTGGAAGATATTTTCTCTTGAATTCTGAGAGTATCACTAAAACAGAATGCTTGTTGATTGATAAAGTACATACTTTCATCAGGAATACTATTTATGGTATTACTTTGGTCAAAGCAAAAGGTTTTCTGTGGTGTGGGGGCACCAATTATAAAGGTGACACAGTCTTATTCATACATTTGTCTTCCTCTCCTTTTAGAAGGTATGTTACATGAACTCTGGAAGATTGTACATTTTGTTCACTAGTGTATCTTTAACCCCTAGATAAATACTTTTTTTCAGTGTCCCAAGACAGAGTCCTTTTCATTGTCTTTTCAAATTGGAAATCTTAATCCTATTTTTCTGCTTTTCACTTTCCTGAACATGTTAGAAACATTGTCTGTGATCCCTGTACAGGGAGGAGATTTCTTTCTATTAGCTTCTTTCTGGGGAGTTCATGAATTTGTCTCTGTGTTAATTCAGCCAACAGGCAAAATCCAAAAAGTGATATTTAAAAGCCTGGAAAAAAGAGGGATTTTTAAAGTGGAAAGGGGAAACAGGGTCTAGAAAAAGAGATGGTTAGGAGAAAATCTGGCACAATGAGAGAGAGAGAGAGAGAGAGAGAGAGAGATAGCTATTGTCCGTTGAGGGATGCCACCTCACAGAGGAGGAAGAGGACATGGAGTGTGTGGAGGGGGACTGTTTCTCTGGAGAAGTTCTAGAGAGAGAAACAGATTGATCAAGAGATACATAGGAAACGAAAAGCTAGCTACCAGTGGTCAAGCAAGAGAAGACATTAGATTAGCACTTCATGCATAATAAACAATGCCACATTACTTGTAAAGACTAGTACGTTGAAGTTTGGCCTTTTGTGTATATGAAAATACTTTATGAAGAATAAATAGTGCCGCCTTGTTCTCAAGAAATAAATTTGTGAAGTAAATAACAATACGTGATAGAAAAATGGAAGAACTTTGTTCAAGAATTTTAGAGTTATAAACATTAAACAATCGATTGTGTCCATGGGTTATTTGTTTAATGTTTATTTGGGGACGAGTGGGTTAGGGAGGGGAGAAGGGGGAGGGGGTGGGAGAGGAGGGGGGGAAGCTAAATATAAGGTGATGGAAAGAGAAGTCACATTAGGTGGTGAACTTATTATACATCAAGTTGACAATGCACTGTAGAATTATATGCCTGAAACCTATGTAATCCTTGCTAACAGATGTCACCCCAATAAGTCTAACAATAAAAATGAATT